>OV050032.1:188847330-189407436 GCA_920105625.2 Clusia tigrina
CAAATGAACAAATTTAATTTTTTGTGAAATTTTAATGTCCTCAATCTCACAAATTATTGTTAAC
This sequence comes from Clusia tigrina, assembly GCA_920105625.2. Classification (NCBI taxonomy): domain Eukaryota; kingdom Metazoa; phylum Arthropoda; class Insecta; order Diptera; family Clusiidae; genus Clusia; species Clusia tigrina. The sequence goes on from OV050032.1 coordinate 188,847,395, forward strand.
AAAACTTAATGAGTTAATTTTAGTTGGTTTCTTTGCTACAAATTTTTTTCCCATATTAGTGGTAATTTCAAAATATATATTTTTATATACATCCACCCTCCCTCGGTGGTCCTAGTAGAAGCATGTTAAACTCACGCTCAAAGGGTCGCAGGTTGAAATCCTGCCCCGAGCTTGGTCTCAAAAATGCTTCTTTCTAAAAAGTCTTTTTCTCTTCGAGTCGAAGGCCTCGGTCCGTAGCTAGTACTCCTTCCCCAGTCGCTTGCACTCTTAATTAATTATGGTATAAGATATGACCGTATAGGTAGATACACAAATATGATATCCGACAATGCAATTGCATGATCGCAAAAAATGCTTCTTTCTAAATCTTTTTCTCTTCGAGTCGAAAGCCTCAGTGCCTAATACTCATTCCCCAGTTCCTTGCAGTCATACTTAATTATGGTGTAAGATATAATAATTTTAGATATATTTCCAACATTTTGATATTTCCATTTATTTTAACATCATTTTATCATATTTCGAGATGAAATTCATTCTGTTGAACTCGCATTTCTCTGTTATTACAGAATAAAATAGTTTCTTCTTGTAACGTTTCCAACTTACACTTCTGTTCTGCTCCCACTTCTGCTTTACGCTCAATTTCTTCAAATTCTGCTTCAGCTTCAACTCTGCTTCAGCTTCGGCTGCAACTCTGCTTCAGCTTCGGCTGCAACTCTGCTTCGGCTTGAACTCTGTTTCAGTTTCGGCTTGAACTCTGTTTCAGTTTCGGCTTGAACTCTGCTTCAGCTTCGGCTGCAACTCTGTTTCAGCTTTGGCTTGAACTCTGCTTCAGCTTCGGCTGCAACTCTGTTTCAGCTTCAATTTCTTCTTCAGATTCCACTGCATCGGAGTCCTTATTTTCAAACTTCTCAATTACTTCATTGATTTTTCCTTTAAACTGATTTATCAATAATTTGGTCATACGATACTGTATTCGCATCCGATTTCAAGGAAAAGTTCCGGTCCAGATTGGTGTCATGCACATCGTTGGAGTTGGTATTCAATAAGAATGATTGTGTGACGATACTTCATATACGATTACATTGAAAACAATTTTCAAACTTCTTCTCAATTACTTCATTGATTTTTCCTTTAAACTGCTTTTCTTTCAGCACAATTTCTTTGGTTGGTTGATCTCTTCGTGTTCATCGAGTTCTTTTAGCTCCATTACATTTTTACATTACTTTACTCCTTTGTTCCTCATCAATCTCGAATCAGGTCTTGATTTCTGAGTCCCTGCCCACCCTATTTTCCAAAGGAGGGTTCAGAACTTCATTCTCAACTTCCAGATTTAATTGCTTTGGGGAGATTGTACATTAACATTATCCTTCCTTTTCCTTTTTCCTCTGCTCTTTTAATGTTTATATTGCTATTAAACCGTTGTAAGGGTTTGTTCCATATGCCGCGTTCATACATTTCGTTGTTACATTGAATTAACCCTCCTTCTGATTTACTGATGTTATAATTTTTCCGAAATTCTCTCGAATATCTCGGATCTTTTTAAGTTCCCTCAGTTTGTTGGTTAAGAGTGATTCTTAAATAAAGCAATTGGAATCCTTTGTACCATTTATCCATCGGCTGTGGTATGCTTGTGGTAGTGGGTGGTAAATAAACCACTTATATTTGGGAATGGGGCTCTCCTGAGTGTGGAAATGTGACCTTGTCAAGAAGCAATACAATTTTCAGAGCAATGTCTTTCTTCATCACTCTTCACCGAAAAAGGTTTTGTGCCTTTTTATTAGCGCGATCATGATCATGACGCGATGTGTCCTTCCTTACCGATTCCCTTGAAGGTTTTTGCGATTTGGATATCGTTCCAAACTTGCAGTTATGATTTCAGCAAATGTTGTAGCAAATTCATTTGCTCTCTCACCACCCGTACTGAGGCGCCGCCCCCTGCGTCTCCACACAGGACTTCCATACTTCAATTTCATTCTGTTTTTTTTTAATTCCTTTTTTAGATTATTAACTTCCCTATTATAATTGTTGAACAATTTTTGGTAGTACCGAACTGTACGGCTACTACTTTCGCAGTGGGGACACGGGGAATTTTCCGGAATTCCACCCCCAACAACCTCCGCCTCCATCAACACCTGACTTCCTCCACTTATATACTCGACATCAAGAGGTTCATTCACCGTCACACCCACTTTCGCTGATTCTTTTTCAATGGAGGAAAGTGAAGCAGTGACGTCTCGCTGGCAACGTCCAATGATGTCGATGTCATCAGCAAATGCGAGGAGCTGGACACTTTCGTAGAAAATAGTGCCATTCCGATGCACGCCGGCCCTCCGCTGTGCCCCTTCCATGGTGAAATTGAAGAGGTCGCACGACAGTGGATCGATCGCCTTGTCAGCTCATCACCGCCGGCCTTAACAATTCAGCTGGAAGTCCATCGGCACCGGCTGCTTTGCTGTTGCTTAGTTCATCGTGGCTAGGCGGTGGAAGAACCACTCCGTCATCATAAATTGGTGGTATCTGGTTGAGTTCTCATCCGAGACTTGTTTACTTTTCTTCACTGGACTTGTTTTTTTTTGAGTGGCGGGTCCCAAACCCTGCACACACCCTGTTAGCGCTAGGGAAGACCCGCTGCACACATTAGCTCACTATCCAGTGGATGCTGAGATAGCTACCCAGGTGGCGCCACAGAGATCGCTCTGGTCCGAGGCCACAATGCTGACAATTAATACTTCAAGCTCCATCTGACTACGTCAGGACCTAGGAATTCCGCCACTGATAGAGGATGAGCCATTTGTCTCCAATTTTTGACACCAAGTCTAGATAGAGATGTTCCAGATTTCCCCTCCCTTGATTCTTCCATCGTGAATCAACCTATTATTGATGTGGATATTGTGCTGTAGCATTTGTCTCAGCAGAAATCATCTTTTACTCCAGGTCCCGACTTAATCCCTTCTTTTATTCTTAATTAAGCCTTCTTGTCTCTCCGATTACTTCTCTTTTTAGTGGTTCTCTTATAAATGAGGGCGACCCAAGTTTTCCAATCCCTTGCGCTGACCATGGAAAGTCATTGTGGTCAGACATCACCTCACCCGCGTAGATTTTGTATTCCTGTGTATTAAAAGTGAGATAAATCATCGGCTTAATCGAACTTCAACTCTTATCCGACATTTTTTATATTCTAAAGTTCCGTATTTCAAATTAGACTACATCGTCGTGTCTCTTCCACAATATAACAGAAAGAGCCAGTATGATTTCTCACTAGTGAGTAATAGCATTAGAAAGAAAGAAATAGCCACAAAATACATTTGTTGAATATTCCAGAAGTAATTTGAATGTTCGAGAAGAAAATTGGATAGTTCGAGAAGTAAATTGAGTGATCCAGAAATAGATTGAATATTCGGAAAGTGAATTGAATGTTCCAGACGTAAATTGAATGTGCTACTGATTTTATATTTTTATACATTATATTTTATTATTTAGTACATTTACAATCTTAATCAATAATTTCTTCAAGGATTTTGAGAAAATATTAGCTATTTAATTAAGCCTGAGATCCGAAAAAAAAAACAAAAATTTCGAGACCTTGCCCTGGTCACGGTTTAAACCTACGATTACGATTCTAAAGGCTTACCATTATACCGCTTTAATTCTTAAATTAACTATTAATAAGGTGAATTTATTAATTATAAATAATTGCAAAATAATTGTCTAACCTTTGTATTAATGTAATGATAAAGAAGATAAAAGTCACCCACCCGTATTAAAATCCCAGCATTGAGGTTCCACTTTCCACCATTCACTAACAAATGTCCGGGTAGAATGCCGGAAACGAAAAGTTTCTCCATGATCATGATTCGATCACAGCTAAAATCGGTGGCTTTGTTTCTAGTCTCAGGACCAGCTTCAATTGCTGAAACTTGTTCTTCAAACAGAAATAATTCTGCAACAGCTCCGAACTCTGCGACGGAACTGTTAACTGCTTTTAACAGAGACTATGGCAATGTTATGCTTAACAGTCCTGCACAGGCTTATGGTGGCAAATGTTGTTGACATCATGTTAACGAACTTTGAATTTTATGTTGAACAATTGCAGTTTCACGGGTCAGAAATGCCGACGTATTTTCATTGCATTCAGACAGGTATTAAATAGGATAAAATTTGCAAAATCTAATAAGGGCGCACGGAAAAATCACTCTCTTCTTCTTGATAGTCTTTTACGTTCATTAATTTTTTCATGTTCTCTAGCGATCAAAATTTAAAATGGATATGTAGAGAATAAAAATGTATATACCCTCACTGCATCCTGTAACAAATCCACAACTTCCCTGATATTCTCATTGCTTAACGTTGGTGGGAGTTCGCATAAGTCAAATCTTTTCAAATAAATCGTCTTTAAACGAACGCGCCCGTCGTGCTAACTTGGTGCCCTTCAAACTGTTTTTGTGTTCGGAGGTGGAGCTTGAGCTGGCAGATGAATTTAAATGGCCCAGCGGTGTAGCCGATTGCTGTGTGGTTGTGGCTGATGAAGGAGAGTTCAGTGACGGGCTACTGATGTGATTCGACTGTGATGAAATTGGCTTGAGGGGAGGGTACCTTAGTGTAGTGTCCCTGACGCAAATCATTCAAAAAGATGTAAGAAAAGAGTGGAAAAAATACATCAAAATGAATTCTTTGTGAAATATGTGAAAATAATTACAGACGCATTGTAAAAAATGCAGAAAATGGGTGAAATTGCTGCCGCTTAATTCGCATTTTGACAAAATAACCTACTATTAACGAATCAAAGTAAACAACGATTGTGTCTTTGAAGATTGACGGAGCTGCTCAACGTCATCCTACAAACTATTATCAAACGAAGACATAGCTGTGTAGACTTCCTCCTTTCCTTTTGACAACATTATAAGAGGCCTTCCTTTCCACAATTAAAGAGGGCCTTCCTTTCCACAATTAATGAGGGGGACCTTCCTTTCCACAATTAAATTGTTGGGGGCCTTCGTTTCCACAACACAAATAATTTCGCACAATTTTCTCCTTCTGCCATATTAGACAAGGGATTCTAGGGGGTAAATTGTCTTATATAACTGTACCCTGATCCACTCAGTTCCATTTCGAGTTCATATTGGCGTAAATCCGTTTAATCTTCCAATGACAATCACAATATAATTCGTTTGCCTGCGTTCAAAATGTTTCCCCATCAGGTCGGATAACGAAGCTCAAATACATGCTTGGAAGCTCGCCGCGCCCACACTAGCAACCTCAGCCAACAAAGAAATTGTTGTAACTTAATAATTTTTGTACGTCAATCAAACCTCAGCAGTCGAAAGTTTAAACAATTTGAAATTAACAAAGTCGCAAGGCTTCCAAGCATATAGTGCTGCTGCTTCCAGGTGCTCGGGTGGTGTCATGTGCGCTCGTATAGCAGCACGTCAGGAAAGCGTTGATTTCTGTTTATGTTCTATTCAAGTTTCTCCAACTTTGTTGGAGTTTTAACCTCAGCGCAACTTTTTCTATGTCCTCTTTAAATCATTAACATCATGAGCAGAAGGATTCACTATGAAAACTACAAAGGACGAAAAGCTGGCGTTTGCTGTTGCGTTTATTTAGGGGTGAAGAGTGAACTGCGTGTTGGCAAAATATATTAAATAAATAATGCCCGATAATTGCGCTTTGGTGCATTGTGTGAGCAGAGCGCTAATTAAAGTAAAGTTGGTGGCGTACTGAAAAGTTCTGGAACACACTCTCAAACGTGCACAACGGTGTAGTTGAGTTTGGCACACGTTGTGTGCCACATTGACTCTGACCTAGCTGCATATGCGGCGTCACAGCTAATTCTGCTCTCTTTTAATGGTACTTATCTATCCTGCTTATTGGGAAAAGTTGGTCCTGTATTTAAAGTGTTTTGCTATGAACATTCAGGCTTCGGAATGGTGGCTCCTTTATATGCAGAGCCTGAGAATTATGATTTCAGTTTTCAACTTCCCGTGAATCAGGTTCAAGTTGGCTGCTTACAACTGTCATCACCGCTCCAAATCGGAGCCCCCCCCCCCCTTCCTCATCTGCACATATATTAAACCCCAATCAAAATCGTTTCGCTTGGAACTAAACAAAAAACATAAATCTCAAACAGAATATGGGAAAAAATGTGCTCAAAGGGTGGCATCAACTTCTCAATAGAAGGGACAATCCTTGGGACTTCAGTTTTTAGCTCGTCCCAAGGTTGTCAAAGGTGGTTTTAGTGGGCTAAAGTCCAAACTTCGGCTTCAGATGCTTTCCGTAAGTAGATTAAAGCCAATGAAAATTCAATTTGTAGGTTCGATATGGAGTGGATGGATCGGATCGGTGGGTTGGTTCGGTTCCATACACAGGTTCATAATATATATTCCCATGATAGCTCTTTCTCTCTCTTTCTCTGTCTCTTACTCTCTTTCTCTCTCCCTTTCTCTCTCTCTCTATCTCGCTCTGTATCTCACTCTCCCCCTTCCTCTCCCTCCTTCTATCTCTATCTCTCCCTTTTTTCTAGCTCTCTCTTTTCCTTCTATCTCTATCTCTCTCCCTCTCTCTATTTCTCCCTCTCTTTCTCACTATTTTTCTCTATCAATCTCCTTCTCACGGTGTCTCCCTCTTCTTCTATCTCTATCTCTCCCTCTCTCTCCCTCTTCTTCTATCTCTATCTCTCACTCTCTCTCTCTCTCTCTCCCTCTCTCTGTACCTTTATCTATGTTTCTGGGCTGTTTTAAGTCGTCGTTAGTCTCATAAATTCTTAAAATATTGAACTTCACTGCAAATCTCGACTTAGCCACAAACGTTTTAGGAGGAGGGTGGATGATGTGATGTGGCTTTTTCAAACCCTAGACTATATGTTTCATATACTCGTATCTATATATGTATATATATTATATCTGTCATAATTTTAAGTTTTGTCTGCCTCTAATAATTTATTAATATTTTTTTTTTTTTCCCCCCACCCTCCAGGTGACTGCTGTCAATCATGCATGGCTCGCATCCCGTATGCCACACTAATCGCGACCCTGATGTGTCTGCTGGGCGTGGGCATATTCTGCGGCACCATGTATCGTGGCGCCTCATTGTCCGTGATTATGATGGATCAGGTCTTTCACTTGCGTTTAATTTGGTAAGTAGCCCACTTCGCATTCTTCGAGGAACTGCATCTAAATGAGGATTGCCAGGGTTGCACTCTTTTTCGACCACCGCTATATTAAACTTGCAGTATAATATAATGGGGGCAATGGTGTTTGTTGTGTTTCCCCCCCCCCCCCCCCCCTCACCTGGTTGCGGTAGAGTCGGATGAAGAGTCGTTCAAGTCATTCATGGCACTCTTCTATTCCTCTTTTTTGTTTTCCTCCAGTTTTGTGGCAATTAATAATTTCCACTTGAAATTTTGCTCGTAACTGAAAAGTTTTTCTCTTCGCAGGATTGAAGCTGTGCAAATGATATTCGTTATAATTGGAGCCGGCATGGGAGCACTTGGATTTATGATACTGTTCGTTGGTTTCTTAGCAACTGGAGCGACACGATACAAGGTCTACAGAGCATGGCGTTCCAGAGTGGGCGGACGCATCTCATGTGCAGTGGTAAGGAAAACCAAAAGCAGCAGCAACTTAAAACTGAGTAGTGGAAGGAAGATAGTAGATGGTGATGGTGTGTTGCCGGCGGTGGTGGCGGTGATGATTGTTGGCGACAAGCACAGATCAAGCAAGACAATAAACCACCATCATGTTGTGATTATGATGATGATGATGATGATGATGATGATGATGATGATGATGATGATGATGATGATGATGATAGTAATGATGAGGCATTTTTGTGTGCTGTGGGCTTGATACCAGGAGACCCAGACCCCCGCCTCCGCCTCCGCTCATCATAACAGATTGCACGACAGATTTCACTTGGAACAATTCAACAATTCGAATGTAAAAGTACGAGACAATTAAATGCAATGTACAATTACAACAATTACAACAACAACTACAACAACTACAACAATTACAACAACAACAACAACGTCACACAATACATTCGAAACTTAATTAAGCGATAATTAAAACTTATGCTTCGTTTAACAGTCGAAACGGCAAAATAGAAACCATCTCCATGCCAACTGACGCCCGCTGCTGCTGTTGCTGCTGCCGCTGCCAATTACTGTGGTACTACCACCACAGTAATTGGCGCCGGCGGGTCCTTTATCATATTTTTCCCCAGCTTTTTATTGCAATTCTTAATTGAACATTTTCTCTCTCTTCCTCTCCTCCTCCTCCTCCAGCTCATGGGTTTAACTTACTTGCTAAACTTCGTTTGGACGTTGATTTTATGCTTCCTGGTGATTGTCACCTTCATTTATACTATGTTCTGGAACATGTGCTCCAGCGTGGAGCGTTCATTGAGCTGCATTGACTTGACGCAGTTTCGTAAGTGGACCTCCCTTTATATATTTCTATAAATGTTTTAACAAATCTAATCTCATCCCACACACACACACACACACACAGATTTTATGTTTCCGCCGAATACCAAACTGGAAGATATGAAAATCTGCGAAAAGTACGAAATCAAGGCATTCTGCAAGGATGGCGTGGAGAACGCCGAAGTCATGTTCATATTGGCCACGCTCGCCACACTGCTGGTGATACTCAGTCTGGTGCATTACTTGATGTGCCTGGCGGCCAACTATGCGCACATACGCGATCACGAGAAATTCCAAGAGCTGCAGGAGATGCAAAATCTCAATGAGCTCGAGTATAGCGCCACGTCGAAGGATCGTTTCTAGGACATATTTCAGAAGATTCATTTTGAGCTCAAGGAGAAGGGAAGCAATTAGGGGGAAGGATACCAACCAACCAACCCACAAAAAACAACAACAGCAGCAACCACAACAATTACCAACAGGCTGCCGATTCACACACACGCACACATGTAAACACGTAAACACACATGCACGTGAACACATATATATCCACACACATGTATATCCACACATGGATATACACACATGTAAATCCACACATGGATATACACACATGGATATACACACATATATATCCACCCATATATATCCACAAAACATTTAAAGACAACGAACAACACTGGAGTGAGTTATAGAAAACAAGGGGAGTAAAATTGGGTGAGAGTACAACAGATCCAGCAAAGCTGTAAATAGAGGATTATTGACACAAACACACACCTTCATTTCCAGAGCTAAGTTACCATATCCTTAATTTTTTTTTTTACTATATTATAATATTATTTTATTTATATTTAATTTTATTTTAAGTTATAATATCACATAAAATAAGTTCGAAAGTTGAAAAAACTCATAAAAAGCATGCATGCATCAGAAGCCACCAAAGTTTGACCTTGAGGGGACGGACCATACTTGGCGACTTGTGGAAGTGGGCTCTAACATAAAAAGCTTGCAGCCCCTTGTATGGAGCTTTCGTGCTGTATAATCAGTATAAAAACTGTAGAATCAGTATAAAAACTGTGTAATCAGTCTAAAAACTGTATAATCTCTGTATAAAAACTGTATAATCTGTGTAAAAACTGTATAATCAGTCTTAAATAGTATTGACTTTCTTTCTATGTGTGTGTTGAGACAGCTACCAGGCTATCAGCACGCTTCGATGATGCATGCTTTTAATGTGTTTTTGCTTTATTTATTAATTTTTAATCGAAATCTTTTTTTTTTACACAAAGAAATCCCTCCATTTTATACGCAAACTTACTAAGAACTGTTTTCAAGTGTTTGATGAACTGCTTGTATGTGTTTTCTTTCTTCTTCCAAGGGAGTAGTTGGGTTTAATTAATAACTAGTTATTGAAAAGTAGCTTCCCCTGGAATGGAATAGGAACATTTTCACAAACTAACCCCACCACAACATACCTTTGTTTTGAAAACACTTGACTCACAGTCCACACAAATACCAAGTCAAAGTAAAACCCTTCCTTCCAATATCTACATTCCGTCCAAATTGTTAACATTACTTTACTAGACACAAAAATGAAAAAGGATAGTGGTATATCCTTATAGACCATCAAGTTCATGTTGCATATTATTCACACTTATTTGTTTTTCTTTTTTTTTTAAGCAAAAATTTAAGCCCTTTTTTTAGTGGAGTAAATTTTTATTTTATATTTAATTTTATTTGCGCAATTTGTTTTGGTACTTTTTGTGTTGGTTACTTTTTGCTCCTTTATTAGCACTTACTTTGGTTCTTTAATACTTTTGGTTATTTAGTACTTTTGATTCTTTAGTACTTTAGATTATTTAGTACTTTTGATTCTTTAGTACTACACCTTCTTTAGAACTTTTGGTTCTTGAGCTTTAAAACTGCAGCTTCTTTCAACACTTTCTAATTTCCCCCAGCCTCTCTTTGCAAATGGTGTAATATTCCGTGTATGGCGCCCGACAATCCCTAATATAACATTAACACCCACACACACACAAAGAACATGCACACTCACTCACACACTCACTCAATCACTCACTCACACACTCACTCACACACTCACTCACTCAATCACTCACTCACACACACAAACACAATCACTCACTCAACCGCTCACTCACTCAATCACTCAATCACTCACTCAATCACTCACTCACGCACGCACACACACACACACACACACACACACACACACACACACACACACAAACACACACAAACTCACTCACTCACTCACTCACTCACTCAATCACTCACGCACACACACACACACACACAAACTCACTCACTCACTCACTCACTCACTCACTCACTCACTCAAACACAAAGAACAAGCTCACTCACACACAAAGAACAAGCTCACTCACGCGCTCACTCACACACACTCACTCTCCCACACTCAATCACACACTTACTCACTCACACACACTCACACTCACTTACCCTATGCATTCAAATGTATTAAATTAAATTATGCTCAAAGTGAATTCTTCTGAATTGCGAAACGAATGCTTCAACAACACGCATGCAAAAATATAAAAAACAAAACTAAATTGAATTGAATTGAATTGAATTGACAAAATTCACAAAGAAACGAAGAATATTGTAATTAATTATAATATGTAATTAAAAATTAGCATATCAATTTTTATTATTACCAATTTTTTTATGATGATTATTTGTGTGAGTTTAAATTTAAAATTCCTTTGCTAAAAATTGTATTTAATTTCAAATGAAATCGAATCCAATCAAATCAAATGAGATGCGAAAGCAAATCAAAACAAATAAAATGCAAAATCAAATGAAATGATTTCAAATGAGCCGCAAAAGCAAAAGCAAATCAAATGAAATCAAATCAAATATAATACACAATCAAATGAAATGAAATGCAAAAGCAAATCAAATGAAATCGTATGAAATCACATGAGATCAAATCAAATCAAATGAGATGCAAAAGCAAATCAAATGAAATCGTATGAAATCAATCAGATGAAATCATATGAAATCAATCAGATGAAATCATATGAAATCACATGAGATGCGAAACCAAATCAAATGAGACTCGAAATCAAATCAAATCAAATGAGATGCGAAATCAAATTAAATCAAATGAGGTCTGAAACCAAATGAAATGAGATGCGAAATCAAATCAAATTAAATCATATGAAATCATATGAAATCATATGAAATCATATGAAATAATATGAAATCATATGAAATCATATGAAATCAAACGAAATCAAACGAAATCATATGAAGTCATATGAAACCATGAAACATGAAATCATGAAATCAAATCAAATAAGATGCGAAATCAAATCAAATTATATCATATGAAATCATATGAAATCATATGAAATCATATGAAATCAAATGAGATGCGATGCGAAATCAAATCAAATCAAATAAGATGCGAAATCAAATCATATGAAATCATATGAAATCACATGAAATCATATTGAAATCATATGAAATCAAATCAAATCAAATGAGATGCGAAATCAAATCAAATTAAATTATATTGAAATCGTATGAAATCACATGCAATCATATGAAATCATATGAAATCATGTGAAATCATATGAAATCATATGAAATCATATGAAATCATATGAAATCATTATGAACTTATATGAAATCATATGAAATCATATGAAATCATTATGAACTTATATGAAATCATATGAAATCATATGCAATCATATGCAATCATATGAAATCATATGAAATCATATTGAAATCATATGAAATCATATGAAATCAAATCAAATCAAATCAAATGAGATGCGAAATCAAATCAAATTAAATTATATTGAAATCGTATGAAATCACTTGCAATCATATGAAATCATATGAAATCATGTGAAATCATTATGAACTTATATGAAATTATATGAAATTAATTATATTAAATTATATTAAATTATATGAAATCATATGAAATCATGTGCAATCATATGCAATCATATGAAATCATATGAAATCATATTGAAATCATATGAAATCATATGAAATCATATGAAATCAAATCAAATCAAATCAAATGAGATGCGAAATCAAATCAAATTAAATTATATTGAAATCGTATGAAATCACATGCAATCATATGAAATCATATGAAATCATGTGAAATCATATGAAATCATTATGAACTTATATGAAATTATATGAAATTAATTATATTAAATTATATTAAATTATATTAAATTATATGAAATCATATGCAATCATATGAAATCATATGAAATCATATGAAATCATGTGAAATCATATGAAATCATATGAAATCATATGAAATTATATGAAATTAATTATATTAAATTATATTAAATTATATGAAATCACATGAAAGCAAATCAAATTAAATGAGATGCGAAATCAAATCAAACAAGATTATGAAATACAAATAAATCAAATAAAATGCATAAAAATCAAATCACATGAGAATGGAAACTCAAAGCTAGGAAAAACAATCAAATTAAACTAGATTCATATGTTAAACTAGATTCTATGCTATAAATAATTCACACATTGTCATATAAAAACATTACAAAACCATGTATATTTATGCCCAGCAGAAATGTTAATTATAATAATTATTAATTAATAACTATTCTCGTAAGTATTTTGCCGGTTAGCCAACTAAGTTACTCTTCAAGTATTTTATATGGAATATATATGCATTTATTATGGAATAATAAATAGTAAACCGTAAACCGATAAGAACTATCTATTTATCATTCCATAATAATATAGTAGTAAACCTATAGGAACCAAAAGTAACCACTACCCCAGATCTTTGTTCTGTTTAATGAAATTGTGACTGGGTATTTACTCGGCAATCTCAATAATTCAATTTCCATTTAATGAGGGCATAAAGGGGAAGGTAAGCACGTGAGCTCTTGAACCCTTCTATGTCGAACTGGTTGGAATTACATATGTCGCTTCCTTATGGAGAACTATTTCTAAATTTCTTCCATTGTATCGATTTTTGCTGGGTACACATGGTTACTTTGTATTTATGAATAAGCTAATTTACAATCAGATATTGCGCGTACTCTCTTCCCTATATAAATGTGTGTGTATGTGTATATAATAATGGGCGGCGGTTGACTCAAAGTGCTACCAAATGCTGCTGGATATACTTGAAACTCCTCCTCTGTTCACATATATACGCATACATACATGATTATATACATATATACATATAAATATATTTGTACATATATAAAAAGAAAGTGTTGAATTGAATATTGTACCATTTTGAAAATAACTCCTCTACTATATACTATACTATTATTATAGATATCGTCGATTGCGTTCTAATTTTGTGTCTCTACTGCAACGAATATCTACAAACTTTAAACTTAAGTACAATTTTACATTTTACAACCAACACAAACAAAATGAAAAGTACAAAAACAATTTTTATAGTAATTTTTTTCTTTAAAAAAGAAGAAAAACGAAAACAAAAAAACAGGTAAAACGAAAATAAATGGAGAAAAAATGTCTTATTAGATTTTGTCGAACTAAACGGTAAGAAAAGAAAGGCTCTTTCTATGCTGCACACATGCACGCACACCGACAAAACGACATCCAGTAGATATGTAAGGAGTAGTTCTATATAAACGAAATCTGTATTAGTATGTAACACTTGATGATGCACGTGTGTGTGTGTATGTGTATGTATGCAAGCATGTAAATATGCAACGATTTATAATGTAATACAAACGCAACTTGGAACTTTTATTGGAAACTTAAAAATCACTAAAGTATGTATATGGAAATGGGCGAAAGCGAAAAGTCCACTACCACCACCAACTACCTTTTTCATGCCTTCAATAGTATGTATAAAAAGCCAAAGAAGTGCGTGCAAACGCAGCGTACTCCTCTAGCAGACACAACGTACTCCTCCGGCAAACAGAACGTACTCTTCTAGCAAGCACAGCGTACTCCTCTAGCAAGCCCTGTGTACTCCTCTAGCAACTTCAACGTACTCCTCTAGCAACCACAACGTACTCTAGCAACTTCAACGTACTCCTCTAGCAACTTCAACGTACTCCTCTAGAAACTTCAACGTACTCCTCTAACAACCACCACGGACTCCTCTAGCAACTTCAACGTACTCCTCTAACAACTTCAACGTACTCCTCTAGCAACTTCAACGTACTCCTCTAGCAACCTCAACGTACTCCTCTAGAAACTTCAACGTACTCCTCTAACAACTTCAACGTACTCCTCTAGCAACCACAACGTACTCTAGCAACTTCAACGTACTCCTCTAGCAACTTCAACGTACTCCTCTAGAAACTTCAACGTACTCCTCTAACAACCACCACGGACTCCTCTAGCAACTTCAACGTACTCCTCTAACAACTTCAACGTACTCCTCTAGCAACTTCAACGTACTCCTCTAACAACTTCAACGTACTCCTCTAACAACCACCACGGACTCCTCTAGCAAGCACAACGTACTCTTCGTGCAACTACAATGTACTCGTCCATGTATAATATACACTTCAAATGTTAAGCCAGATGTGTTCCCCGACATCAATGCCCTCGCTCTGTAACAGTTGTTGTGTTCCCCGACATCAATAACCTCTGTCTAGAACAGTGGATGTGTTCCCACAGGTCGTGCCTCAGTCCAGTACAGTTCACCATTACCGAAGCACACCATTTAAAATCGACTTCCTGCCGGCAGAGCACCTCCCCTTGTTGATCGGAACGTCCAATCTGCCATCATTTCCTGCTTGCCTTGCTGGTGGCCCATACTCCATTGGAATGGCCGATCTCGCCTCCCGTTTGAAGAAGTGTCCTGCCTCATGGCACTCGTGTCGGAGTTGCTCTACACTAGAGCAGACCATGGGATATACTATTCTAGCTAAATTATCCCTTAAATTTCTTTTTATTTTAATCAGGTCAAAGTCCGTTATTTCTCCCCCTCTTTCATATGTTATATTCATATTCCTCACTATACTCCTGCGCATCAGTGCCATTATAACCTCTCTCGGCAGCATGAATACCTCACTGTCTTCTAAGGTATTCAGTCTCATTGCTAGCACATGGTCTGCCCCACTGGTATACATATGCTGTCCAAGCAATACAGCGGGTGACTCCCGTAGCTTGGTGCACAGCACCCCAAATTGCGCATTCTATTTCCGCCAGATAGATACACATCCCAATTCATCCCAATCCTCTTTCAAATACGCTCTTATCGCAGTCAACACAGACAGACTGGTGTTCACCCTCTCAGCTGCATTTGCTTGCGGCGAATACGCCCCCGTTCTAATGTGGGTTATTCTTCAAAATTTCATCAACTGCTACTTTGCGATGAACTGCTTCCCATTGTCGGAATGGATTATTATTATATTGTTATCTGGTACCCCGAATTTATGAAATATACCATGGACCAAGAATTCCACTGCCCTTCGCGCTCATATTTTATATTGGCTTCTGTTTTTCTGTAGCATACTTTTTGGCTGAACCGAACTTAGAAAATGGATATTCAAAGGCAGTAACAAGCAGTCAAAAGAGGTAAGGTTGAAGTCGAATTCGACTGATATAAATATATGTTTTTTTATCAATAAAAAATAACTTCCAATTAATATCAAAACAAAGCAAGATCAGTCCCGAAAATAATTTTTTTGTTTTTTTTCTACGTTCTGTTTTCACACAGTAAATACGTTCCAGAAAGAAGGTCGTTTCTTCGATAATGTGCTCCGTTGTTTCTCTGTGTATTTGTCATCTGCGACATTTATAGTCTACTACACTCGGATCTTTTAAGATTATATAGTTTTGGTAGTGTTTAGTGGTGAGGATAACTTGATACTGTATTGCGATTATGAATCATTCTGTTTCAGTATGAAGAGAAGCTCTCCTCTTTGCAACCAGGCGTAGGTGTTTCTCTTTCTTCCCATGCTCTCATAAATAGTAATAAAGTCAAGAATCACACTATTTAAAATCGACGAGGCTGTCCCAGCAGTACTGCACGAGTCAATCAAGGCTTTCTCCTTCCCCCTCATCTCATCGTTTTTTCCTCGTTGATGAAGTCAGACGTCGTCATCTTCCTCGCATTACCTCTATTACCAATTCCTGCCCAGAGGAGACGCCAAGCTGTCTACATATCATTAAGCAAGCTGTAGCCTTGGTGGTTGCTGTCAGGCGAGCCTTCCACAATAACTTTTTGTCAAAAATGACTCGGTGGTAACCATTGGTACCATTTTCATATATGGTAAGGATATTCATTCTAGTAAACGTCACAATGTTGGTCTTTGAGGCATTGATCCTATTCCCCTGCACCCATTCATGAGCTGCTAATAATAATCCCCCTCTGGATAATATCGCAAAGGATGGATGCAGATTTTCCAATAGCTATTATCACAATATCGTCCGAATGTCCTGGACATGATATGCCTAGATTTGTGAGTTTTTCCCCCCCAGAAGATCATCCACTACTATGCTCCACAAAATGGGTGATAATACCCCACCCTGCGGACATCCTTTATTGACTTTGGAACAGATTCAGTGTTCAGAAAAGCTCGTATCCAGTTGGAAAAGTGATATTATCTATTCCTCTGGCCACTTGTTTCCTTAATCGGCCCCCTCACACAATCACCTCAATTCCTAATAACTTTCCGCTTATTCTAAACAAAATCCACATGCGATTTTTCACATTTCACTTGAATTTTGTTCGCCAACATTTTTGATGTGAAATTAGAGGAATTCTGGGAGTATTTAATTTAAACTTTTTAAAAATGCAATTCTTTTAATAAAATGGGACTATAAATTAAATTGATGAATTAAAGTTTAATTATTAAATTATATTTTCAAGAGGTCCGCGCTGACACATTTAAAGAGTTCAGCGCCGCCAAATTTGAACAGTTCAGCGCCGCCAAATTTGAACAGTTCAGCGCCGCCAAATTTGAACAGTTTGGCGCTGCCACCTTTAAAGAGTTCAGTGCCGCCACATTTGAAGAGTTCTGCGCTGCCACATTTTAAGAGTAAGGCGCTTCCACATTTAAAGAGGTCAGCGCCATCTGTTGGGCAATAAAAAAAATATATTTTTTCCATAGTGGGGAGTGAATTTACCTTTAAGTTTGATTATTTATTCAAATTTTTGCTTGAATAATTGATTTTATTGTTTTAATTACTTGGGACAAATTTAAACAAATTAAACTTGAATGAGGAAAACTTAATGGGAGAGAAGAGAGTCCAGATTATAGGAATCTTATCTTTGTAATTTTTGAACAAATTTTTCTTCTCCAACACAATTTATCTGATTTTAAGCCTGACACATTCCAAAAAATTCAAAAAGCCGTTTTCTCGTTAACACCGCCTTAATCACTTCCCTCCTTTCCTGATCCCCGTTCTTTTTTCCAATTCATTCGGACTCCTCCGCTATTCCACCATTGACCGTAGGGTGTGTAAGGAAACTAAGAGTAGTAACCAGACCCTGCGACCAGTTAAGGGAAGGGAAGTGAAAACTGAAAGACCTTTCCAGAGATTGTACATAGATTTTTTAGGGAACTAGTCTCGGTCTAAATCGGGAAACGCCTATGTATTAGTGGGGCTGGACCATTTCTCGAAGTTCGTGTTCCTGAAAGCGATGCGAAAAGTCACGGCGAAGAACGTTATTAGTCGGGTCCTTAGATCACCTTCTTATATTTCGGACTACTAAAACGCAATTCCTATTTATATATTATAACTCTCACACAATGTTGCATTAGAACATTATTAGGAATATACTAAAGAGCTAATCATTAACAATTTATTGGCAATTTCCTAAGAAAAGAAATGAAATCATCCTTTTGTTGGATAGAAACTTAATTTGGAGAATGGAATTTATTAGAGCAAAATGTCAATGTCCCGACTTTTGTGGGATAATCTTTGGTAAGAATTTAAAAGAAGAAAATTATTTATTTAATTATTTATCTACAGAAGTTTGTACACAAATAAATTCAATGATAGACTTATACGACTCTTTCTTTATAGCTGGGGTGGAACTCAGGGTTTAAGGGTTTTTTATTATTCAAAATTTTATCCTATGGACTTTGATGAGTCCTCCTCACAATATTACTCGTAAATTTATGTTTCTAGTTCGTGAAGTTGTAATACGCGCAGTCAGTTCCTGTTCTGCTTCTCTGGATAGGTGTGACGTGCGTTGTGTTGCTGGTCAGGATGTCGGTGATCGAAGGAGGGCCTACATGCAGCTCTTATATAGTCCAAGCGAGTACGGTGGCTGGTGCATATTGTTTGTTGCCGGGCCACCGTTGTGTGGTTCCACTTCCGTTGGCCGGCCTTGCTTACTGCTATGGCACGCTTGTAGTTGTGGACATGTTTGTTGCTGTTGTTGTGGTCATTCCTGTTGCTGTTATGGTCACTTGCCTTTGGCCCACCTTCAACTTGTGATGGGCACTCACCTCGTTGCAGCGGTTTCCAGTTGGCCTGCAGTGTTGTTGGCTGCCAGCAGCGCTGCCCGAAATCATATCTGGTTGCTGTAGTGTTGTTGTTGTCGTCTTTAAATGTTTCAATTTAAATTTGTGCTCGCTTCCTCCTTCTGCTATGAACTTATTAGCATTCGGCGCAGAGGTCGTTCTGTCGTAGTTCCTCTTGTGCTTTGCCCTCGTCTCTGCGTGTTGTTAGTGTTAAATTCACCGAGCGAACGTACTCGGCAAATTCCTCCGCTTTAGTTCGTGCACTCACCTTTGCCGAGCGTGTATTTCTTGTAATCGTATTCACTGGTGGCATGCCTGGCGCTGGTTGGTAGGATCGTCGGCTGTGCGTGCGGTTGTTTTTGTTGTAATCCGTGGCTCTGCGCTAATTATTGCAACTGGGCTAATCCGTTGCTTGTGAGCATAATTTTGCAGAGACTGCTGTTTTTAAATTGAAGTAATTACTTGGTATCTCTTTTATTACAAAATTTCTTATTAGTATGATCCAATGAAATAATATTTCTCTCTTTCACAAACTGAACTTATTTTTTCAGTAGTAGAGTTATATTTCTATCATGAAGTGGTTGAATAAACTAAAAAACTAGGATATTCGAACAACGAAGTAACTTTACACTTTCGCTGGGGTATCCTCAGGGTGTCCAAAGTTCGTAACAGAAATTATTGTATTTTTATTAAAATTATTTTACTTAAACTTGCGAAATACCTCACGGACCGGGAAATCTAATCTGTCACACTTTTGGTTGTCGCCTCCTTTATTGCTTTTGTAATGATATACCCTCGGTTATTCGTTTATGTATGTAATTTTATCAGAGTGGCCCTGTGTCCCAGCGAATGCGTTTGTGAGTGGGGTTTAACTGCTGATTTGAACGTTTAAAGCGCGTCTCGCTAATGAGAAATAGAAGCTCTTTTTGGCAGGTGAATGCCAAGTTTATTTCTGAATTCTGTCACACAAACATCCGCCCTTTTATATCAAAATGCACACGTTGCGTTCTACCAACAAAATCAACAATTGTTGCATTTTCCTTAGATCTCGACAGTTAAACGAAAACAATTTCTCGCGTTCGAAGTGGCAGGCACAGAATATTCAAACACCAACAATTTCACGCATACTAAATGTGGAGGGTGTCGGCAGCGGCTAAAAGTATGCTAAGCTTATAACATGGATTTAGGTAATAATACAAAATTTATAGTTACAGGCTAAAAGTATGCTAAGCTTTTAATATGGAATTTATCTTAGAAGTGCAGGCCAAAACAATATTTTTTTTGATTCTTAACTAATTTTAATGAAAATTTTTATATAAATTAGCGTTTTACACATTTCAATTTAAAGAAATAAACTTTTATTTTTACTTCGTGGACACCTCTTTTCCACTCGACAGCTATTTTACAAGAGTTTCTTAATTCGAATTTCTTAAATTTCTTGGGCTGAGCTCTCGGGAGAGTGTAAGCGAGTTGTCAGAATTTTGAGAGCTGCGCGTGTTTTTCGTTGTTGTTGTATGTACTACACTATTCCATTACTCAATTCATTCTCTTCTCTCTATTCCATTCGAATTAGTGGCATCAGTTTCTTCTATTCGGGCTTGGGTTTCTTTTGGAGAGCTTCATTGTGTCGTCATTTTGTTGCAGCAACAAATTATGGGTTTATGCTTTCCACCTTACCCGAAGATGTTCTTTATAATCTTAAATCTTTAAAAATGTCATTCCTACCTGGCCCAGACAAAATTCCTGGCTGTATTTTGAAAGTGTGTGCTGAGTGCATATATTCACACCTTTCTAGTTGAGAAGCTGAGGAGGACGAGGGATTGAAATTCCTTTTATCTTTCCAAATGATTCGCTCAATCCTTGTGTATTGGTAGGTTTAATTGTATTATCGGGGGTTTAATCGTACTTTTCTTATATAATTATTTGTTTCTTCACTGTTTGAAGCCCTTTGCATTAAAAATATAAAAATAGTCGAGAGTTGATTCACGATCGATCAGTAACTAACTTTTTTTCAATGTCGCCGGCTCTCCTTCGTGTTCGTGCCAGCATTCGCACAAAAGAAAAGATGGCCGTAACCTGCTGCGCTATTTGGCGGGACCCAATGAGGGGAATTCTCTCCGCACTGGAGTTCGTTCTTACTGTGTTTGAATTCGATTCCGTTCAATTCTGTTTTGACTGTTGGCCAATATCCTTGACCACATTTACGCTTATTAGGCCCGGTGGGGTAAATTCAGATTACTCTCGTGAGTTCAGCATTTTATCTAATTAATGCAATGCTCGCACCATGGTTCAATGTTATTGTCGACCTCCGCTTGTTCGTCTTCCTTATTGGGTGCACACTGCCGCCTAATTGGGTCTACTGTGACCTGTGACCTGTGACCGCGGTACTAAGGCAGAGACTTTCACCAGTCTTTGGTTGTGCATCCAATGACATCTTCGTACATCTCAATTAAGCCGAGCCATTGGCTTTAGATGGGGACCCGCCCTCTTTCCTACAATTCTTAAGTCCGACTGCAGGAAATGATCTGCACACACAAAATCGTTCGGCTCTAAAACCAAACCGCACAATTCACTCCACTGCTTTCTTTTGCCTCCATCCTTTGGATCAGAGGATAACCGACCTCGGGCTTGATATGGACGTATCTACGCTCGACTGTGTAGCGGGTACCACTTGCGCAGCGTGAGCGAAGGATGGTGTCGCAGGTTGACCAGACTTGGTGGCCGTGTTGCGTCCGTTGGAAGGTCGTCTGCGTCAAGGGGGCGTCGTGCGTGGTGGGGCTCCTATGCTTCACACAATAATAATACAAAATTTATAGTTACAGGCTAAAAGTATGCTAAGCTTTTAATATGGAATTTATCTTAGAAGTGCAGGCCAAAACAATATTTTTTTTGATTCTTAACCAATTTTAATAAAAATTATTATATATTTATGAATGTACTAAGGGATGGTGGGGATGATTGCACTTTGTTCTTTTGCTTATATATTATTTCCTGCTTAGCGCGTTTCATCTGCTCACACCAAATACTCTCTATAAAGAATATGCGACAACCTCTCTTCAGTACTAAATTGTGTTGCTGGCTCGGGGCTGGGAACATTTTGATATTGCAGAGCTTTTTTCCTTATGTGGATCGAATTTTGCTACTATCTTATCAGTATTTCGTTGTTCTTTGACGAGGCAGGTTCTGTGTCGCTCCGCCTCGGATTAAGAAAGTGATATAATGAAAGAATGTTAGACCAGTGTGTGGAAGAAAAAGCATACACAATTGTACATACATCCAAGCACAAACTTCTTGTTTGTATTAACAATTTTGCATATGCTTTTCTTCTACACGAATGTAGGTCAAATTATCTCACATGGTTGAGATCCTATGTTTAGTATTAAATACGAAATTTATGTACATATAAAAATGTGTTATTGTTTTAATATAAATCAAAACTTACATAAATTGTCTGTCCTGTAGCATTGCCATTGTGTTTTTTGGTGACTTTTTCTGTAAAGTAGTTTATTAATTAATGAATTACTTACATTCTGCTTTGAGTTGATATACATACATACATTTTTTCCCATATGTCGTTGATATTATTTTCAGCTATTTCTGGATCTGATGATTATAAAATTCATTATTATTTTCTTACAGTTTTTCCAAGAAAATATACGAAATATTTTCATAAATTAAAATTTAAATTACAAATAATGGCAGTTATTTGTTTCCATATTATATTATTTTATTTATAATATCGGATAAGCCAAATCTGCCGTCGATTTGGACTTAAATCTAACTTAAATTAGTCCAACTATTGAATGTTGGATCTGATGATCATCCAACTTATATATTTACTTACATTAAAATTACCTTATATCTAGCCACCATATCTGATCGACCGTTGGTTAATCCACATCTTTGAGCATTGGAAACTGATATATTTACTTATTTTATATTAAACGTATCTTACAATTAGCCATCAATATATATAATGGACCGTTGGTTAATCCACATCTTTGGAAAGTTTAATATATAAATTTACAAAAATTTATAAAAAATTTAAAAAAAAATTATAACAGTTAAAACTCGATTATCCGTGCGTCTATTAACCGGGAACATCTACTTACCGAGATGCTTACATTTTTACATCTATTTACCGGGATTTATCTCTATATACTATTAAACTATTTGCTAATCAATAATTGTGTGTTTATGTATGTATAAAGTTCGTTTACATTATTAAAATACTATATTAAATAAATAATTTTTTAGAAATAAATATATATTGCGTACATATTCAAAAACACACATTTTATTATTGAAAAATTAATATATAAAAAATTATTAAAACAAATTATAAATTTTGATAA
Organism: Clusia tigrina; assembly: GCA_920105625.2. Lineage (NCBI taxonomy): Eukaryota > Metazoa > Arthropoda > Insecta > Diptera > Clusiidae > Clusia > Clusia tigrina. The sequence goes on from OV050032.1 coordinate 188,870,650, forward strand.
CCGTAATATTCGATTTTGTGTGATGTGCTCGGTCCCGACCATACTAGATTATCGAGGTTCAACTGTAAATTCAATAAAAAATTTTCTAATACTTAAATTGACTTAGTATAGTCCACCAATCAATCTGTGGAACTGGTGAAAGGTCCAACGATGTATTACTCTACTTAGAACTATTTAAAGTAACTTATTCTAGTCCAACATTAAATATATGGAACTGATGGTGAGTCCAGTGTTTAAAACTAAGTTTTTTACATGAATTTTCAAAAAAAAAATATATATTTATATATATATATATATATATATATATATATATATATATATATATATATATATATATTAATATGATATTATTAAATATTATCATTGAATTTAAATTGGAAATAAAAATATTATATAAAACTAGTAATAATATATTATACTAAATAATGCCATGCATTTAAATTAGGCAAAACAAAACAAATGAAATTATATTAATATAATAAAATATGAACATTCAATTCAAAATTTTAAAGAATTAATAAATTAACTTAATATAATATATTATACTAAATAAGTGCATGCAATAAAATTTTGAAAAAACTATTTAATATACATATTAATATTGTTTATCGATTCTAATTAATTTGTTTTTCTAGCGATTTCAAGGTTCAAGTCTGTAAAGTTGTATTTAAATTTCCTTGAGAAGGGTAATATTGGAAAATTTTTAATTAAATAAAATAAAAACAATTTTTATTTTTGGACTTTGAACTCACTATAAAAGCAAATTAATTATATATATTTTAGACAATTTAAGTTTTTCTTTTATTATTTTATAGCGAAATTATTGTTTTTTCTTTTTACCGCGGTCTTGGCACCTGTTTTACGCGTTCGGTCGTCGGAAAAAAAAGAGGGCGAAGTCGGCAGCGATTGTTTTATACGTAGCTCTGTTCGATGACCGAGTGCTGCCAATAAGTGGTGCCAAGACCTAACATGCAGTTTACATGAGCTTAAGGGGTACTATACTGTGTCATAAGTTACTAGGTTTACAATATATCAATAATATACTTAATATATACTTAAACAATTAAAAAAGTGCCTGAACTGAATAACTGGGTGTAGTTTGTTTTATCCTCCAGTTCAGCATCGTCCATTTATTGCTGCGGGTAAGAGGATTTGGCAATTGCTTAGAATCTTATAATTTTTAATATGTTTCTATTTATTATTATCTCTGTTAACAGTGCTCATTTTGCTAACTTTTTCAGCTTTTCAGCGTTTTTGCGGGGTTTTTCTTTACTTTTGTCATTATAATAATTGAACAGCCATTTGGAGTTTTTGTATAGGAGAACTCTTATGTAAAACTCTAATATTTGCACATGGTGCAGGTAGCAGTCATCTCGCAGACTAAACCAGTTCTTGTATTCGGGTGAGGAAGCTGTTTTTAATTTTATTATCTCAATAATGTGTTGTTTTATTCCGTTTTTGTGAGATATTTTCTTAAACAGTTCAGTGTACCATGTGTAGTGCTGCACACATAGATTAAAGAATCTATCTGAGGGATTCATTAAATGCATTGTATTCAACTCAGATTTGAAGTTCTTCTTATTAATCCACATTTCTGTGATGTGTTGCAGCACATTTGCAGTTTTTATTAAAAACAAGTTGCATTTCTCGCATTGCATATTATTTTTGAGGGTTTTATATAATCCATACCCTGCAAAATATCGTTGGACATTTGTGGTAATGGCGGAGCTAGTACTTGGTGTTGCATCCAATATTGCTTGTTCGTCACTCAAGTTTCTAGCTTCCTCCTCCACATTAATCTCTGCTCTGTCCAATTGATATTGCATACCTTCTACGGTGGCCGTCTGCCATTCCAGGTATGTACCTTCATCAGATTCGCAGTTTCCTAACTGCTTCTGGTACTCGAAGGTAGTTATCTTCATCGATATCAGCTTTGCCAAAATATATTGGAATTCTGATATCGACGGATGTGTATTTAAGCAACTTGCTGATCTTATGCGAAAGAAAGTATTTTCCAATGCATCCTGATTCATTTTTCCTAATAAAATGAATTGGATGCTTGGGGGGAGTTCTTCAAATATTTCTTCTGATAGCATCATTGGCATCATGGCATCATCATTGCCTTAATAGTCACAATAGTGCCATCGATGCATTTTACATTGCTTGCTTTTGGTAACACAATCGATTTCAATAATTCAATATATGAATTTAGGATATCGCGTTCTTTCTTTCCTACGCGTTTATATCCTCTAGACAGTGGATTTTCATCATTTAAATTTTTACTGTTCAGTACATCAAATACATCATTTGATTTTTCTATAAACAGTGCAGTCGCTTTTACACACTTCTTCGTGTAACTATCTGTAAACAGCATCAAATTATCACAAAATTCGATTGCTGTTGCAACTCTTCGACTCAAAAGTTGCACTGCTGGTCGTACATTCATCTTTTCGAAATTTGTAGGATACAAATGACGACTAGTCAGCTCAGCTTTGGGCAAAGTTTGAATATGAAGTTTTTCTTATCTTCCTCGTATATGCGTTCTAGCACCTTTTTGCTAACTATTCCGTTAGCTGTTTGCACATCATTTCTAAGTATCATATTTCTCAATGACTTAAAAAGATGGCAGTAATCAAAAAGGAAATATATTTTTTTCCCATTGTACAGAAAAAATGGCTGTTGTTCTTTAATTCCAAATGTATTTGCCAGGCCAATGTTTGTGGTACCACCCTGGTCACATACAGGGTTGCCCAAATTCGACGGACTCATCTGGCAACGCCATAACTTTTGACAGAGATGTCAGATCGCTTAATGACATACCGCGTTTGAAGCGTCAGTCCAAGCAGATTTTTACCATGGAACAATACACGCCACGCGAGCGCTCTGAAATAGTTGAAATTTACATTCAACAGAAGAAGTCAATTGTGAAAACTCAACGTGCTTTTAAAAACTTAAAAAATGTGAGAAGTGCGCCTTCTAAGAACACCATTAAGCGTTTATACGAAAAATTTTCGACTGGTGAGGCTCTTTCTAATCCGAAGAGGCCAAATAAAAGTCGACCAAGGCGATCGGCCGTAGAACTGCTTTCACATGCAGATTTTTTTTAAATAGGGATTCTAAAACTGTCAAAAGTATTGACTTCAATTTATCATTTTTAAATGAACTCCCTACAGCATAATAGCTGACTACATATTTCCACCCGCTTAAGAGGCCTTTTATCATGAAAACTAGGCATTTTTTCGCCAATTCATCAGTTCTCATGTTTCCTCCGTAATCCTCAAATCCATCGATTTGGTCAGTGTGGTTATTATACGACAGATCCGAACGAATCTTGTAACGACTCTATTTCGGCTGGGGTAAAACTCAGCGGGTTCCAGGGGTCGTATACAGAAATTAATGTTAACAGCCGGTGTGTACTTACATGTGGTTTATTTAATTCATTTATTTAATTATAATTGTTTATAATTTGATTTATATTAATTTATTAGTTTGAAAATGATTTTACTCTGCTAATTAACTTAAATAACTTGTTTAATTAAATTAGTTTAAATAGTTTTATTTTGCTTAACTTATTCAAATTTGGTTTTGTTCTAATTTAAATTACTTAAATAATTAGACTTGCTAGTCGCGTGGGGCCTCGTCTGTGTGGTCGCTGTTGGCAATGCTAGTCTCCGCGAGAATCGGTAGGACCATAAACTCGCGGTTCTGTACGTTAGTATAAGTCACCACGAGAATCGGTAGAACCATAAACTCGTGGGTCGGTCTTAGCGTTAGTATAAGTCTTGTGTAAAAGTATACTTTACCTTGGTGCTACTGCTGCTGGAGTTTTGCTGCTGCTGGATCGGAGTGTGTCTTGTCTGCCTGATGCCGAATGAAAGAAAGAGAGTGGGTTGCCAGTTGCTCCTGCTTTTATGCTCCAGGTTTAGTGTAGATCATCCAATAGTTGTTGTTGTGCGGGAACTGTAGTTTGTTGTGGCATGTTGCTACAGTTTCCCGCATTGTTCTTCTTGTTTGAATTTGACCTTGGGCCACCTTCAGCACATTGTTGTTTTTTTTCTCGCTGTTGTTCTTGTAAGTTTTTGCCCCTGGGCCACCTTCAATATTGTGTTGTTGTTGTGGTGATTTACCTTGTTGTTGTTCCTTGTGTTGTTTGTTGTTGTTGCTATTTGTCCTTCGGCCACCTTCAGCACTTTGTTGATATTTTCTATCGATGGCATAAAATATTTAAAAATACTAAATATTGGATATTTAATTTTGCTTCTCCTCTTTATGCTTTGTCCGGTCTGTTGGTGTGCTTAGCGATCGGTCTGTCGTGTTCCACTTTGTGCTTGGCCTTCGTGTTTGGGTGTTGTTAGTGGGTTAATTTTCCGAACTAATGCAGTCGGCAACTTCTGTCGCGATCTCTTGTAAATCTAACATTGCGTTGGGCACTGTTGTTGTGAATTCATATCATTTTAACTGTGGTCAGCCGGTTGCACAATTGTTTGTGTGATATTCTCCTGTGTTATCTTGCGTTGTTGACTTCGTTGTATGTTTTTCGTCGCTTATCACAGGGTTCCACTGTCTGACTTAATTGTGGCTGTGTCTTCTGTCCTCCCAATGCAGAGTATAACACTTGTTGTTGGTAGCATTACTATGGTGGGAGGTGTCTTAGACTCACTTGCATGATGGCTGCTGCACTAAATATGATGGCGGTTGTGTGTGTGGTTTTAGCAATGAAAGTGGGAGGTGCCAAATTCTTAGGACTATTAACGTATATATTTTAGGGTTGGTTGTTTAAGCACTTGGCCCCTATTTTAGATCTACATGTTTGGGGCGTTATGGCAAAACTAAATATGTAGGGGCAAATTTAAGCCTAAAATTTGCTCCTTACAAAATGTATACGGAAAGTGTTGATTTAAGTTTCAAGGAACGTGTATACAAATATCAGAAACAAGTTTTCCTCCCTGCGATTTCGCTGGAAGAAATGTTAAAAAGGGAAATTGGATGTCTCTTATCATTTCTCTGAGGGAGTTGGTCTGCAGACTCAGTGACCTAAACGAAACCTACTTCATTGGCGTTTTTTTGGCAGTGGCCAATTCTTGACAGTCTCCTATTTGGCTGGGTCAGTTTTGACTTCGTCTTGTGCTATTAAATGTCCTGCTTCCAAATATATCACTTCTGGTCTTAGAAAATTGCACTGCTGCGTTCAGCTTCAAATTGTGATGGCTGTCTACTACTCTGATCAGAAACCGATTGTGGTGGTTTGGACTGCATCCGCAGATGATTATGTCATCTACTGTAAGGGCTCTTTTTCGCCGGGGTCTCTCTTTTAGATTCCCCCAAGCTTCTGCAGCGTTTGTCAGTTTGTATTACTCTGGCGTCCGAAAAATTGTGCGTCGGAAATGGTTTAGTGCGATGCGTCTTGTTTGCCTGATGCAGAGAGAAAAGAGGCGGAGTTGTCAGGAGTTCCTGCACCCAAAGTTTGTGGTAGTCCGACCCCTTTTGGTCCGGTGACTTCTGCTGCGTCTTCAAACGTGGTGTCGGGCCAGACTTATCCGTTTTGTGGTGTGTGGGCTTCCGCTCGTCCTCTTCGCCGCTTCCAGGGACCTTCGCACGTGCTAATCCAGCTTTGCGAGCAGCGTGTCTGGTCTACTTCGTGGGGCCGATGGTGTTGGTGCTGGGCCATGCCGAGTTCCTCGTGCCAGTTGTCTCAGTATGTGACCTATTTCTTGACGCTTTTGGGTCACGGCGTCGGCCGTGCTCAGATCTGCCTCTCCCCAGGTGTCTCCACCAATCGCTTGGGTGAAAAAGCATTCTGCGTTCTGTAGTAAGTACACTCCGCAGTCGGCCCCATTTCTCTGCTGTGGGGACTTCAATGTACAGGAGGGTACCTGTTGGGCGTCACATTTTGTCGGGGTCCCTCTGGGTACCTGCACTTATACTCCACTTGTAGATATTGCCTGAGCACGTGTGCCTCATGCTCCAGTGGTCTGCTTTTGTAGGAGTCGAAGAGTAGAATCGTTGTCCCTGTTCGGTCCTCGGACCAGAATAAATTGCTTCGCTAATAAATTCTGCCCCTTCGACCATCGCCTCACCCGGGCATGACTCTTTCTACTGCTGTACCCGGTCGTCGCGTCAGCTGTGAGTAGAAATGGGAGCTAAATACGAGCACCTGGTGTGGTCCCTCTGCTGTCGTGGTATCGGATTCGCCTGAATCCACTTCAAATAAAAGTCGACCAAGATGTCGTTGAGGAGCTCTGCCCCTCCTGTAGCTGAGCGATGTCGTTCTTTCTTACTGCGATCCCACCTCTTGCTTCCGGATACAGCGCTAATATTTCCTCCTGGTTGTCTTCTATTTGGTCCTCGTCGGAGCTGATGTTGATGCAAATGCATGCGCATGGTTCGGTCTCACGTGGTGTTTCCCTGGTTAGGGTTTTGAAAATATTTCCTTCTTCTCGATGTGTACTGACTCGGAGTGTTTAAGTCGGAAAGAACTTTTCCGCGTGCAGTTGACCTTCGTTTTTTCTTAGTCCTGACTTCTTCGTGCTCCTTCTGTCCTTGACAATGTGTTCTCCATTCTCCGTTGTGTACTCTGTCCTCGTCAGATACGATTGTTAATTAGCGAGGCGCGCAGAATGGTTTCAGCTCGCGAATATGCGCAGTCTTTGTCTCCTTGCTTGCCTCCCTTTTCATCTTGGCAATGACTGTGGAGGTGAAGGTGTCGATATCCGGTATGGCCCATCGTAGCGTGGGGTCAATGGCTTTGGCCAAATGGTGCTGTTTCGCTAACTAACACCAATTGTCCAACTTCTGGTTTCCAGGGCCTTCGTCGTAGGTTATAAAACCGCCGTTGATCTTGCGCCGCTCGCTCCAAATTTCTTGTCACTAATGTTACGCTTCCTTGAGTAGTTCGGCTCTTTCGTTGGGTGTTTGTTGCCGTTGTCCTGTTCCTGGTGTGCTTTCATCACACAACGCTCCTGGGCGGCATGGCCAGTGGTTTCTGATACGCTGGTATTGATGTCCAGGGTTAACTCCGGCAATAAGTCATCCCACTTTTGTTGCTGTTTACCGGCGTATTGGGCGACCATCTTGACTGTGCGGTTGGCGCGTTCGGCGGCACTTTCCTGCGGTGTGTAGGGTGCGGTAAACTGGTGCTTGATACCGGAAAGGACTTGCTTGTGAACTGCTGCGAACCGTTGTCCGTCACTAAGACCTTTGGGACTCCGAAACGGGCCAAGATGCGCTTCCGAAAGGTCCGTTGTAGAGTCTCGGTGGTGGCCCTCCGAAGAGACGCCATCTCTGTCCATTTTGAAAACTTATCGTGGAAAACTAGCACAAATGTGTTTCCATGCTTTGAGCGGGGTAGGGGCAGTAGTTATCAGCAGTATAGTATGAGGAGGAGCGATGGACAATGTTCGAGAAACCTGCGCAAAAACATTGGAATAACGATATTTACCATCGAAAATTCTTCGTAAAACACGTACTCGTAAATAGCGAATTTTTGGCCGGCTGGGAATACACCATTTGGATGGTTATTACTCTTTTTGTTTACCTCTGGCTATGTCGATAGCTTCTTTTAATGTTCTGGATCTTCCAGCTGTGATTGTAGATTTGAGTGCTTCTGATAATCCGTTCTTGAAAGTACGTGAACCAATTTGGTCGTTTAGTTTGACTGTTACTGCTTCCCTACCTACTCGAATCGCCCTGTTCACTTGTTTGCTGCTCATTTAGCTGAGCCGATAACTTCTCTCTTTCTGTTGCAAATGTCCTGACTGTGAGTGTGGTTTGCCTGATCCAATTTAGTTGGCTCCTTGTCAATTGAGGCTGCAGTTGCTTCTGATTTAAAACAGTTTATTAAAATTAGTTTTAATTTATTCGAAGTTCTTGGAGTGTCTTCCATCACTATTCTGTTGTTCCAGTTGGCTGCGGCTGCCTCCATCACCAATGCCCGAACCTCCCTCGGTGGGGCGTCCTTATCATGTGGAATATATACAGAGGCTACCCAGAAACTGCTATTTGCAGCTTAATGCTTGCCGCTATATCCTCATTATTTAACTGTGGGAGCAAGAAGATGTCAATGTTATCCTTTGCAAATATGCACGCATCGTGCTCTAAGCGGCTATCATCTTGAAACCTCTCCTCTTTGGACCGCATATTTTGTTGCCGCATATTATTTGCTCTTGGATGAGGGCCAAGGCAGACCATCAAATTCGCGGAGGCGGGTGGAGGTTGATTTGGATCAGCTTCATAGGAATCTGTCCTTACCTCCACCAGCGTAACGTGCGCGTCCTCCTTTCCTTCGGTGTAGTCAAGGAGGTCGTCCTCCTCAAAGAGCTGCCCGACCCCGGTCAGCTGCTCTGAGTCAGTCGACCTTTGGCTGCTGGACAACCCTTCTTCACCACCGCCACACACGCTAGCCTTGTCACCCTCTATCTCTCCTCCGGTTCCAAAGCTTGTTCGTCGCTGCGGTAGATCCGGTTGATACGGTTGCGTCAACGAACCCGAACCTGACTACCCCTTTTCTCTCTGCCAGTGGGGCAAGGGACGCGGCGTTGAGTATTACAACTCCTGTCTCATACCTTCTACTGGCTCCTCAAGCTTCGTCACCCTCCAGTTATGGGTTGGCAGCTCTCTATTACAAGATCTAAAGATCTCTATTTTCGCCGGTTCAGCTGGCTTAGCCGGGATCCAGACTCGGGGTCTGGGTCTGCTGGGAACTTCTTCCCTATCTGGCCTGGCTCCCGGCCAAACCCCGCCAACCTTGCTTACCGCAATCTTGTATAGTTCGGCTGACCTGCTATCATCGCATGCGATGAGCTTGGGGCTGCCCTTATACCAGCCCGCATCGTGACAGAAAAGGGTGTGCAGGGTTTTCCTCTAAGACCTGGAAGTAGACTTCGGCAATCGCTTGCTCCATCCACCTCCACTTCTCTTTGGGTATGACCCTTTCCTCCTCGTTCCGGTCTATGATGGCCAGCATCTCACCACCACCACCTTTGACAACTTCGCTGTAAGACGGGCATTTATGGCCGCCGACTTTTCATCTTTTAGCGACCTCACCTCACCGTCTCTTCAGCCGAACGTTGTCTCTTTGGGCTTGCACCCGCCGGTGTACCCAAGCCCGATAGCATACCCCTTGCCCACTCTGCCGATTTGGCCTGCTCCTCAGTGAGCTGGTCAGTAGGTAGAGCCTCATAGTTGGCCATTACCCTCATGGCCGCCTTCTTGTCGTAATAGGCCTGCTTAGACGGACGGACCTTTTTATCCGAACCCCCCCTGGCATACCCCAGCAACCTGCTTTGAGCTGCTTTGAGATGCTTTGAGCTGCTTTGAGATGCTTTGAGCTGCTTTGAGCTGCTTTGAGCTGCTTTGATCCGCTTGGCAGCCCCCTGACCGCAGTCAGCGTTTGGGTTTTCACCACCTCCCCCGGATTTCTCCTTCAGCACCCCTCTGAACAAGACGAGAGACCGGTTTTACCGTCCCCTGCTACCAGCACTCGTGCTGGGACCGGCCCTAACGCCTCGGCCCCTCTGCCTCCTGCTACTATCGATCTGTCCTGTCTACCACCCTTGTATTAGCGGTAGACAGGATCGTCTCTGTCGGTTTTTTTGGGAGGACCGCCCTCCTTTGGTTTTAGACTTTTTGAATATTTATTGAACAGATGTGGTCCACACGAGTATCGGACAAGAGAGGTCCGCTCGCGCAGAGGTCCGTGTGCCCGGGTAAGGCTAGATAGAACCGGAGGACGCCAAGTGTCCGGAGCACTCCGTTAGAGACTGGGCTAGTTTTTAACCTGGGTCCCCAGCCAGGCTCTGACCATCGACACGGGTCGTGCTCCAATCCAGAGGTTTTTTTTAGCGGTTAGCTCCTCCACACCCTGTATCCGGGGAGGTGTTTATTGACTCCTTAGTCTAGTTCCGTAGTCTTCTGTTATGAATAGCAGGGCTACTTCGGGCAGGATGTGACTCTTCGCCACGCACTATCTATCGGTATAGATGGGATAGAGGCTAATGTTCCTAGAACTATAATCGCATATTCCTATCCTGCGAAACTTACGCTTTAGTCGTTTCTCTTCCAACTCAATTGTACCCTCCCAATACATTAGTTGAATTTGATGCTCTCTTTCCATTATTTCCATTCTCCATTCCTTCTTTGCCTTTTCCTCGCACCACTTTTTCTTAACTTCAGCCAACTCTGTCCACGCGGCTTTTTTTATTTGGCTTATTTGCTGTGACTTTCAACTTTTGATTTGTTGGCTCCTTCAGTTTGACCGGGTGGGGTAACTTTGCCAACTGCAAGAGGGTTTTCCATATCCATCCTCATCTCCTCATCGGTCATTCTTAAAAGAAACGGCGAAGAACAGCTTTTTTTCAAAATTCTGACACATTCACGCACCTAAAGAAGCAAAAACTTCTGTGAGGGAATTCTGGTCCGTAGCTTCTTCTTTTGATCCGACGTCCTTATTATCATCTATAGAGAGTTTGTTTTAACTTACTATTTTCTTCGATCGCATCTGAATTGACTCAGGACCAGAAATTTGGGCTTCGTGCAAACTGCCTTCGAGCTTCAATTCACAATCTGTCAATTTTTCTGCTGCCGGCGGCGCACCGAACCGAAGTGAACAACTGCGACAGCGCTGCTGCTGTTGTTGTTGTTGTTGCCGTTCTGTTTTGCATCGACGTCGCAACCAAGTGGCGCCAGCAACATGCATACGGGTAAAGGCGAATTGGCAGAGACAACAGTTTGTATGCAAGTCATTGTTGCTGTGATGAGAGTTCAAATATTCGATTAGGGCGGTCCGCGATTATTTGACTGCACGAACTATGATACAAAATATAATAATATGATATAATAAGCGAACTATAACTAATTTTGGCGATCTCATCCGACAATTGGAATTGCTTCCGTTGTTGTCTTCTTCTTATTAGCTGGCACTACAACCGACGCTCGGTCGGTCTTGGCCGCTACCAAAATGATACGCCACTCGCCTCCGCTCTGCGCGCGATGACGCCAGTTAGAAATACCAAGCGCGCGCTGGGGTCATCGTCGACTTGGTCCTTCCAACGGAGATTAGGACGTCCTTTTCTGCGAGTGTCACCTGCCCAGAATTTTCCTCTCGAATGCCCGTTGCTCGTCATCGTCCACGTTTCGTCGCCATACAATAGGAGGGGGGAAGTACGAGTGATTTGTAGGGCGTTGTTTTTATCCTTCGAGAGCGGGCTCTGCTTTCCAGTTGCTTACTGAAGAGTTATTCTTCGCTTGATCTCCGGCTGACGTTATTATTGGTGTTGATGCCGGATCCTAGATAGACAAAATCCTTGACCACATCAAGTGTGTAGTTGCCAACAGTAACGTGTTGTCCAAGACGCCTGGACTCTTGTTTGTTGGCACAAGATACTTCGTCTTGTCCTCGTTCACCACAAGACCCACTCGACAGGACTCCTTTTCAAGTCTGGAAAATGTTACGCTGGCCACCCTTGCCTTGGTGCCAACAATGCCAATATCATCGGCGTACGCGGGCAGCATGACACTCTATTAGAAGATAGTGCCGGAGATGTCGATATTCGCAGCGCGGATTATTTTCTCCATCATCAAATTAAAGAAATCCCTCGATAGGGAATCACCTTGTCTGAAACCTCGCTTCGTTTCAAATGGCTCGGGGAGATCCTTGCCAATGCCTTTCCGTTGTCATAGCGTCGATAATTGCTTTGTTTTTGCTGTTGGTACTGATTCTTATGAAAGCGGAATGAATACACCATTTCGATGGATATTACTCTTCTTGTTTACCTCTGGCTATGTCGATAGCTTCTTTTAATGTTCTGGATCTTCCAGCTGTGATTGTAGATTTGAGTGCTTCTGATAATCCGTTCTTGAAAGTACTTGAACCAATTTGGTCTTTTAGTTTGACTGTTACTGCTTCCCTACCTACTCGAATCGCCCTGTTCACTTGTTTGCTGCTCATTTAGCTGAGGCAATAAGTTCTCTATTTCTGTTGCAAATGTCCTGACTGTGAGTGTGGCTTGCCTGATCCAATTTAGTTGGCTCATTGTCAATTGTGGCTGCAGTTGCTTTTGATTTAAAACAGTTTCTTAAAATTAGTTGTGGGAGTGTCTTCTTCCATCGCTACTACTCTGTGTTTGACCTGATCTGCTAATTTTGCTGCTAACATGACTTCAATAAGAATTTCTTTGGTTTCGCTCTCTGAAGTCTCGCTGTAGAATGCTACCCACCCTAGGAATGTGTTTCATTCACTGTTCTCCGCAGAATTCTGTGAATCGAACGTTGCCGTTCTGTTGTCCTTATTTTAGTACTTTTTTTTATCTCTCCACTTATTTCGTCAAATTCTCTCTGCCTTGAGGTCTTCCAATGTTGTGGTTGTATTTGGTTTCTTTTTTCCAATTTTTTTCCATTATTTTTGGCTGTCTCCATAAAAAAAAGTTAATTCATTATTATTTTAAATTCATCTGACGTCTTCGGATTGGCGCAGTTGACAGTCATTTAATATCACTGGTGGACAAGTCTTCTGTGTTAAGATGAAGGGTACTTGTACAGACTTAGTTCCATTCACCTTAATGCTCCACTTATTTAACCAAATGTGGAGCTTACCCAAGCTCTCTTGGAGATAATCTGTGGCGATTAAATTGTTGCTGCTTGTGGCTATTATGATAGCATCATCCGCCTCGGTTGCGAGATTGGTCTTCTCCGTCGTGGAATGTCCGCCGTGGAGATAGTGTAGAGCCACAGGACCTAGAACACTACACTCGATAGAGAACAGTTCAGTGACTTCTTCATTGACCTTTACTCTGAAATGTCGCTCCGCAAGATATGATCTTAAGATATTGTTGCCCTCCTCGACAATTTTCACTACTCTCACTCTCGGATTCGTACCGCTGGATTGTGTGACAGTTAAACAATCTGGCGGCTAAAAGTAGAACAGTTTGCTTTGCTATTGCGCTTCAACGGTCCGTTGCTGACACGATGTCCGCTCTGCGACGATCACTTCTCAATCACTGCTACTGCTGCCACTCTCAGGATGCGGCTTTGATCACTTTTCACTGCTTGCTGCCAACGAAGTTCACTTCGCCATTGTCGCTGGTTTAGCGAAGACCAGGCTAATGCTGCGGAAGGAGTCCACCAGTCAGCGTTGAATGCTGTCAGGGCGTACTTGAAAGGTGATCATAGGGACTGGGACAAGCATCTGACGGTGCACTCGGCGACGGGGGTGAGCCTTTCTTTTGCCCTATTTGGTCAGCGGGACTGATTAGTTGGCACATAAATTAGGAGCGTTGGAGGAGGGAGGAGTAAGTGGTGTGCCGCGAGAGGACCGAATACGGCTTATTCGCGAGAAAACGCGGAACGGTTTGCATGCAGCGTGGGAAAGGGGGCGCGTCAATATAACAAGCGAGGGAGCACGGAAGATGATGTTTACCCCGGGGCAGGAAATTTTTCGATAACTCCAAGTTCTTCGGTACGGAGGCGCAATCAAACCGATTTGGTCATCATTGGGCGCTCAGTTATGGCCAACTGCTAGTTCCACCTCCCATACAGAGACAGTACAACGAGCTCAGCCTGGAATACTAGGAATCATTGTGAAGGCACCTTGGTACGTGAGAACTGTGAATATTCATCGCGATCTGGGCATTTCACCCGTTAAAGAGGAACTGGTCGTATTGACTGAAGAAACACCATGCAAGGCTTCTTCTGCGTCATCCGAACTCGCTAGCCCAGGTCCTGCAACACTCTCGAAGCTTCTCACGGCTGAAAAGGCGACTTCTTCATTACTACAGAGCCCGGCCACGATGTCGTAGCTGGCGCATCACACTACGTCACCCCTCCCCTTGTCGTTGCAATTGGCGCAGCTCTCAAGCACGCCCATGGAGCACTCTTCACGTGTGGCGTATCTGTTTAGAGCGAAAGACTAACGAAGTGGATGGACGCCCTTAGCAGAGACTATGGCCGGCAGGCAGAGTTGTGCTGTGTTCCCAACTATCCCAGTTAAGAGCACAGAGAAAGAATGAGAGTCTGATGCAAATGCAGTTCTGGCGTTCAGATTCAATCTCTTCTTTATTCGGCTCCAACGGCCCTTTTATTTTTTTGCAATATTTGCTGGCACGGATTTGGTTTGTCTGGCCAGGCTCTTGGGCAGGTATTCCTCCGTCAATCATCTTTTTGGGCTGCTTCGTGGTGGCTTCAAAGGGCTTCAATGGCGTAGTTAGACGGTAAATGGATGATGATTATAATGTTCTTATGAGCCTCTTACACTGTTTCTACAGGGCGCTTAACTTGGTCCTTGGTCTTCACTGCATGATTTGCAACTAGTTGTGAGTGCAATGTACGAAGTACCTTTTCGAATATAACGGGCGATTTACTATAATGGAACCATTTCTTCGTTCTGGGCTTTTGCTGGTCTGGTGCAGTCAGCGAATGCGTGTTTGCGATGTTCACTTCAGCCTGAGGAATAATAATTCTGGTCGTTCTGGTCAACCGCCTCGTTAAAGTCCCTCCAGTTGCCCAGCAGTGTTGTTGCCTGCAGTCAGTGCGGCCTGAACATTGTAGTGTGATTGTTTAAGTCTTGTTGTTGTTGGTGTTGTTGTTGTTGTTGTTGTTGTTGGTATTATTGTTAGTGATCGGTGAGTTTAGCTTGAGTGCCTGCTGCTTGTTGACGCGTTTTCCTTGCAGCTGCACTTGTTCCTCCTCTTGCTGTGATTCGATTTGTCTGTGTTTTGAGGAGCCGTCGTTGTGATTAGCGTTCCTGTGCTCCTTTTGTTGCTCACGCGTTGGTCCGAGGGTTTATTTTACTATGATCATAACCTGTGTTTTGTTGGTGTACTTAGCGTGGGAGAAGGTGGTTCCCTGTTTACCTGGTGCAGCGGAGGGCACAGGCAAAATGTTACGTAGTTACTTTCCCCGTTAAACTGCACGGGCGGGCGCTGTTGCTCCTCTCCCCAACACTGGCTGGGGAGTAACAGTCCGCCAGCCGTACTTCCTATAGTGAAATACCTCCGCACCTTCAACCCCAAGTCACTCACCAGTTTTCTACACTCACTGATGCTCCAGTATCTAGTTAGGCCTCTGGTCCTTTTCCCCAGCAATTGTTACCTCCGCAAACGGCCTCTTCTCTTCCCTGTTGCTCCTCTCTGCAGTTTCCATCACTCTTCTTGTACAAACACAACAAAGCAATGTGAAGAACGCAATATTTTTCCATTCTCGACCATCGTCAACAAAAGCAAGTGTCGCCCCCAAATTCCATGACTCAGCATCCTTTGGTCCTCCACACGCGTCCATGGGAATTGCAGGCGACACTTGAACCGGGTGGTGAAGGCCCTGGGGAATAGTCTACATCTATTAGAGGATTTGCAAGGGAAGACGGCAGGAGTGTTCCACATGCAACAATAGTAGGACATGCAACAATAGTAGGAATGAAACACTTACGTGGGTCAAGAGCCGAGCCGCTGATGTGAAGCGAAGGAAAGCAGCATGGAAGATAAATTATATTTGAATAACTGAGGGATGGCGAGGAGCAGTCGGTTGAGTTTTTGGGTTGCAGACTGTTGTGGTCGATAGGGGGAAGTGGTTAGAAAGGGTTGAAACCATCGGTTAAATTGGTGAATGCCTTGGGGAACTTGTAGTACCTACTGGAAGTTTGCGTGGGGAGATGTTGGGATTATTCCACGCTAAGAATCTAAAGCAGCAAGAGCTCGCGACTCTTGATCGCGGGGTTGTGGGCGTAGCTCACGTTGGCGCCCGTAAGAAATCAGGTAACAATGGTTAGTAATGAAGTGAAGGAGAGTTAGTTATAGGGAGGGAACTTGTGGATGGTAATAATACTCATAAACGAACTTACTCCCAAATCTGCTTCGTTGCTGGTGTGGATGTCCAGTAGAAGGGGTGGTCTGAGTTGAAATCTGAAAAGGGAAATGATTACTCTGTGCTTCATAAGGTAAAATAAATGAAAGAGTTCCTCTTTGTACGATACGGGAAATGTGTGTAGATTGGCGTTTATTAGTTGAGTGGATTGGTGAAGCCAGTTCTTCGAGTCGAAAGGCTGGGAAGACAAAATAAACATAGGGTTGGGTTAAGGAATTTTGTTTTCTGTTGATAACCGTGCAACTAGGTGAGGTGTTGGGATCCGTAATCTTCATCGGTGTGGTGGTTCGAAGAAGAAATGTTGTTGGTTATAGGTTTATATATATGCATAGTTGCCCGGCTGGCTCAGGGTAGAGCATAAAATGTGAGTCGACGCCTCCACCCGTGTTCCGGCGGAGTTTGTAGTCCTCCTGGCAACCCGTGTGCGTTGTTGCGATCACGTTTTTTAGTCGCCACCGTCTCTATTTTTGCTTGTTTCTGCTTTGCTTCTGCCCTTCTTTTTCTTGTTTCCTCTGTTTCTTGTTAGGTTACTGTCCTGTTTGTTGGAAAGAGTCTTTTTGGATTCCGCTCCATTAAAGAGGATCTAAGTCTGATGCGTCCAATTACCGTGGAATAGCAAACTAAGTGTCCTTTCTTCCTGAATTGTTTGAGTCCATCATTACCTCGCCTTTAGCATTCTGTGTAAATTCTGTAATTTTCCGATATCAACATGGTTTTCTTTCTCAAAGGAAGGTCGGTCGATCCACTGTTACAAATCTTCTTCGGTTATTCAGGGTTTCTCTGCAGGGCTGCCAACTGATACAGACTGCAGTAAGGCCTTCGACAAAGTCAACCATAACCTACTAGTTAAGAAACCTGATTGTATTGGTATTCCCTGTAAACTTCCCTTTTGGACCAAATCCTGTTTTAAGTGGTCGCACACAAAGCGTTTTACTCAAGGATGCTTTGTCAGAGGAAATTGGTGCTGTGCTGATATCGGTCCAGTTCTTTTCTTACTTTTTAAAAACGACCTTCCTTCCGCCATTGAATGTTCTAAGATTTTAATGTTCGCTGACGACGTAAAGCTTTATTCATCCCACTATTCACCTGCATTTCAGGAAATGTTGCAGGATGAATTCCTCCTTGTCGCCTTGGAGCTCGGCAAATTCGATGACACCAAATCATGACAAATGTAAGTAAATGGATTTCTCTAGAAGAGACCCTTTTCGGCATGGTCGCGATCGCGAGTTCAGGACAGTCCGGACTGTTCCTGACCGGTCACCGGTTTCGTACGTTATGCGGACGTGTTTGGTGGGTAAGTGGGCCCGTGGGATATATCGAAAAAAAACTGCGCTAATGGTAAATCATCGTCGCTGTCTCGTATTTGCCCGAGTCCCAATTTGGCAATTTGGACCAAGGGCAGCTCATCCCAAGCCTGTTTCAGATACATTGGGGATGGAATGGGGTTTGAAAAAACTATTCAGATCCCCATCTTCAGCGATTCATTGAGGAAGTAGCTCATATCTGTGAGATTAATGGGACCTTGGTCCCTTGCACAGCAGCTGTCAGGAGCGTTTGTCTCACAAGCGGGGACAAATGTTCACTTTCCCAAGAGCAATGTGGGAGGCGCATTAGCGAAGACCACAACCCGCTTTTTCAAGTGCGATTGTGCCCCGTTATACAGTGACTCACAAAATGGCACGTACATCAGGCTTCATCTGGTGTTCTACAGCAGTCGTAGCTTTCCCAGAGGGAGTCGGTGAAGTCCAGGAACTTTGTGTAGGTCCCAGGGAGTAGCGGTGGAAACCATGAAATCCTGGCTCTGTCTAACGTCTATGAAGGCCAACAACAGCTCCACTAAGTAGTTCTACAACCTCCCTACACTCTACCATTGACCTACATTCTCACTTGCAACGACTCAAATGTCGCTGGTGGTGAAACTCGTCGGTTCGCCAGGGGTCGTGTGCAGAACTTATTCTTCGGAGTTGTAGTTTTTTAGCCTCATTAATCCAGCAAAATCAACACATAAAGTACACTTGAGCCTGTTGCTAAAGCTACCAATTTATCTGCTGATGAAGGCCGATCCTGTTGTTGGCGCTGTGCACTCCAGGTCTCCAGTCTCAACGGCAGTGGATTGAGAAACCTCTTCCACCGTTTCAACTTAGACAAGTAAATCCTGGTTTGCTATGAAAGTGGATTGAAGCCCAGAATTCGTAGCCAACGCAGTAACTTGTGTGTGTGTCCGTAGGTTGGCTTGTTCTCGTGGTGGCGGCGTCTCTTTGGGTTGGTTGCCTTTAATCTGGCTGGAGTGGTGTGCAGCCGGAAGGGAGCCCGCATGCCCGGTTGCAGTCGCTTTTATAGACACTTTGCAAGCTTTCGTGTTTGTTGCCCAAGTCCCCCCCCGCTGGCCATTGCTCCCAGTACCGCTTCCTGTCGCTGAGGCCATGGCATTGTCTTTGTCCCTCTTGACCTTAGGCGATCGACTGAGCGGAATGCTCGTCTGTAACGGTTCGTCTAGCGGTGCACTTGGTGAAGATTTGCTTCTTAATCTCTCTAGAATTTTCAATAAAAATGAATATAGGTCTGAAATACTTTGGACTAACATGGATGCGAGCTTCTCCCCGCCTTTGGGATAAATACCACGTTCATTTCCCTCCAAGGTGAGGTGAAATGGTCACTAACTATTCTATAATGTAGTTTATTGAATACTGCAGTTGAGCTGGGAAGCTCCCGTCCCGTCTGGTCCCGGCGACTTAAAGGGAGGGTGTAAAGGTTCTTACGGCCCACGTGATGCCAGCCTCCGAAATGATCGGACTCTGTCCTAGTGTGTGAATTTCTGGATGTTCGCTCAGCAGTTCAGAGAATAGCCTATGCAGGATAAGGGGACTTTGCCTTCCTTCTCGTATGTTGTTTCCCTTTTTTATGGTTTTTTGTTCTTACACTTCAGAACAGTGAACCTCTTACTAATTACATTGTTATTCTTTTTAAAGGAGTTCCATATAAACATTTCTCTTAGTTAATAATAGCATATAAAGACAACGGACCGCGGGCGTCTGAAGGATTTAGCTTCAGAAGGGCTGCCAGTGCCACCACTACCTGATTTGATTTCGCCTTGCATAGCAGAGTCAGTTTTCTTCTTCTTTTTCTTCTCTTCTCCCTCCGAGAATCCGCGGACCCACTGGGAAGTCAGTCGTTGAGGTGCCGAAGCAGCTTCTCCACTCAAATCCTCTTGATTCGCGGTTTCTCCGCACGATGATGCTGACAGTCGATATTTTTCCATTACTTTTTTGGTTTTAGTTCGTGACTCATTCCGAGCCAATTCGGTCCTCTACTCTCTGATTGTCCTCTACTCTCATTGTAGACACCTCTTGTGCCTCGAATGAGCCATCGGAATGACGCCCATGTGCCTACCAAGAAGATTGGCCCGCTTATCCGCCACCCGCACGGGATACCTTAACAAACCACGCCTTACTATTATCATCGTTGGTCCTTATACTTTATTTGGGTCCCCCTATTCTTATCCAGATTTAAGTTTTCTTCCTAAGACTTTTCGAAAAATTGCTCCGCTCTTCCTCTATGGGCTGCTTCCTTGTTTACGCCTGTGATATAGGAGCGGGCGACACTCGTAGTTGCTGTTAAAGCAACGCCAGAACGTCCCTGCCCAATGCCAGCGCGTAACCTTGAAGAGTTACACTTCCGAAAACGAGTCGTCGAACCGATCATCATCCGTGTGCTGATGATCGGATGCAGTTGACTGCATTGCATTGCTCTCGCTCTGGAGCAGTCGAATTCTTCTTGATTCTAGTTTTTGGCGGCTATTCTGTGGGTCGTCTCAATACATTCCTCCACATAGTTGTAATTTTGAATCTATTCTAACCCTTCGGAGAAGTATTCTTCCAGCTGGCAATAGTCGGGTCTTCGTTTACTTTTCTTACTGTCTAGTTGCGTAGCTAGTTTTTCTCTTTTTGATTTATCACTAGTTCCCTTCAGAGATACACTGGTCACTACTGAGTTCATATTCAGATCCGTCTTTCATAACATCGAACAGACTCAGTATTCAGTGTATAGTGATAACTTACGCGTTTCGTAGTCTATTTTGTTTTGGTATTTTTTTAAGAAGGAGTCACGTCCTAATGTTCCGTCAGTTATAAGGGTAAACCCTGGTTTAACAATTATTTCGAAGTCGTGGTTAATTTTACAATCTTGCAATGTGGTGAATTGCAAATTCGCGGTCCCAAGCGTTTTGATAGTTTAGCAGTTTATTTAGTTTCCTTCGCACAGCTCGGATCACTAGCAACTATCAACGCCTGTCGGATGCCACTCCATCGACACCTCTCTCTCCTCCAAGTACACTACATTCTACCGTTATCTTCAGTGTTTCCACGATTGATCTGCCAGTTAACTCGCATGACTCAGTGTCGTTAATGTAAGCTGTGGATTGAGATGTCGTCTGCTCCAGTGTCTATTAAGAATTTTGCACTTCCTCCGCCGTTAAAGTTGAATTTTATGGAATCTCGTTCGTTTTTACCGCCTTCGCATGCTTTTGCTTTGTGTTTTGTACTCGTATTTATTGGCCTCGGATATCCTCGGTAGTGATGAAGACAGTGAAACATCTGGAATGCTGTTATTGATCGTCGGGAGGAAATTATTAGAAATCGACCTCATTTTTTCCAAGAATATGAAGCCAAATATTTCGTGATTTCGTGCATTTGTTATCATCGCTTAGAAACTAAAAAACTCGGCAATAGTCTGGGAGCAGCAGCAGATAGTATCTATTTAATGGATCTCTGATTAGAACACGAAATTGTGTTGGGCGTTCATATGGGGTCGGGAAGAGAAGATTTCCTGTACTATATCTCCAATATTGCATAATATACGTTCTTGACATAAAGAAAGAGAAGCACTTGTACTTTCAGCAGAGTTAAGTGGAGTCGTCAATCAAGTTCTTGGCGTGCCCAACAATCGCAGCGCTAGAGAACAAACCTGGAATAATTCCGGAAGAGAACTAATTCAAAAATATTTTGCTTCAATGTAACCATAAAATACAAAATTTTCATCATAGCGTATCATGTCATTTATTAATTCTGCCGCCCCTTTCTACGTTATGTTTGTCTTTGATCAATTTCATTCGTTGAATAACCGCCTATTGGGCTTCCGGAGAAGGCCTAGAAGATCCATTGGCCACCAAGGTGGTTTGTTCTTGCCCCTCAGTTTTACAACCGGGCACCCGGCTGTCAGTGAACTATTCAAGGCCCTGGTTACCTGATTAATCAGCCCGTCTAATTCCACAGGGTATGTGGGGTCAGACGGGGGATTTCTTGGCAGTGAGGCCCTGAGAGTCTTCCTATACTTTCCCCAGCCCGTTCTCCGTATATTTCTAAACTTCTTAACTGGAGATACTGGGAAGTTCAATTCGTATTCTATATAACGATGGTCAGAGTAGGAATTACATTATTATTTACATTATTTGTCTAATTATCGAAGGTCGGGGTAATATCTAACACTTCCTTCCTATTGTGTGTTATTAAAGTCGGCTCTGGGCTTAAATTCAGGACACTAAGCTTACTTTCTATTATGAAGTCTAAAACTGACTCACCTCTTGGTGGGGCGTCCTTATCATGTGGCATATATGCTGAGGCTACGCAGAAACTGCTATTTGCAGCTTAATGCTTGCCGCTATATCCTCATTATTTAACTGTGGGAGCAAGAAGATGTCAATGTTATCCTTTGCAAATATGCATGCGTGAGGCTTACCAGCGCTCTAAGCGGCTATCATCTTGAAACCTCTCCTCTTTGGACCGCAGATTTTGTTGCCTACTATAATCGCATATTCCCCTCCTGCGAAACTTACGCTTTAGTCGCTTCTCTTCCAACTCAATTGTACCCTCCCAATACATTAGTTGAATTTGATGCTCTCTTTCCATTATTTCCATTCTCCATTCCTTCTTTGCCTTTTCCTCGCACCACTTTTTCTTAACTTCAGCCAACTCTGTCCACGCGGCTTTTTTTATTTGGCTTATTTGCTGTGACTTTCAACTTTTGATTTGTTGGCTCCTTCAGTTTGACCGGGTGGGGTAACTTTGCCAACTGCAAGAGGGTTTTCCATATCCATTCTCATCTCCTCATCGGTCATTCTTAAAAGAAACGGCGAAGAACAGCTTTTCTTCAAAATTCTGACACATTCACGCACCTAAAGAAGCAAAAACTTCTGTGAGGGAATTCTGGTCCGTAGCTTCTTCTTTTGATCCGACGTCCTTATTATCATCTATAGAGAGTTTGTTTTAACTTACTATTTTCTTCGATCGCATCTGAATTGACTCAGGACCAGAAATTTGGGCTTCGTGCAAACTGCCTTCGAGCTTCAATTCACAATCTGTCAATTTTTCTGCTGCCGGCGGCGCACCGAACCGAAGTGAACAACTGCGACAGCGCTGCTGCTGTTGTTGTTGTTGTTGCCGTTCTGTTTTGCATCGACGTCGCAACCAAGTGGCGTCAGCAACATGCATGCGGGTAAAGGCGAATTGGCAGAGACAACAGTTTGTATGCAAGTCATTGTTGCTGTGATGAGAGTTCAAATATTCGATTAGGGCGGTCCGCGATTATTTGACTGCACGAACTATGATACAAAATATAATAATATGATATAATAAGCGAACTATAACTAATTTTGGCGATCTCATCCGACAATTGGAATTGCTTCCGTTGTTGTCTTCTTCTTATTAGCTGGCACTACAACCGACGCTCGGTCGGTCTTGGCCGCTACCAAAATGATACGCCACTCGCCTCCGCTCTGCGCGCGATGACGCCAGTTAGAAATACCAAGCGCGCGCTGGGGTCATCGTCGACTTGGTCCTTCCAACGGAGATTAGGACGTCCTTTTCTGCGAGTGTCACCAGCCCAGAATTTTCCTCTCGAATGCCCGTTGCTCGTCATCGTCCACGATTCGTCGCCATACAATAGGAGGGGGGAAGTACGAGTGATTTGTAGGGCGTTGTTTTTATCCTTCGAGAGCGGGCTCTGCTTTCCAGTTGCTTACTGAAGAGTTATTCTTCGCTTGATCTCCGGCTGACGTTATTATTGGTGTTGATGCCGGATCCTAGATAGACAAAATCCTTGACCACATCAAGTGTGTAGTTGCCAACAGTAACGTGTTGTCCAAGACGCCTGGACTCTTGTTTGTTGGCACAAGATACTTCGTCTTGTCCTCGTTCACCACAAGACCCACTCGACAGGACTCCTTTTCAAGTCTGGAAAATGTTACGCTGACCACCCTTGCCTTGGTGCCAACAATGCCAATATCATCGGCGTACGCGGGCAGCATGACACTCTTTTAGAAGATAGTGCCGGAGATGTCGATATTCGCAGCGCGGATTATTTTCTCCATCATCAAATTAAAGAAATCCCTCGATAGGGAATCACCTTGTCTGAAACCTCGCTTCGTTTCAAATGGCTCGGGGAGATCCTTGCCAATGCCTTTCCGTTGTCATAGCGTCGATAATTGCTTTGTTTTTGCTGTTGGTACTGATTCTTATGAAAGCGGAATGAATACACCATTTCGATGGATATTACTCTTCTTGTTTACCTCTGGCTATGTCGATAGCTTCTTTTAATGTTCTGGATCTTCCAGCTGTGATTGTAGATTTGAGTGCTTCTGATAATCCGTTCTTGAAAGTACTTGAACCAATTTGGTCTTTTAGTTTGACTGTTACTGCTTCCCTACCTACTCGAATCGCCCTGTTCACTTGTTTGCTGCTCATTTAGCTGAGGCGATAACTTCTCTCTTTCTGTTGCAAATGCCCTGACTGTGAGTGTGGCTTGCCTGATCCAATTTAGTTGGCTCATTGTCAATTGTGGCTGCAGTTGCTTTTGATTTAAAACAGTTTCTTAAAATTAGTTGTGGGAGTGTCTTCTTCGCTACTACTCTGTGTTTGACCTGATCTGCTAATTTTGCTGCTAACATGACTTCAATAAGAATTTCTTTGGTTTCGCTCTCTGAAGTCTCGCTGTAGAATGCTACCCACCCTAGGAATGTGTTTCATTCACTGTTCTCCGCAGAATTCTGTGAATCGAACGTTGCCGTTCTGTTGTCCTTATTTTAGTACTTTTTTTTATCTCTCCACTTATTTCGTCAAATTCTCTCTGCCTTGAGGTCTTCCAATGCTGTGGTTGTATTTGGTTTCTTTTTTCCAATTTTTTTCCATTATTTTTGGCTGTCTCCATAAAAAAAAGTTAATTCATTATTATTTTAAATTCATCTGACGTCTTCGGATTGGCGCAGTTGACAGTCATTTAATATCACTGGTGGACAAGTCTTCTGTGTTAAGATGAAGGGTACTTGTACAGACTTAGTTCCATTCACCTTAATGCTCCACTTATTTAACCAAATGTGGAGCTTACCCAAGCTCTCTTGGAGATAATCTATGGCGATTAAATTGTTGCTGCTTGTGGCTATTATGATAGCATCATCCGCCTCGGTTGCGAGATTGGTCTTCTCCGTCGTGGAATGTCCGCCGTGGAGATAGTGTAGAGCCACAGGACCTAGAGCACTACACTCGATAGAGAACAGTTCAGTGACTTCTTCATTGACCTTTACTCTGAAATGTCGCTCCGCAAGATATGATCTTAAGATATTGTTGCCCTCCTCGACAATTTTCACTACTCTCACTCTCGGATTCGTACCGCTGGATTGTGTGACAGTTAAACAATCTGGCGGCTAAAAGTAGAACAGTTTGCTTTGCTATTGCGCTTCAACGGTCCGTTGCTGACACGATGTCCGCTCTGCGACGATCACTTCTCAATCACTGCTACTGCTGCCACTCTCAGGATGCGGCTTTGATCACTTTTCACTGCTTGCTGCCAACGAAGTTCACTTCGCCATTGTCGCTGGTTTAGCGAAGACCAGGCTAATGCTGCGGAAGGAGTCCACCAGTCAGCGTTGAATGCTGTCAGGGCGTACTTGAAAGGTGATCATAGGGACTGGGACAAGCATCTGACGGTGCACTCGGCGACGGGGGTGAGCCTTTCTTTTGCCCTATTTGGTCAGCGGGACTGATTAGTTGGCACAGAAATTAGGAGCGTTGGAGGAGGGAGGAGTAAGTGGTGTGCCGCGAGAGGACCGAATACGGCTTATTCGCGAGAAAACGCGGAACGGTTTGCATGCAGCGTGGGAAAGGGGGCGCGTCAATATAACAAGCGAGGGAGCACGGAAGATGATGTTTACCCCGGGGCAGGAAATTTTTCGATAACTCCAAGTTCTTCGGTACGGAGGCGCAATCAAACCGATTTGGTCATCATTGGGCGCTCAGTTATGGCCAACTGCTAGTTCCACCTCCCATACAGAGACAGTACAACGAGCTCAGCCTGGAATACTAGGAATCATTGTGAAGGCACCTTGGTACGTGAGAACTGTGAATATTCATCGCGATCTGGGCATTTCACCCGTTAAAGAGGAACTGGTCGTATTGACTGAAGAAACACCATGCAAGGCTTCTTCTGCGTCATCCGAACTCGCTAGCCCAGGTCCTGCAACACTCTCGAAGCTTCTCACGGCTGAAAAGGCGACTTCTTCATTACTACAGAGCCCGGCCACGATGTCGTAGCTGGCGCATCACACTACGTCACCCCTCCCCTTGTCGTTGCAATTGGCGCAGCTCTCAAGCACGCCCATGGAGCACTCTTCACGTGTGGCGTATCTGTTTAGAGCGAAAGACTAACGAAGTGGATGGACGCCCTTAGCAGAGACTATGGCCGGCAGGCAGAGTTGTGCTGTGTTCCCAACTATCCCAGTTAAGAGCACAGAGAAAGAATGAGAGTCTGATGCAAATGCAGTTCTGGCGTTCAGATTCAATCTCTTCTTTATTCGGCTCCAACGGCCCTTTTATTTTTTTGCAATATTTGCTGGCACGGATTTGGTTTGTCTGGCCAGGCTCTTGGGCAGGTATTCCTCCGTCAATCATCTTTTTGGGCTGCTTCGTGGTGGCTTCAAAGGGCTTCAATGGCGTAGTTAGACGGTAAATGGATGATGATTATAATGTTCTTATGAGCCTCTTACACTGTTTCTACAGGGCGCTTAACTTGGTCCTTGGTCTTCACTGCATGATTTGCAACTAGTTGTGAGTGCAATGTACGAAGTACCTTTTCGAATATAACGGGCGATTTACTATAATGGAACCATTTCTTCGTTCTGGGCTTTTGCTGGTCTGGTGCAGTCAGCGAATGCGTGTTTGCGATGTTCACTTCAGCCTGAGGAATAATAATTCTGGTCGTTCTGGTCAACCGCCTCGTTAAAGTCCCTCCAGTTGTCCAGCAGTGTTGTTGCCTGCAGTCAGTGCGGCCTTGTAGTGTGGTTGTTGCCGTCTTGTTGTTGTTGGTGTTGTTGTTGTTGTTGTTGTTGTTGGTATTATTGTTAGTGATCGGTGAGTTTAGCTTGAGTGCCTGCTGCTTGTTGACGCGTTTTCCTTGCAGCTGCACTTGTTCCTCCTCTTGCTGTGATTCGATTTGTCTGTGTTTTGAGGAGCCGTCGTTGTGATTAGCGTTCCTGTGCTCCTTTTGTTGCTCACGCGTTGGTCCGAGGGTTTATTTTACTATGATCATAACCTGTGTTTTGTTGGTGTACTTAGCGTGGGAGAAGGTGGTTCCCTGTTTACCTCCTGGTGCAGCGGAGGGCACAGGCAAAATGTTACGTAGTTACTTTCCCCGTTAAACTGCACGGGCGGGCGCTGTTGCTCCTCTCCCCAACACTGGCTGGGGAGTAACAGTCCGCCAGCCGTACTTCCTATAGTGAAATACCTCCGCACCTTCAACCCCAAGTCACTCACCAGTTTTCTACACTCACTGATGCTCCAGTATCTAGTTAGGCCTCTGGTCCTTTTCCCCAGCAATTGTTACCTCCGCAAACGGCCTCTTCTCTTCCCTGTTGCTCCTCTCTGCAGTTTCCATCACTCTTCTTGTACAAACACAACAAAGCAATGTAAAGAACGCAATATTATTCCATTCTCGACCATCGTCAACAAAAGCAAGTGTCGCCCCCAAATTCCATGACTCAGCATCCTTTGGTCCTCCACACGCGTCCATGGGAATTGCAGGCGACACTTGAACCGGGTGGTGAAGGCCCTGGGGAATAGTCTACATCTATTAGAGGATTTGCAAGGGAAGACGGCAGGAGTGTTCCATGCGAAGGACATGCAACAATAGTAGGAATGAAACACTTACGTGGGTCAAGAGCCGAGCCGCTGATGTGAAGCGAAGGAAAGCAGCATGGAAGATAAATTATATTTGAATAACTGAGGGATGGCGAGGAGCAGTCGGTTGAGTTTTTGGGTTGCAGACTGTTGTGGTCGATAGGGGGAAGTGGTTAGAAAGGGTTGAAACCATCGGTTAAATTGGTGAATGCCTTGGGGAACTTGTAGTACCTACTGGAAGTTTGCGTGGGGAGATGTTGGGATTATTCCACGCTAAGAATCTAAAGCAGCAAGAGCTCGCGACTCTTGATCGCGGGGTTGTGGGCGTAGCTCACGTTGGCGCCCGTAAGAAATCAGGTAACAATGGTTAGTAATGAAGTGAAGGAGAGTTAGTTATAGGGAGGGAACTTGTGGATGGTAATAATACTCATAAACGAACTTACTCCCAAATCTGCTTCGTTGCTGGTGTGGATGTCCAGTAGAAGGGGTGGTCTGAGTTGAAATCTGAAAAGGGAAATGATTACTCTGTGCTTCATAAGGTAAAATAAATGAAAGAGTTCCTCTTTGTACGATACGGGAAATGTGTGTAGATTGGCGTTTATTAGTTGAGTGGATTGGTGAAGCCAGTTCTTCGAGTCGAAAGGCTGGGAAGACAAAATAAACATAGGGTTGGGTTAAGGAATTTTGTTTTCTGTTGATAACCGTGCAACTAGGTGAGGTGTTGGGATCCGTAATCTTCATCGGTGTGGTGGTTCGAAGAAGAAATGTTGTTGGTTATAGGTTTATATATATGCATAGTTGCCCGGCTGGCTCAGGGTAGAGCATAAAATGTGAGTCGACGCCTCCACCCGTGTTCCGGCGGAGTTTGTAGTCCTCCTGGCAACCCGTGTGCGTTGTTGCGATCACGTTTTTTAGTCGCCACCGTCTCTATTTTTGCTTGTTTCTGCTTTGCTTCTGCCCTTCTTTTTCTTGTTTCCTCTGTTTCTTGTTAGGTTACTGTCCTGTTTGTTGGAAAGAGTCTTTTTGGATTCCGCTCCATTAAAGAGGATCTAAGTCTGATGCGTCCAATTACCGTGGAATAGCAAACTAAGTGTCCTTTCTTCCTGAATTGTTTGAGTCCATCATTACCTCGCCTTTAGCATTCTGTGTAAATTCTGTAATTTTCCGATATCAACATGGTTTTCTTTCTCAAAGGAAGGTCGGTCGATCCACTGTTACAAATCTTCTTCGGTTATTCAGGGTTTCTCTGCAGGGCTGCCAACTGATACAGACTGCAGTAAGGCCTTCGACAAAGTCAACCATAACCTACTAGTTAAGAAACCTGATTGTATTGGTATTCCCTGTAAACTTCCCTTTTGGACCAAATCCTGTTTTAAGTGGTCGCACACAAAGCGTTTTACTCAAGGATGCTTTGTCAGAGGAAATTGGTGCTGTGCTGATATCGGTCCAGTTCTTTTCTTACTTTTTAAAATTGACCTTCCTTCCGCCATTGAATGTTCTAAGATTTTAATGTTCGCTGACGACGTAAAGCTTTATTCATCCCACTATTCACCTGCATTTCAGGAAATGTTGCAGGATGAATTCCTCCTTGTCGCCTTGGAGCTCGGCAAATTCGATGACACCAAATCATGACAAATGTAAGTAAATGGATTTCTCTAGAAGAGACCCTTTTCGGCATGGTCGCGATCGCGAGTTCAGGACAGTCCGGACTGTTCCTGACCGGTCACCGGTTTCGTACGTTATGCGGACGTGTTTGGTGGGTAAGTGGGCCCGTGGGATATATCGAAAAAAAACTGCGCTAATGGTAAATCATCGTCGCTGTCTCGTATTTGCCCGAGTCCCAATTTGGCAATTTGGACCAAGGGCAGCTCATCCCAAGCCTGTTTCAGATACATTGGGGATGGAATGGGGTTTGAAAAAACTATTCAGATCCCCATCTTCAGCGATTCATTGAGGAAGTAGCTCATATCTGTGAGATTAATGGGACCTTGGTCCCTTGCACAGCAGCTGTCAGGAGCGTTTGTCTCACAAGCGGGGACAAATGTTCACTTTCCCAAGAGCAATGTGGGAGGCGCATTAGCGAAGACCACAACCCGCTTTTTCAAGTGCGATTGTGCCCCGTTATACAGTGACTCACAAAATGGCACGTACATCAGGCTTCATCTGGTGTTCTACAGCAGTCGTAGCTTTCCCAGAGGGAGTCGGTGAAGTCCAGGAACTTTGTGTAGGTCCCAGGGAGTAGCGGTGGAAACCATGAAATCCTGGCTCTGTCTAACGTCTATGAAGGCCAACAACAGCTCCACTAAGTAGTTCTACAACCTCCCTACACTCTACCATTGACCTACATTCTCACTTGCAACGACTCAAATGTCGCTGGTGGTGAAACTCGTCGGTTCGCCAGGGGTCGTGTGCAGAACTTATTCTTCGGAGTTGTAGTTTTTTAGCCTCATTAATCCAGCAAAATCAACACATAAAGTACACTTGAGCCTGTTGCTAAAGCTACCAATTTATCTGCTGATGAAGGCCGATCCTGTTGTTGGCGCTGTGCACTCCAGGTCTCCAGTCTCAACGGCAGTGGATTGAGAAACCTCTTCCACCGTTTCAACTTAGACAAGTAAATCCTGGTTTGCTATGAAAGTGGATTGAAGCCCAGAATTCGTAGCCAACGCAGTAACTTGTGTGTGTGTCCGTAGGTTGGCTTGTTCTCGTGGTGGCGGCGTCTCTTTGGGTTGGTTGCCTTTAATCTGGCTGGAGTGGTGTGCAGCCGGAAGGGAGCCCGCATGCCCGGTTGCAGTCGCTTTTATAGACACTTTGCAAGCTTTCGTGTTTGTTGCCCAAGTCCCCCCCCGCTGGCCATTGCTCCCAGTACCGCTTCCTGTCGCTGAGGCCATGGCATTGTCTTTGTCCCTCTTGACCTTAGGCGATCGACTGAGCGGAATGCTCGTCTGTAACGGTTCGTCTAGCGGTGCACTTGGTGAAGATTTGCTTCTTAATCTCTCTAGAATTTTCAATAAAAATGAATATAGGTCTGAAATACTTTGGACTAACATGGATGCGAGCTTCTCCCCGCCTTTGGGATAAATACCACGTTCATTTCCCTCCAAGGTGAGGTGAAATGGTCACTAACTATTCTATAATGTAGTTTATTGAATACTGCAGTTGAGCTGGGAAGCTCCCGTCCCGTCTGGTCCCGGCGACTTAAAGGGAGGGTGTAAAGGTTCTTACGGCCCACGTGATGCCAGCCTCCGAAATGATCGGACTCTGTCCTAGTGTGTGAATTTCTGGATGTTCGCTCAGCAGTTCAGAGAATAGCCTATGCAGGATAAGGGGACTTTGCCTTCCTTCTCGTATGTTGTTTCCCTTTTTTATGGTTTTTTGTTCTTACACTTCAGAACAGTGAACCTCTTACTAATTACATTGTTATTCTTTTTAAAGGAGTTCCATATAAACATTTCTCTTAGTTAATAATAGCATATAAAGACAACGGACCGCGGGCGTCTGAAGGATTTAGCTTCAGAAGGGCTGCCAGTGCCACCACTACCTGATTTGATTTCGCCTTGCATAGCAGAGTCAGTTTTCTTCTTCTTTTTCTTCTCTTCTCCCTCCGAGAATCCGCGGACCCACTGGGAAGTCAGTCGTTGAGGTGCCGAAGCAGCTTCTCCACTCAAATCCTCTTGATTCGCGGTTTCTCCGCACGATGATGCTGACAGTCGATATTTTTCCATTACTTTTTTGGTTTTAGTTCGTGACTCATTCCGAGCCAATTCGGTCCTCTACTCTCTGATTGTCCTCTACTCTCATTGTAGACACCTCTTGTGCCTCGAATGAGCCATCGGAATGACGCCCATGTGCCTACCAAGAAGATTGGCCCGCTTATCCGCCACCCGCACGGGATACCTTAACAAACCACGCCTTACTATTATCATCGTTGGTCCTTATACTTTATTTGGGTCCCCCTATTCTTATCCAGATTTAAGTTTTCTTCCTAAGACTTTTCGAAAAATTGCTCCGCTCTTCCTCTATGGGCTGCTTCCTTGTTTACGCCTGTGATATAGGAGCGGGCGACACTCGTAGTTGCTGTTAAAGCAACGCCAGAACGTCCCTGCCCAATGCCAGCGCGTAACCTTGAAGAGTTACACTTCCGAAAACGAGTCGTCGAACCGATCATCATCCGTGTGCTGATGATCGGATGCAGTTGACTGCATTGCATTGCTCTCGCTCTGGAGCAGTCGAATTCTTCTTGATTCTAGTTTTTGGCGGCTATTCTGTGGGTCGTCTCAATACATTCCTCCACATAGTTGTAATTTTGAATCTATTCTAACCCTTCGGAGAAGTATTCTTCCAGCTGGCAATAGTCGGGTCTTCGTTTACTTTTCTTACTGTCTAGTTGCGTAGCTAGTTTTTCTCTTTTTGATTTATCACTAGTTCCCTTCAGAGATACACTGGTCACTACTGAGTTCATATTCAGATCCGTCTTTCATAACATCGAACAGACTCAGTATTCAGTGTATAGTGATAACTTACGCGTTTCGTAGTCTATTTTGTTTTGGTATTTTTTTAAGAAGGAGTCACGTCCTAATGTTCCGTCAGTTATAAGGGTAAACCCTGGTTTAACAATTATTTCGAAGTCGTGGTTAATTTTACAATCTTGCAATGTGGTGAATTGCAAATTCGCGGTCCCAAGCGTTTTGATAGTTTAGCAGTTTATTTAGTTTCCTTCGCACAGCTCGGATCACTAGCAACTATCAACGCCTGTCGGATGCCACTCCATCGACACCTCTCTCTCCTCCAAGTACACTACATTCTACCGTTATCTTCAGTGTTTCCACGATTGATCTGCCAGTTAACTCGCATGACTCAGTGTCGTTAATGTAAGCTGTGGATTGAGATGTCGTCTGCTCCAGTGTCTATTAAGAATTTTGCACTTCCTCCGCCGTTAAAGTTGAATTTTATGGAATCTCGTTCGTTTTTACCGCCTTCGCATGCTTTTGCTTTGTGTTTTGTACTCGTATTTATTGGCCTCGGATATCCTCGGTAGTGATGAAGACAGTGAAACATCTGGAATGCTGTTATTGATCGTCGGGAGGAAATTATTAGAAATCGACCTCATTTTTTCCAAGAATATGAAGCCAAATATTTCGTGATTTCGTGCATTTGTTATCATCGCTTAGAAACTAAAAAACTCGGCAATAGTCTGGGAGCAGCAGCAGATAGTATCTATTTAATGGATCTCTGATTAGAACACGAAATTGTGTTGGGCGTTCATATGGGGTCGGGAAGAGAAGATTTCCTGTACTATATCTCCAATATTGCATAATATACGTTCTTGACATAAAGAAAGAGAAGCACTTGTACTTTCAGCAGAGTTAAGTGGAGTCGTCAATCAAGTTCTTGGCGTGCCCAACAATCGCAGCGCTAGAGAACAAACCTGGAATAATTCCGGAAGAGAACTAATTCAAAAATATTTTGCTTCAATGTAACCATAAAATACAAAATTTTCATCATAGCGTATCATGTCATTTATTAATTCTGCCGCCCCTTTCTACGTTATGTTTGTCTTTGATCAATTTCATTCGTTGAATAACCGCCTATTGGGCTTCCGGAGAAGGCCTAGAAGATCCATTGGCCACCAAGGTGGTTTGTTCTTGCCCCTCAGTTTTACAACCGGGCACCCGGCTGTCAGTGAACTATTCAAGGCCCTGGTTACCTGATTAATCAGCCCGTCTAATTCCACAGGGTCTGTGGGGTCAGACGGGGGATTTCTTGGCAGTGAGGCCCTGAGAGTCTTCCTATACTTTCCCCAGCCCGTTCTCCGTATATTTCTAAACTTCTTAACTGGAGATACTGGGAAGTTCAATTCGTATTCTATATAACGATGGTCAGAGTAGGAATTACATTATTATTTACATTATTTGTCTAATTATCGAAGGTCGGGGTAATATCTAACACTTCCTTCCTATTGTGTGTTATTAAAGTCGGCTCTGGGCCTAAATTCAGGACACTAAGCTTACTTTCTATTATGAAGTCTAAAACTGACTCACCTCTTGGTGGGGCGTCCTTATCATGTGGCATATATGCTGAGGCTACCCAGAAACTGCTATTTGCAGCTTAATGCTTGCCGCTATATCCTCATTATTTAACTGTGGGAGCAAGAAGATGTCAATGTTATCCTTTGCAAATATGCATGCGTGAGGCTTACCAGCGCTCTAAGCGGCTATCATCTTGAAACCTCTCCTCTTTGGACCGCAGATTTTGTTGCCTACTATAATCGCATATTCCCCTCCTGCGAAACTTACGCTTTAGTCGCTTCTCTTCCAACTCAATTGTACCCTCCCAATACATTAGTTGAATTTGATGCTCTCTTTCCATTATTTCCATTCTCCATTCCTTCTTTGCCTTTTCCTCGCACCACTTTTTCTTAACTTCAGCCAACTCTGTCCACGCGGCTTTTTTTATTTGGCTTATTTGCTGTGACTTTCAACTTTTGATTTGTTGGCTCCTTCAGTTTGACCGGGTGGGGTAACTTTGCCAACTGCAAGAGGGTTTTCCATATCCATCCTCATCTCCTCATCGGTCATTCTTAAAAGAAACGGCGAAGAACAGCTTTTTTTCAAAATTCTGACACATTCACGCACCTAAAGAAGCAAAAACTTCTGTGAGGGAATTCTGGTCCGTAGCTTCTTCTTTTGATCCGACGTCCTTATTATCATCTATAGAGAGTTTGTTTTAACTTACTATTTTCTTCGATCGCATCTGAATTGACTCAGGACCAGAAATTTGGGCTTCGTGCAAACTGCCTTCGAGCTTCAATTCACAATCTGTCAATTTTTCTGCTGCCGGCGGCGCACCGAACCGAAGTGAACAACTGCGACAGCGCTGCTGCTGTTGTTGTTGTTGTTGCCGTTCTGTTTTGCATCGACGTCGCAACCAAGTGGCGTCAGCAACATGCATGCGGGTAAAGGCGAATTGGCAGAGACAACAGTTTGTATGCAAGTCATTGTTGCTGTGATGAGAGTTCAAATATTCGATTAGGGCGGTCCGCGATTATTTGACTGCACGAACTATGATACAAAATATAATAATATGATATAATAAGCGAACTATAACTAATTTTGGCGATCTCATCCGACAATTGGAATTGCTTCCGTTGTTGTCTTCTTCTTATTAGCTGACACTACAACCGACGCTCGGTCGGTCTTGGCCGCTACCAAAATGATACGCCACTCGCCTCCGCTCTGCGCGCGATGACGCCAGTTAGAAATACCAAGCGCGCGCTGGGGTCATCGTCGACTTGGTCCTTCCAACGGAGATTAGGACGTCCTTTTCTGCGAGTGTCACCAGCCCAGAATTTTCCTCTCGAATGCCCGTTGCTCGTCATCGTCCACGATTCGTCGCCATACAATAGGAGGGGGGAAGTACGAGTGATTTGTAGGGCGTTGTTTTTATCCTTCGAGAGCGGGCTCTGCTTTCCAGTTGCTTACTGAAGAGTTATTCTTCGCTTGATCTCCGGCTGACGTTATTATTGGTGTTGATGCCGGATCCTAGATAGACAAAATCCTTGACCACATCAAGTGTGTAGTTGCCAACAGTAACGTGTTGTCCAAGACGCCTGGACTCTTGTTTGTTGGCACAAGATACTTCGTCTTGTCCTCGTTCACCACAAGACCCACTCGACAGGACTCCTTTTCAAGTCTGGAAAATGTTACGCTGACCACCCTTGCCTTGGTGCCAACAATGCCAATATCATCGGCGTACGCGGGCAGCATGACACTCTTTTAGAAGATAGTGCCGGAGATGTCGATATTCGCAGCGCGGATTATTTTCTCCATCATCAAATTAAAGAAATCCCTCGATAGGGAATCACCTTGTCTGAAACCTCGCTTCGTTTCAAATGGCTCGGGGAGATCCTTGCCAATGCCTTTCCGTTGTCATAGCGTCGATAATTGCTTTGTTTTTGCTGTTGGTACTGATTCTTATGAAAGCGGAATGAATACACCATTTCGATGGATATTACTCTTCTTGTTTACCTCTGGCTATGTCGATAGCTTCTTTTAATGTTCTGGATCTTCCAGCTGTGATTGTAGATTTGAGTGCTTCTGATAATCCGTTCTTGAAAGTACGTGAACCAATTTGGTCTTTTAGTTTGACTGTTACTGCTTCCCTACCTACTCGAATCGCCCTGTTCACTTGTTTGCTGCTCATTTAGCTGAGGCGATAACTTCTCTCTTTCTGTTGCAAATGCCCTGACTGTGAGTGTGGCTTGCCTGATCCAATTTAGTTGGCTCATTGTCAATTGTGGCTGCAGTTGCTTTTGATTTAAAACAGTTTCTTAAAATTAGTTGTGGGAGTGTCTTCTTCCATCGCTACTACTCTGTGTTTGACCTGATCTGCTAATTTTGCTGCTAACATGACTTCAATAAGAATTTCTTTGGTTTCGCTCTCTGAAGTCTCGCTGTAGAATGCTACCCACCCTAGGAATGTTTTTCATTCACTGTTCTCCGCAGAATTCTCTGAATCGAACGTTGCCGTTCTGTTGTCCTTATTTTAGTACTTTTTTTTATCTCTCCACTTATTTCGTCAAATTCTCTCTGCCTTGAGGTCTTCCAATGCTGTGGTTGTATTTGGTTTCTTTTTTCCAATTTTTTTCCATTATTTTTGGCTGTCTCCATAAAAAAAAGTTAATTCATTATTATTTTAAATTCATCTGACGTCTTCGGATTGGCGCAGTTGACAGTCATTTAATATCACTGGTGGACAAGTCTTCTGTGTTAAGATGAAGGGTACTTGTACAGACTTAGTTCCATTCACCTTAATGCTCCACTTATTTAACCAAATGTGGAGCTTACCCAAGCTCTCTTGGAGATAATCTATGGCGATTAAATTGTTGCTGCTTGTGGCTATTATGATAGCATCATCCGCCTCGGTTGCGAGATTGGTCTTCTCCGTCGTGGAATGTCCGCCGTGGAGATAGTGTAGAGCCACAGGACCTAGAGCACTACACTCGATAGAGAACAGTTCAGTGACTTCTTCATTGACCTTTACTCTGAAATGTCGCTCCGCAAGATATGATCTTAAGATATTGTTGCCCTCCTCGACAATTTTCACTACTCTCACTCTCGGATTCGTACCGCTGGATTGTGTGACAGTTAAACAATCTGGCGGCTAAAAGTAGAACAGTTTGCTTTGCTATTGCGCTTCAACGGTCCGTTGCTGACACGATGTCCGCTCTGCGACGATCACTTCTCAATCACTGCTACTGCTGCCACTCTCAGGATGCGGCTTTGATCACTTTTCACTGCTTGCTGCCAACGAAGTTCACTTCGCCATTGTCGCTGGTTTAGCGAAGACCAGGCTAATGCTGCGGAAGGAGTCCACCAGTCAGCGTTGAATGCTGTCAGGGCGTACTTGAAAGGTGATCATAGGGACTGGGACAAGCATCTGACGGTGCACTCGGCGACGGGGGTGAGCCTTTCTTTTGCCCTATTTGGTCAGCGGGACTGATTAGTTGGCACAGAAATTAGGAGCGTTGGAGGAGGGAGGAGTAAGTGGTGTGCCGCGAGAGGACCGAATACGGCTTATTCGCGAGAAAACGCGGAACGGTTTGCATGCAGCGTGGGAAAGGGGGCGCGTCAATATAACAAGCGAGGGAGCACGGAAGATGATGTTTACCCCGGGGCAGGAAATTTTTCGATAACTCCAAGTTCTTCGGTACGGAGGCGCAATCAAACCGATTTGGTCATCATTGGGCGCTCAGTTATGGCCAACTGCTAGTTCCACCTCCCATACAGAGACAGTACAACGAGCTCAGCCTGGAATACTAGGAATCATTGTGAAGGCACCTTGGTACGTGAGAACTGTGAATATTCATCGCGATCTGGGCATTTCACCCGTTAAAGAGGAACTGGTCGTATTGACTGAAGAAACACCATGCAAGGCTTCTTCTGCGTCATCCGAACTCGCTAGCCCAGGTCCTGCAACACTCTCGAAGCTTCTCACGGCTGAAAAGGCGACTTCTTCATTACTACAGAGCCCGGCCACGATGTCGTAGCTGGCGCATCACACTACGTCACCCCTCCCCTTGTCGTTGCAATTGGCGCAGCTCTCAAGCACGCCCATGGAGCACTCTTCACGTGTGGCGTATCTGTTTAGAGCGAAAGACTAACGAAGTGGATGGACGCCCTTAGCAGAGACTATGGCCGGCAGGCAGAGTGTGTTCCCAACTATCCCAGTTAAGAGCACAGAGAAAGAATGAGAGTCTGATGCAAATGCAG
This sequence comes from Clusia tigrina, assembly GCA_920105625.2. Taxonomy (NCBI): domain Eukaryota; kingdom Metazoa; phylum Arthropoda; class Insecta; order Diptera; family Clusiidae; genus Clusia; species Clusia tigrina. The sequence goes on from OV050032.1 coordinate 188,907,929, forward strand.
TTCTGGCGTTCAGATTCAATCTCTTCTTTATTCGGCTCCAACGGCCCTTTTATTTTTTTGCAATATTTGCTGGCACGGATTTGGTTTGTCTGGCCAGGCTCTTGGGCAGGTATTCCTCCGTCAATCATCTTTTTGGGCTGCTTCGTGGTGGCTTCAAAGGGCTTCAATGGCGTAGTTAGACGGTAAATGGATGATGATTATAATGTTCTTATGAGCCTCTTACACTGTTTCTACAGGGCGCTTAACTTGGTCCTTGGTCTTCACTGCATGATTTGCAACTAGTTGTGAGTGCAATGTACGAAGTACCTTTTCGAATATAACGGGCGATTTACTATAATGGAACCATTTCTTCGTTCTGGGCTTTTGCTGGTCTGGTGCAGTCAGCGAATGCGTGTTTGCGATGTTCACTTCAGCCTGAGGAATAATAATTCTGGTCGTTCTGGTCAACCGCCTCGTTAAAGTCCCTCCAGTTGTCCAGCAGTGTTGTTGCCTGCAGTCAGTGCGGCCTTGTAGTGTGGTTGTTGCCGTCTTGTTGTTGTTGGTGTTGTTGTTGTTGTTGTTGTTGTTGGTATTATTGTTAGTGATCGGTGAGTTTAGCTTGAGTGCCTGCTGCTTGTTGACGCGTTTTCCTTGCAGCTGCACTTGTTCCTCCTCTTGCTGTGATTCGATTTGTCTGTGTTTTGAGGAGCCGTCGTTGTGATTAGCGTTCCTGTGCTCCTTTTGTTGCTCACGCGTTGGTCCGAGGGTTTATTTTACTATGATCATAACCTGTGTTTTGTTGGTGTACTTAGCGTGGGAGAAGGTGGTTCCCTGTTTACCTCCTGGTGCAGCGGAGGGCACAGGCAAAATGTTACGTAGTTACTTTCCCCGTTAAACTGCACGGGCGGGCGCTGTTGCTCCTCTCCCCAACACTGGCTGGGGAGTAACAGTCCGCCAGCCGTACTTCCTATAGTGAAATACCTCCGCACCTTCAACCCCAAGTCACTCACCAGTTTTCTACACTCACTGATGCTCCAGTATCTAGTTAGGCCTCTGGTCCTTTTCCCCAGCAATTGTTACCTCCGCAAACGGCCTCTTCTCTTCCCTGTTGCTCCTCTCTGCAGTTTCCATCACTCTTCTTGTACAAACACAACAAAGCAATGTAAAGAACGCAATATTATTCCATTCTCGACCATCGTCAACAAAAGCAAGTGTCGCCCCCAAATTCCATGACTCAGCATCCTTTGGTCCTCCACACGCGTCCATGGGAATTGCAGGCGACACTTGAACCGGGTGGTGAAGGCCCTGGGGAATAGTCTACATCTATTAGAGGATTTGCAAGGGAAGACGGCAGGAGTGTTCCATGCGAAGGACATGCAACAATAGTAGGAATGAAACACTTACGTGGGTCAAGAGCCGAGCCGCTGATGTGAAGCGAAGGAAAGCAGCATGGAAGATAAATTATATTTGAATAACTGAGGGATGGCGAGGAGCAGTCGGTTGAGTTTTTGGGTTGCAGACTGTTGTGGTCGATAGGGGGAAGTGGTTAGAAAGGGTTGAAACCATCGGTTAAATTGGTGAATGCCTTGGGGAACTTGTAGTACCTACTGGAAGTTTGCGTGGGGAGATGTTGGGATTATTCCACGCTAAGAATCTAAAGCAGCAAGAGCTCGCGACTCTTGATCGCGGGGTTGTGGGCGTAGCTCACGTTGGCGCCCGTAAGAAATCAGGTAACAATGGTTAGTAATGAAGTGAAGGAGAGTTAGTTATAGGGAGGGAACTTGTGGATGGTAATAATACTCATAAACGAACTTACTCCCAAATCTGCTTCGTTGCTGGTGTGGATGTCCAGTAGAAGGGGTGGTCTGAGTTGAAATCTGAAAAGGGAAATGATTACTCTGTGCTTCATAAGGTAAAATAAATGAAAGAGTTCCTCTTTGTACGATACGGGAAATGTGTGTAGATTGGCGTTTATTAGTTGAGTGGATTGGTGAAGGCAGTTCTTCGAGTCGAAAGGCTGGGAAGACAAAATAAACATAGGGTTGGGTTAAGGAATTTTGTTTTCTGTTGATAACCGTGCAACTAGGTGAGGTGTTGGGATCCGTAATCTTCATCGGTGTGGTGGTTCGAAGAAGAAACGTTGTTGGTTATAGGTTTATATATATGCATAGTTGCCCGGCTGGCTCAGGGTAGAGCATAAAATGTGAGTCGACGCCTCCACCCGTGTTCCGGCGGAGTTTGTAGTCCTCCTGGCAACCCGTGTGCGTTGTTGCGATCACGTTTTTTAGTCGCCACCGTCTCTATTTTTGCTTGTTTCTGCTTTGCCTCTGCCCTTCTTTTTCTTGTTTCCTCTGTTTCTTGTTAGGTTACTGTCCTGTTTGTTGGAAAGAGTCTTTTTGGATTCCGCTCCATTAAAGAGGATCTAAGTCTGATGCGTCCAATTACCGTGGAATAGCAAACTAAGTGTCCTTTCTTCCTGAATTGTTTGAGTCCATCATTACCTCGCCTTTAGCATTCTGTGTAAATTCTGTAATTTTCCGATATCAACATGGTTTTCTTTCTCAAAGGAAGGTCGGTCGATCCACTGTTACAAATCTTCTTCGGTTATTCAGGGTTTCTCTGCAGGGCTGCCAACTGATACAGACTGCAGTAAGGCCTTCGACAAAGTCAACCATAACCTACTAGTTAAGAAACCTGATTGTATTGGTATTCCCTGTAAACTTCCCTTTTGGACCAAATCCTGTTTTAAGTGGTCGCACACAAAGCGTTTTACTCAAGGATGCTTTGTCAGAGGAAATTGGTGCTGTGCTGATATCGGTCCAGTTCTTTTCTTACTTTTTAAAAACGACCTTCCTTCCGCCATTGAATGTTCTAAGATTTTAATGTTCGCTGACGACGTAAAGCTTTATTCATCCCACTATTCACCTGCATTTCAGGAAATGTTGCAGGATGAATTCCTCCTTGTCGCCTTGGAGCTCGGCAAATTCGATGACACCAAATCATGACAAATGTAAGTAAATGGATTTCTCTAGAAGAGACCCTTTTCGGCATGGTCGCGATCGCGAGTTCAGGACAGTCCGGACTGTTCCTGACCGGTCACCGGTTTCGTACGTTATGCGGACGTGTTTGGTGGGTAAGTGGGCCCGTGGGATATATCGAAAAAAAACTGCGCTAATGGTAAATCATCGTCGCTGTCTCGTATTTGCCCGAGTCCCAATTTGGCAATTTGGACCAAGGGCAGCTCATCCCAAGCCTGTTTCAGATACATTGGGGATGGAATGGGGTTTGAAAAAACTATTCAGATCCCCATCTTCAGCGATTAAGTGAGCACGTAGCTCGTATCTGTGAGATTAATGGGATCTTGGTCCCTTGCACAGCAGCTGTCAGGAGCGTTTGTCTCACAAGCGGGGACAAATGTTCACTTTCCCAAGAGCAATGTGGGAGGCGCATTAGCGAAGACCACAACCCGCTTTTTCAAGTGCGATTGTGCCCCGTTATACAGTGACTCACAAAATGGCACGTACATCAGGCTTCATCTGGTGTTCTACAGCAGTCGTAGCTTTCCCAGAGGGAGTCGGTGAAGTCCAGGAACTTTGTGTAGGTCCCAGGGAGTAGCGGTGGAAACCATGAAATCCTGGCTCTGTCTAACGTCTATGAAGGCCAACAACAGCTCCACTAAGTAGTTCTACAACCTCCCTACACTCTACCATTGACCTACATTCTCACTTGCAACGACTCAAATGTCGCTGGTGGTGAAACTCGTCGGTTCGCCAGGGGTCGTGTGCAGAACTTATTCCTCGGAGTTGTAGTTCTTTAGCCTCATTAATCCAGCAAAATCAACACACAAAGTACACTTGAGCCTGTTGCTAAAGCTACCAATTTATCTGCTGATGAAGGCCGATCCTGTTGTTGGCGCTGTGCACTCCAGGTCTCCAGTCTCAACGGCAGTGGATTGAGAAACCTCTTCCACCGTTTCAACTTAGACAAGTAAATCCTGGTTTGCTATGAAAGTGGATTGAAGCCCAGAATTCGTAGCCAACGCAGTAACTTGTGTGTGTGTCCGTAGGTTGGCTTGTTCTCGTGGTGGCGGCGTCTCTTTGGGTTGGTTGCCTTTAATCTGGCTGGAGTGGTGTGCAGCCGGAAGGGAGCCCGCATGCCCGGTTGCAGTCGCTTTTATAGACACTTTGCAAGCTTTCGTGTTTGTTGCCCAAGTCCCCCCCCGCTGGCCATTGCTCCCAGTACCGCTTCCTGTCGCTGAGGCCATGGCATTGTCTTTGTCCCTCTTGACCTTAGGCGATCGACTGAGCGGAATGCTCGTCTGTAACGGTTCGTCTAGCGGTGCACTTGGTGAAGATTTGCTTCTTAATCTCTCTAGAATTTTCAATAAAAATGAATATAGGTCTGAAATACTTTGGACTAACATGGATGCGAGCTTCTCCCCGCCTTTGGGATAAATACCACGTTCACTTCCCTCCAAGGTGAGGTGAAATGGTCACTAACCATTCTATAATGTAGTTTATTGAATACTGCAGTTGAGCTGGGAAGCTCCCGTCCCGTCTGGGCCCGGCGACTTAAAGGGAGGGTGTAAAGGTTCTTACGGCCCACGTGATGCCAGCCTCCGAAATGATCGGACTCTGTCCTAGTGTGTGAATTTCTGGATGTTCGCTCAGCAGTTCAGAGAATAGCCTATGCAGGATAAGGGGACTTTGCCTTCCTTCTCGAATGTTGTTTATGGTTTTTTGTTCTTACACTTCAGAACAGTGAACCTCTTACAAATTACATTGTTATTCTTTTTAAAGGAGTTCCATATAAACATTTCTTTTAGTTAATAATAGCATATAAAGACAACGGACCGCGGGCGTCTGAAGGATTTAGCTTCAGAAGGGCTGCCAGTGCCACCACTACCTGATTTGATTTCGCCTTGCATAGCAGAGTCAGTTTTCTTCTTCTTTTTCTTCTCTTCTCCCTCCGAGAATCCGCGGACCCACTGGGAAGTCAGTCGTTGAGGTGCCGAAGCAGCTTCTCCACTCAAATCCTCTTGATTCGCGGTTTCTCCGCACGATGATGCTGACAGTCGATATTTTTCCATTACTTTTTTGGTTTTAGTTCGTGACTCATTCCGAGCCAATTCGGTCCTCTACTCTCTGATTGTCCTCTACTCTCATTGTAGACACCTCTTGTGCCTCGAATGAGCCATCGGAATGACGCCCATGTGCCTACCAAGAAGATTGGCCCGCTTATCCGCCACCCGCACGGGATACCTTAACAAACCACGCCTTACTATTATCATCGTTGGTCCTTATACTTTATTTGGGTCCCCCTATTCTTATCCAGATTTAAGTTTTCTTCCTAAGACTTTTCGAATAATTGCTCCGCTCTTCCTCTATGGGCTGCTTCCTTGTTTACGCCTGTGATATAGGAGCGGGCGACACTCGTAGTTGCTGTTAAAGCAACGCCAGAACGTCCCTGCCCAATGCCAGCGCGTAACCTTGAAGAGTTACACTTCCGAAAACGAGTCGTCGAACCGATCATCATCCGTGTGCTGATGATCGGATGCAGTTGACTGCATTGCATTGCTCTCGCTCTGGAGCAGTCGAATTCTTCTTGATTCTAGTTTTTGGCGGCTATTCTGTGGGTCGTCTCAATACATTCCTCCACTTAGTTGTAATTTTGAATCTATTCTAACCCTTCGGAGAAGTATTCTTCCAGCTGGCAATAGTCGGGTCTTCGTTTACTTTTCTTACTGTCTAGTTGCGTAGCTAGTTTTTCTCTTTTTGATTTATCACTAGTTCCCTTCAGAGATACACATGGTCACTACTGAGTTCATATTCAGATCCGTCTTTCATAACATCGAACAGACTCAGTATTCAGTGTATAGTGATAACTTACGCGTTTCGTAGTCTATTTTGTTTTGGTATTTTTTTAAGAAGGAGTCACGTCCTAATGTTCCGTCAGTTATAAGGGTAAACCCTGGTTTAACAATTATTTCGAAGTCGTGGTTAATTTTACAATCTTGCAATGTGGTGAATTGCAAATTCGCGGTCCCAAGCGTTTTGATAGTTTAGCAGTTTATTTAGTTTCCTTCGCACAGCTCGGATCACTAGCAACTATCAACGCCTGTCGGATGCCACTCCATCGACACCTCTCTCTCCTCCAAGTACACTACATTCTACCGTTATCTTCAGTGTTTCCACGATTGATCTGCCAGTTAACTCGCATGACTCAGTGTCGTTAATGTAAGCTGTGGATTGAGATGTCGTCTGCTCCAGTGTCTATTAAGAATTTTGCACTTCCTCCGCCGTTAAAGTTGAATTTTATGGAATCTCGTTCGTTTTTACCGCCTTCGCATGCTTTTGCTTTGTGTTTTGTACTCGTATTTATTGGCCTCGGATATCCTCGGTAGTGATGAAGACAGTGAAACATCTGGAATGCTGTTATTGATCGTCGGGAGGAAATTATTAGAAATCGACCTCATTTTTTCCAAGAATATGAAGCCAAATATTTCGTGATTTCGTGCATTTGTTATCATCGCTTAGAAACTAAAAAACTCGGCAATAGTCTGGGAGCAGCAGCAGATAGTATCTATTTAATGGATCTCTGATTAGAACACGAAATTGTGTTGGGCGTTCATATGGGGTCGGGAAGAGAAGATTTCCTGTACTATATCTCCAATATTGCATAATATACGTTCTTGACATAAAGAAAGAGAAGCACTTGTACTTTCAGCAGAGTTAAGTGGAGTCGTCAATCAAGTTCTTGGCGTGCCCAACAATCGCAGCGCTAGAGAACAAACCTGGAATAATTCCGGAAGAGAACTAATTCAAAAATATTTTGCTTCAATGTAACCATAAAATACAAAATTTTCATCATAGCGTATCATGTCATTTATTAATTCTGCCGCCCCTTTCTACGTTGTGTTTGTCTTTGATCAATTTCATTCGTTGAATAACCGCCTATTGGGCTTCCGGAGAAGGCCTAGAAGATCCATTGGCCACCAAGGTGGTTTGTTCTTGCCCCTCAGTTTTACAACCGGGCACCCGGCTGTCAGTGAACTATTCAAGGCCCTGGTTACCTGATTAATCAGCCCGTCTAATTCCACAGGGTCTGTGGGGTCAGACGGGGGATTTCTTGGCAGTGAGGCCCTGAGAGTCTTCCTATACTTTCCCCAGCCCGTTCTCCGTATATTTCTAAACTTCTTAACTGGAGATACTGGGAAGTTCAATTCGTATTCTATATAACGATGGTCAGAGTAGGAATTACATTATTATTTACATTATTTGTCTAATTATCGAAGGTCGGGGTAATATCTAACACTTCCTTCCTATTGTGTGTTATTAAAGTCGGCTCTGGGCCTAAATTCAGGACACTAAGCTTACTTTCTATTATGAAGTCTAAAACTGACTCACCTCTTGGTGGGGCGTCCTTATCATGTGGCATATATGCTGAGGCTACCCAGAAACTGCTATTTGCAGCTTAATGCTTGCCGCTATATCCTCATTATTTAACTGTGGGAGCAAGAAGATGTCAATGTTATCCTTTGCAAATATGCATGCGTGAGGCTTACCAGCGCTCTAAGCGGCTATCATCTTGAAACCTCTCCTCTTTGGACCGCAGATTTTGTTGCCTACTATAATCGCATATTCCCCTCCTGCGAAACTTACGCTTTAGTCGCTTCTCTTCCAACTCAATTGTACCCTCCCAATACATTAGTTGAATTTGATGCTCTCTTTCCATTTCAACTCTGTCCACGCGGCTTTTTTTATTTGGCTTATTTGCTGTGACTTTCAACTTTTGATTTGTTGGCTCCTTCAGTTTGACCGGGTGGGGTAACTTTGCCAACTGCAAGAGGGTTTTCCATATCCATCCTCATCTCCTCATCGGTCATTCTTAAAAGAAACGGCGAAGAACAGCTTTTTTTTCAAAATTCTGACACATTCACGCACCTAAAGAAGCAAAAACTTCTGTGAGGGAATTCTGGTCCGTAGCTTCTTCTTTTGATCCGACGTCCTTATTATCATCTATAGAGAGTTTGTTTTAACTTACTATTTTCTTCGATCGCATCTGAATTGACTCAGGACCAGAAATTTGGGCTTCGTGCAAACTGCCTTCGAGCTTCAATTCACAATCTGTCAATTTTTCTGCTGCCGGCGGCGCACCGAACCGAAGTGAACAACTGCGACAGCGCTGCTGCTGTTGTTGTTGTTGTTGCCGTTCTGTTTTGCATCGACGTCGCAACCAAGTGGCGTCAGCAACATGCATGCGGGTAAAGGCGAATTGGCAGAGACAACAGTTTGTATGCAAGTCATTGTTGCTGTGATGAGAGTTCAAATATTCGATTAGGGCGGTCCGCGATTATTTGACTGCACGAACTATGATACAAAATATAATAATATGATATAATAAGCGAACTATAACTAATTTTGGCGATCTCATCCGACAATTGGAATTGCTTCCGTTGTTGTCTTCTTCTTATTAGCTGGCACTACAACCGACGCTCGGTCGGTCTTGGCCGCTACCAAAATGATACGCCACTCGCCTCCGCTCTGCGCGCGATGACGCCAGTTAGAAATACCAAGCGCGCGCTGGGGTCATCGTCGACTTGGTCCTTCCAACGGAGATTAGGACGTCCTTTTCTGCGAGTGTCACCAGCCCAGAATTTTCCTCTCGAATGCCCGTTGCTCGTCATCGTCCACGATTCGTCGCCATACAATAGGAGGGGGGAAGTACGAGTGATTTGTAGGGCGTTGTTTTTATCCTTCGAGAGCGGGCTCTGCTTTCCAGTTGCTTACTGAAGAGTTATTCTTCGCTTGATCTCCGGCTGACGTTATTATTGGTGTTGATGCCGGATCCTAGATAGACAAAATCCTTGACCACATCAAGTGTGTAGTTGCCAACAGTAACGTGTTGTCCAAGACGCCTGGACTCTTGTTTGTTGGCACAAGATACTTCGTCTTGTCCTCGTTCACCACAAGACCCACTCGACAGGACTCCTTTTCAAGTCTGGAAAATGTTACGCTGACCACCCTTGCCTTGGTGCCAACAATGCCAATATCATCGGCGTACGCGGGCAGCATGACACTCTTTTAGAAGATAGTGCCGGAGATGTCGATATTCGCAGCGCGGATTATTTTCTCCATCATCAAATTAAAGAAATCCCTCGATAGGGAATCACCTTGTCTGAAACCTCGCTTCGTTTCAAATGGCTCGGGGAGATCCTTGCCAATGCCTTTCCGTTGTCATAGCGTCGATAATTGCTTTGTTTTTGCTGTTGGTACTGATTCTTATGAAAGCGGAATGAATACACCATTTCGATGGATATTACTCTTCTTGTTTACCTCTGGCTATGTCGATAGCTTCTTTTAATGTTCTGGATCTTCCAGCTGTGATTGTAGATTTGAGTGCTTCTGATAATCCGTTCTTGAAAGTACTTGAACCAATTTGGTCTTTTAGTTTGACTGTTACTGCTTCCCTACCTACTCGAATCGCCCTGTTCACTTGTTTGCTGCTCATTTAGCTGAGGCAATAAGTTCTCTATTTCTGTTGCAAATGTCCTGACTGTGAGTGTGGCTTGCCTGATCCAATTTAGTTGGCTCATTGTCAATTGTGGCTGCAGTTGCTTTTGATTTAAAACAGTTTCTTAAAATTAGTTGTGGGAGTGTCTTCTTCCATCGCTACTACTCTGTGTTTGACCTGATCTGCTAATTTTGCTGCTAACATGACTTCAATAAGAATTTCTTTGGTTTCGCTCTCTGAAGTCTCGCTGTAGAATGCTACCCACCCTAGGAATGTTTTTCATTCACTGTTCTCCGCAGAATTCTCTGAATCGAACGTTGCCGTTCTGTTGTCCTTATTTTAGTACTTTTTTTTATCTCTCCACTTATTTCGTCAAATTCTCTCTGCCTTGAGGTCTTCCAATGCTGTGGTTGTATTTGGTTTCTTTTTTCCAATTTTTTTCCATTATTTTTGGCTGTCTCCATAAAAAAAAGTTAATTCATTATTATTTTAAATTCATCTGACGTCTTCGGATTGGCGCAGTTGACAGTCATTTAATATCACTGGTGGACAAGTCTTCTGTGTTAAGATGAAGGGTACTTGTACAGACTTAGTTCCATTCACCTTAATGCTCCACTTATTTAACCAAATGTGGAGCTTACCCAAGCTCTCTTGGAGATAATCTATGGCGATTAAATTGTTGCTGCTTGTGGCTATTATGATAGCATCATCCGCCTCGGTTGCGAGATTGGTCTTCTCCGTCGTGGAATGTCCGCCGTGGAGATAGTGTAGAGCCACAGGACCTAGAGCACTACACTCGATAGAGAACAGTTCAGTGACTTCTTCATTGACCTTTACTCTGAAATGTCGCTCCGCAAGATATGATCTTAAGATATTGTTGCCCTCCTCGACAATTTTCACTACTCTCACTCTCGGATTCGTACCGCTGGATTGTGTGACAGTTAAACAATCTGGCGGCTAAAAGTAGAACAGTTTGCTTTGCTATTGCGCTTCAACGGTCCGTTGCTGACACGATGTCCGCTCTGCGACGATCACTTCTCAATCACTGCTACTGCTGCCACTCTCAGGATGCGGCTTTGATCACTTTTCACTGCTTGCTGCCAACGAAGTTCACTTCGCCATTGTCGCTGGTTTAGCGAAGACCAGGCTAATGCTGCGGAAGGAGTCCACCAGTCAGCGTTGAATGCTGTCAGGGCGTACTTGAAAGGTGATCATAGGGACTGGGACAAGCATCTGACGGTGCACTCGGCGACGGGGGTGAGCCTTTCTTTTGCCCTATTTGGTCAGCGGGACTGATTAGTTGGCACATAAATTAGGAGCGTTGGAGGAGGGAGGAGTAAGTGGTGTGCCGCGAGAGGACCGAATACGGCTTATTCGCGAGAAAACGCGGAACGGTTTGCATGCAGCGTGGGAAAGGGGGCGCGTCAATATAACAAGCGAGGGAGCACGGAAGATGATGTTTACCCCGGGGCAGGAAATTTTTCGATAACTCCAAGTTCTTCGGTACGGAGGCGCAATCAAACCGATTTGGTCATCATTGGGCGCTCAGTTATGGCCAACTGCTAGTTCCACCTCCCATACAGAGACAGTACAACGAGCTCAGCCTGGAATACTAGGAATCATTGTGAAGGCACCTTGGTACGTGAGAACTGTGAATATTCATCGCGATCTGGGCATTTCACCCGTTAAAGAGGAACTGGTCGTATTGACTGAAGAAACACCATGCAAGGCTTCTTCTGCGTCATCCGAACTCGCTAGCCCAGGTCCTGCAACACTCTCGAAGCTTCTCACGGCTGAAAAGGCGACTTCTTCATTACTACAGAGCCCGGCCACGATGTCGTAGCTGGCGCATCACACTACGTCACCCCTCCCCTTGTCGTTGCAATTGGCGCAGCTCTCAAGCACGCCCATGGAGCACTCTTCACGTGTGGCGTATCTGTTTAGAGCGAAAGACTAACGAAGTGGATGGACGCCCTTAGCAGAGACTATGGCCGGCAGGCAGAGTTGTGCTGTGTTCCCAACTATCCCAGTTAAGAGCACAGAGAAAGAATGAGAGTCTGATGCAAATGCAGTTCTGGCGTTCAGATTCAATCTCTTCTTTATTCGGCTCCAACGGCCCTTTTATTTTTTTGCAATATTTGCTGGCACGGATTTGGTTTGTCTGGCCAGGCTCTTGGGCAGGTATTCCTCCGTCAATCATCTTTTTGGGCTGCTTCGTGGTGGCTTCAAAGGGCTTCAATGGCGTAGTTAGACGGTAAATGGATGATGATTATAATGTTCTTATGAGCCTCTTACACTGTTTCTACAGGGCGCTTAACTTGGTCCTTGGTCTTCACTGCATGATTTGCAACTAGTTGTGAGTGCAATGTACGAAGTACCTTTTCGAATATAACGGGCGATTTACTATAATGGAACCATTTCTTCGTTCTGGGCTTTTGCTGGTCTGGTGCAGTCAGCGAATGCGTGTTTGCGATGTTCACTTCAGCCTGAGGAATAATAATTCTGGTCGTTCTGGTCAACCGCCTCGTTAAAGTCCCTCCAGTTGTCCAGCAGTGTTGTTGCCTGCAGTCAGTGCGGCCTTGTAGTGTGGTTGTTGCCGTCTTGTTGTTGTTGGTGTTGTTGTTGTTGTTGTTGTTGTTGTTGTTGGTATTATTGTTAGTGATCGGTGAGTTTAGCTTGAGTGCCTGCTGCTTGTTGACGCGTTTTCCTTGCAGCTGCACTTGTTCCTCCTCTTGCTGTGATTCGATTTGTCTGTGTTTTGAGGAGCCGTCGTTGTGATTAGCGTTCCTGTGCTCCTTTTGTTGCTCACGCGTTGGTCCGAGGGTTTATTTTACTATGATCATAACCTGTGTTTTGTTGGTGTACTTAGCGTGGGAGAAGGTGGTTCCCTGTTTACCTCCTGGTGCAGCGGAGGGCACAGGCAAAATGTTACGTAGTTACTTTCCCCGTTAAACTGCACGGGCGGGCGCTGTTGCTCCTCTCCCCAACACTGGCTGGGGAGTAACAGTCCGCCAGCCGTACTTCCTATAGTGAAATACCTCCGCACCTTCAACCCCAAGTCACTCACCAGTTTTCTACACTCACTGATGCTCCAGTATCTAGTTAGGCCTCTGGTCCTTTTCCCCAGCAATTGTTACCTCCGCAAACGGCCTCTTCTCTTCCCTGTTGCTCCTCTCTGCAGTTTCCATCACTCTTCTTGTACAAACACAACAAAGCAATGTAAAGAACGCAATATTATTCCATTCTCGACCATCGTCAACAAAAGCAAGTGTCGCCCCCAAATTCCATGACTCAGCATCCTTTGGTCCTCCACACGCGTCCATGGGAATTGCAGGCGACACTTGAACCGGGTGGTGAAGGCCCTGGGGAATAGTCTACATCTATTAGAGGATTTGCAAGGGAAGACGGCAGGAGTGTTCCATGCGAAGGACATGCAACAATAGTAGGAATGAAACACTTACGTGGGTCAAGAGCCGAGCCGCTGATGTGAAGCGAAGGAAAGCAGCATGGAAGATAAATTATATTTGAATAACTGAGGGATGGCGAGGAGCAGTCGGTTGAGTTTTTGGGTTGCAGACTGTTGTGGTCGATAGGGGGAAGTGGTTAGAAAGGGTTGAAACCATCGGTTAAATTGGTGAATGCCTTGGGGAACTTGTAGTACCTACTGGAAGTTTGCGTGGGGAGATGTTGGGATTATTCCACGCTAAGAATCTAAAGCAGCAAGAGCTCGCGACTCTTGATCGCGGGGTTGTGGGCGTAGCTCACGTTGGCGCCCGTAAGAAATCAGGTAACAATGGTTAGTAATGAAGTGAAGGAGAGTTAGTTATAGGGAGGGAACTTGTGGATGGTAATAATACTCATAAACGAACTTACTCCCAAATCTGCTTCGTTGCTGGTGTGGATGTCCAGTAGAAGGGGTGGTCTGAGTTGAAATCTGAAAAGGGAAATGATTACTCTGTGCTTCATAAGGTAAAATAAATGAAAGAGTTCCTCTTTGTACGATACGGGAAATGTGTGTAGATTGGCGTTTATTAGTTGAGTGGATTGGTGAAGGCAGTTCTTCGAGTCGAAAGGCTGGGAAGACAAAATAAACATAGGGTTGGGTTAAGGAATTTTGTTTTCTGTTGATAACCGTGCAACTAGGTGAGGTGTTGGGATCCGTAATCTTCATCGGTGTGGTGGTTCGAAGAAGAAACGTTGTTGGTTATAGGTTTATATATATGCATAGTTGCCCGGCTGGCTCAGGGTAGAGCATAAAATGTGAGTCGACGCCTCCACCCGTGTTCCGGCGGAGTTTGTAGTCCTCCTGGCAACCCGTGTGCGTTGTTGCGATCACGTTTTTTAGTCGCCACCGTCTCTATTTTTGCTTGTTTCTGCTTTGCCTCTGCCCTTCTTTTTCTTGTTTCCTCTGTTTCTTGTTAGGTTACTGTCCTGTTTGTTGGAAAGAGTATTTTTGGATTCCACTCCATTAAAGAGGATCTAAGTCTGATGCGTCCAATTACCGTGGAATAGCAAACTAAGTGTTCTTTCTTCCTGAATTGTTTGAGTCCATCATTACCTCGCCTTTAGCATTCTGTGTAAATTCTGTAATTTTCCAATATCAACATGGTTTTCTTTCTCAAAGGAAGGTCGGTCGATCCACTGTTACAAATCTTCTTCGGTTATTCAGGGTTTCTCTGCAGGGCTGCCAACTGATACAGACTGCAGTAAGGCCTTCGACAAAGTCAACCATAACCTACTAGTTAAGAAACCTGATTGTATTGGTATTCCCTGTAAACTTCCCTTTTGGACCAAATCCTGTTTTAAGTGGTCGCACACAAAGCGTTTTACTCAAGGATGCTTTGTCAGAGGAAATTGGTGCTGTGCTGATATCGGTCCAGTTCTTTTCTTACTTTTTAAAAACGACCTTCCTTCCGCCATTGAATGTTCTAAGATTTTAATGTTCGCTGACGACGTAAAGCTTTATTCATCCCACTATTCACCTGCATTTCAGGAAATGTTGCAGGATGAATTCCTCCTTGTCGCCTTGGAGCTCGGCAAATTCGATGACACCAAATCATGACAAATGTAAGTAAATGGATTTCTCTAGAAGAGACCCTTTTCGGCATGGTCGCGATCGCGAGTTCAGGACAGTCCGGACTGTTCCTGACCGGTCACCGGTTTCGTACGTTATGCGGACGTGTTTGGTGGGTAAGTGGGCCCGTGGGATATATCGAAAAAAAACTGCGCTAATGGTAAATCATCGTCGCTGTCTCGTATTTGCCCGAGTCCCAATTTGGCAATTTGGACCAAGGGCAGCTCATCCCAAGCCTGTTTCAGATACATTGGGGATGGAATGGGGTTTGAAAAAACTATTCAGATCCCCATCTTCAGCGATTAAGTGAGCACGTAGCTCGTATCTGTGAGATTAATGGGATCTTGGTCCCTTGCACAGCAGCTGTCAGGAGCGTTTGTCTCACAAGCGGGGACAAATGTTCACTTTCCCAAGAGCAATGTGGGAGGCGCATTAGCGGAGACCCCAACCCGCTTTTTCAAGTGCGATTGTGCCCCGTTTTACAGTGACTCACAAAATTGCACCTACATCAGGCTTCATCTGGTGTTCTACAGCAGTCGTAGCTTTCCCAGAGGGAGTCGGTGAAGTCCAGGAACTTTGTGTAGGTCCCAGGGAGTAGCGGTGGAAACCATGAAATCCTGGCTCTGTCTAACGTCTATGAAGGCCAACAACAGCTCCACTAAGTAGTTCTACAACCTCCCTACACTCTACCATTGACCTACATTCTCACTTGCAACGACTCAAATGTCGCTGGTGGTGAAACTCGTCGGTTCGCCAGGGGTCGTGTGCAGAACTTATTCCTCGGAGTTGTAGTTCTTTAGCCTCATTAATCCAGCAAAATCAACACACAAAGTACACTTGAGCCTGTTGCTAAAGCTACCAATTTATCTGCTGATGAAGGCCGATCCTGTTGTTGGCGCTGTGCACTCCAGGTCTCCAGTCTCAACGGCAGTGGATTGAGAAACCTCTTCCACCGTTTCAACTTAGACAAGTAAATCCTGGTTTGCTATGAAAGTGGATTGAAGCCCAGAATTCGTAGCCAACGCAGTAACTTGTGTGTGTGTCCGTAGGTTGGCTTGTTCTCGTGGTGGCGGCGTCTCTTTGGGTTGGTTGCCTTTGATCTGGCTGGAGTGGTAAGCAGCCGGAAGGGAGCCCGCATGCCCGGTTGCAGTCGCTTTTATAGACACTTTGCAAGCTTTCGTGTTTGTTGCCCAAGTCCCCCCCCGCTGGCCATTGCTCCCAGTACCGCTTCCTGTCGCTGAGGCCATGGCATTGTCTTTGTCCCTCTTGACCTTAGGCGATCGACTGAGCGGAATGCTCGTCTGTAACGGTTCGTCTAGCGGTGCACTTGGTGAAGATTTGCTTCTTAATCTCTCTAGAATTTTCAATAAAAATGAATATAGGTCTGAAATACTTTGGACTAACATGGATGCGAGCTTCTCCCCGCCTTTGGGATAAATACCACGTTCACTTCCCTCCAAGGTGAGGTGAAATGGTCACTAACCATTCTATAATGTAGTTTATTGAATACTGCAGTTGAGCTGGGAAGCTCCCGTCCCGTCTGGGCCCGGCGACTTAAAGGGAGGGTGTAAAGGTTCTTACGGCCCACGTGATGCCAGCCTCCGAAATGATCGGACTCTGTCCTAGTGTGTGAATTTCTGGATGTTCGCTCAGCAGTTCAGAGAATAGCCTATGCAGGATAAGGGGACTTTGCCTTCCTTCTCGAATGTTGTTTATGGTTTTTTGTTCTTACACTTCAGAACAGTGAACCTCTTACAAATTACATTGTTATTCTTTTTAAAGGAGTTCCATATAAACATTTCTTTTAGTTAATAATAGCATATAAAGACAACGGACCGCGGGCGTCTGAAGGATTTAGCTTCAGAAGGGCTGCCAGTGCCACCACTACCTGATTTGATTTCGCCTTGCATAGCAGAGTCAGTTTTCTTCTTCTTTTTCTTCTCTTCTCCCTCCGAGAATCCGCGGACCCACTGGGAAGTCAGTCGTTGAGGTGCCGAAGCAGCTTCTCCACTCAAATCCTCTTGATTCGCGGTTTCTCCGCACGATGATGCTGACAGTCGATATTTTTCCATTACTTTTTTGGTTTTAGTTCGTGACTCATTCCGAGCCAGTTCGGTCCTCTACTCTCTGATTGTCCTCTACTCTCATTGTAGACACCTCTTGTGCCTCGAATGAGCCATCGGAATGACGCCCATGTGCCTACCAAGAAGATTGGCCCGTTTATCCGCCACCCGCACGGAATACCTTAACAAACCACGCCTTACTATTATCATCGTTGGTCCTTATACTTTATTTGGGTCCCCCTATTCTTATCCAGATTTAAGTTTTCTTCCTAAGACTTTTCGAAAAATTGCTCCGCTTTTCCTCTATGGGCTGCTTCCTTGTTTACGCCTGTGATATAGGAGCGGGCGACACTCGTAGTTGCTGTTAAAGCGCGTAACCTTGAAGAGTTACACTTCCGAAAACGAGTCGTCGAACCGATCATCATCCGTGTACTGATGATCGGATGCAGTTGACTGCATTGCATTGCTCTCGCTCTGGAGCAGTCGAATACTTTTTGATTCTAGTTTTTTGCGGCTGATCTGTGGGTCGTCTCAATACATTCCTCCACATAGTTGTAATTTTGAATCTATTCTAACCCTTCGGAGAAGTATTCTTCCAGCTGGGAATAGTCGGGTCTTCGTTTACTTTTCTTACTGTCTAGTTGCGTAGCTAGTTTTTCTCTTTTTGATTTATCACTAGTTCCCTTCAGAGATTTTCATAGTCTCTCCTGAGATTTTCATAGTCTCTTCAGAGAATTTCGTATTCGAACATGGATTATGCGATAATTTGTTTGCAGGTGGAGCTGAAGAGGTAGCAAAGAGCATGACCAGAATTCACTCACCTTGTTTATATATCCGGACTTAATCTTTCGCCTACACACCAGTTCGCAGAAGCTACACAACCAAGACCCAACCCGGGCAGTGGAGCCAAATGGGAACGATTCCCTGAGGGAAGTGCAGAGTAAGCATTTTTCGTTTCAACTTCAGCAGTGGTCTGAGTAGCAGCTCTGTCGCAAAATTCTAATTCTTGCGTTAAATTCTGTGGCTAATCCGTTACAAATTCTAGTGCTGATTTTGTTTCTGTTGCAAATGTACTGGATTCTGTTTTCGTTGTAGTTTCTGCTTTATTTCCATCTTAGTTTTCACTGGTCCCGCGCCAACATTTCTGTTACCAAACCCGCTTCAATTGCAGGCGACTGTTAAAGCTAACAGTGCCATCTTCGGTTACCGGTGACTCGCCAACATTTCTGTTACCAAACCCGCTTCAATTGCAGGTGACTGTTAAAGCTAACAGTGGCATCTTCGGTTACCGGTGACTCGCCAACATTTCTGTTACCACACCCGCTTCAATTGCAGGCGACTGTTAAAGCTAACAGTGGCATCTTCGGTTACTGGTGACTCGCCAACATTTCTGTTACCAAACCCGCTTCAATTGCAGGTGACTGTTAAAGCTAACAGTGCTATCTTCGGTTACCGGTGACTCGCCAACATTTCTGTTACCAAACCCGCTTCAATTGCAGGCGACTGTTAAAGCTAACAGTGGCATCTTCGGTTACCGGTGACTCGCCAACATGCCTGTAAGCAACCTGTTGTTGTTGTTGTTTACTAAAAGTGCAAACTTCATAATAAATGGATACGATTGCCTCGATTTAAAAATATAACTCACACTTACGAGTTGAAGATCTCGTACGTATTTAGTAGTCAGCCCTTTGAAATTGTCGGTTCTGTTTAAAAATTAAGTTCAACTTACCCAACTCTTTCTTCTAGAACAAACATTGCATCGAGAGCTCAGTGCAAAAATAGATAGCAAGAGGTTTCAGTGGTAGGATGGACATGTAG
Source organism: Clusia tigrina (assembly GCA_920105625.2). Lineage (NCBI taxonomy): Eukaryota > Metazoa > Arthropoda > Insecta > Diptera > Clusiidae > Clusia > Clusia tigrina. The sequence goes on from OV050032.1 coordinate 188,926,376, forward strand.
TACGAGGGAGAGTCACTAAGTGTCTGAAAATTGTCTCCTCAAATCCAATACTTTGCTTGTCGAGACACATCTTTCAAAGGAACACATCCTAATTTTCTGACTGATCAGTCAAATAGTTTGGTTGTGGTAGTCATTTGAGGTAGACGCCTACGCCTACTCCATCACGAAAACCAAACCAAAGTGGGAAAAGTACTATGGGGACTTTTCACCACCGATTGGAATCATCCACCGCTGCTTTACTCAATTTCGGTGCGGTCGTTTCACCACGCCGAACGTTGTGCGAGTGAAGGTGTGCGAACTTGCAGAGGCGCCAGACTTATCACATGGATCAGTGATTTAAATTTTGCATACATAATTGGATATGAAAAAGCTATCTCCTAGATGGGGGCCGCGTTTGCTCACAGTTGACAACAAAATGGTTGGGCGAGTGAAGCGGAGGTACAGTGTTCCGCGGTGGTGTCGCAATGGACCCGTGGTGGGTGGTCTGAGGGAGTTGGTCTGCAGACTCAGTGACCTAAACGAAACCTACTTCATTGGCGTTTTTTTGGCAGTGGCCAATTCTTGACAGTCTCCTATTTGGCTGGGTCAGTTTTGACTTCGTCTTGTGCTATTAAATGTCCTGCTTCCAAATATATCACTTCTGGTCTTAGAAAATTGCACTGCTGCGTTCAGCTTCAAATTGTGATGGCTGTCTACTACTCTGATCAGAAACCGATTGTGGTGGTTTGGACTGCATCCGCAGATGATTATGTCATCTACTGTAAGGGCTCTTTTTCGCCGGGGTCTCTCTTTTAGATTCCCCCAAGCTTCTGCAGCGTTTGTCAGTTTGTATTACTCTGGCGTCCGAAAAATTGTGCGTCGGAAATGGTTTAGTGCGATGCGTCTTGTTTGCCTGATGCAGAGAGAAAAGAGGCGGAGTTGTCAGGAGTTCCTGCACCCAAAGTTTGTGGTAGTCCGACCCCTTTTGGTCCGGTGACTTCTGCTGCGTCTTCAAACGTGGTGTCGGGCCAGACTTATCCGTTTTGTGGTGTGTGGGCTTCCGCTCGTCCTCTTCGCCGCTTCCAGGGACCTTCGCACGTGCTAATCCAGCTTTGCGAGCAGCGTGTCTGGTCTACTTCGTGGGGCCGATGGTGTTGGTGCTGGGCCATGCCGAGTTCCTCGTGCCAGTTGTCTCAGTATGTGACCTATTTCTTGACGCTTTTGGGTCACGGCGTCGGCCGTGCTCAGATCTGCCTCTCCCCAGGTGTCTCCACCAATCGCTTGGGTGAAAAAGCATTCTGCGTTCTGTAGTAAGTACACTCCGCAGTCGGCCCCATTTCTCTGCTGTGGGGACTTCAATGTACAGGAGGGTACCTGTTGGGCGTCACATTTTGTCGGGGTCCCTCTGGGTACCTGCACTTATACTCCACTTGTAGATATTGCCTGAGCACGTGTGCCTCATGCTCCAGTGGTCTGCTTTTGTAGGAGTCGAAGAGTAGAATCGTTGTCCCTGTTCGGTCCTCGGACCAGAATAAATTGCTTCGCGAATAAATTCTGCCCCTTCGACCATCGCCTCACCCGGGCATGACTCTTTCTACTGCTGTACCCGGTCGTCGCGTCAGCTGTGAGTAGAAATGGGAGCTAAATACGAGCACCTGGTGTGGTCCCTCTGCTGTCGTGGTATCGGATTCGCCTGAATCCACTTCAAATAAAAGTCGACCAAGATGTCGTTGAGGAGCTCTGCCCCTCCTGTAGCTGAGCGATGTCGTTCTTTCTTACTGCGATCCCACCTCTTGCTTCCGGATACAGCGCTAATATTTCCTCCTGGTTGTCTTCTATTTGGTCCTCGTCGGAGCTGATGTTGATGCAAATGCATGCGCATGGTTCGGTCTCACGTGGTGTTTCCCTGGTTAGGGTTTTGAAAATATTTCCTTCTTCTCGATGTGTACTGACTCGGAGTGTTTAAGTCGGAAAGAACTTTTCCGCGTGCAGTTGACCTTCGTTTTTTCTTAGTCCTGACTTCTTCGTGCTCCTTCTGTCCTTGACAATGTGTTCTCCATTCTCCGTTGTGTACTCTGTCCTCGTCAGATACGATTGTTAATTAGCGAGGCGCGCAGAATGGTTTCAGCTCGCGAATATGCGCAGTCTTTGTCTCCTTGCTTGCCTCCCTTTTCATCTTGGCAATGACTGTGGAGGTGAAGGTGTCGATATCCGGTATGGCCCATCGTAGCGTGGGGTCAATGGCTTTGGCCAAATGGTGCTGTTTCGCTAACTAACACCAATTGTCCAACTTCTGGTTTCCAGGGCCTTCGTCGTAGGTTATAAAACCGCCGTTGATCTTGCGCCGCTCGCTCCAAATTTCTTGTCACTAATGTTACGCTTCCTTGAGTAGTTCGGCTCTTTCGTTGGGTGTTTGTTGCCGTTGTCCTGTTCCTGGTGTGCTTTCATCACACAACGCTCCTGGGCGGCATGGCCAGTGGTTTCTGATACGCTGGTATTGATGTCCAGGGTTAACTCCGGCAATAAGTCATCCCACTTTTGTTGCTGTTTACCGGCGTATTGGGCGACCATCTTGACTGTGCGGTTGGCGCGTTCGGCGGCACTTTCCTGCGGTGTGTAGGGTGCGGTAAACTGGTGCTTGATACCGGAAAGGACTTGCTTGTGAACTGCTGCGAACCGTTGTCCGTCGCTAAGACCTTTGGGACTCCGAAACGGGCCAAGATGCGCTTCCGAAAGGTCCGTTGTAGAGTCTCGGTGGTGGCCCTCCGAAGAGACGCCATCTCTGTCCATTTTGAAAACTTATCGTGGAAAACTAGCACAAATGTGTTTCCATGCTTTGAGCGGGGTAGGGGCAGTAGTTATCAGCAGTATAGTATGAGGAGGAGCGATGGACAATGTTCGAGAAACCTGCGCAAAAACATTGGAATAACGATATTTACCATCGAAAATTCTTCGTAAAACACGTACTCGTAAATAGCGAATTTTTGGCCGGCTGGGAATACACCATTTGGATGGTTATTACTCTTTTTGTTTACCTCTGGCTATGTCGATAGCTTCTTTTAATGTTCTGGATCTTCCAGCTGTGATTGTAGATTTGAGTGCTTCTGATAATCCGTTCTTGAAAGTACGTGAACCAATTTGGTCGTTTAGTTTGACTGTTACTGCTTCCCTACCTACTCGAATCGCCCTGTTCACTTGTTTGCTGCTCATTTAGCTGAGCCGATAACTTCTCTCTTTCTGTTGCAAATGTCCTGACTGTGAGTGTGGTTTGCCTGATCCAATTTAGTTGGCTCCTTGTCAATTGAGGCTGCAGTTGCTTCTGATTTAAAACAGTTTATTAAAATTAGTTTTAATTTATTCGAAGTTTTTGGAGTGTCTTCCATCACTACTCTGTTGTTCCAGTTGGCTGCGGCTGCCTCCATCACCAATGCCCGAACCTCCCTCGGTGGGGCGTCCTTATCATGTGGCATATATACAGAGGCTACCCAGAAACTGCTATTTGCAGCTTAATGCTTGCCGCTATATCCTCATTACTTAACTGTGGGAGCAAGGAGACCTATTTCTTGACGCTTTTGGGTCACGGCGTCGGCCGTATACCACGTGCTCAGATCTGCCTCTCCCCAGGTGTCTGCACCTGCTTGGGTGAAAAAGCATTCTGCGTTCTGTAGTAAGTACACTCCGCAGTCGGTCCCATTTCTCTGCTGTGGGGACTTCAATGTACAGGACGTGCAAGTAGGTGTTGGAATCCGAAATCGTAGTCTGTGTGGTGGTTCAGAAAGGAAATACTTGTGTTAGTTTAGGAAGCCAGGCTACTGTATGTAAATAGTTGCCCGGCTAGCTGAGGGGAGAGTGCAGACTCTGTTCTGGGTGTTATAGCGTGGACGGTGGCTGTGGAGAATTGACGCTTCCACCCATGTTCAGGCGGAGGTGTTGATCCTCCTGGTAACCAAGGTGGGTGTGTGGTTACGATCGTCTGTCGCGAATCGATAAGAACCATTAGCGCCTGGCTCTGTCAAGTGAGTATTCTAGTCCCAGAGCGAATCCGTAAGAACCATAGTCTAAACGGAGAAGTCAGTCTGGTTTACCTTTGTGGTGTGCTGGAGTCACCACATCGTGCCTCGATGTGATGTGCCTTCGTTGATGGCTGAAGAAAAGAACTTGGTGCTGGAGGAAAGTTTGGTACTTCGATGTGTATTCGTCGCTGGATGCCGGAGAAAGGAGCTTTGTTTGTGTGATGCGTCCACGTCGAATGATGCTGGAAAAAAGATGCCGAGTCCTTGGTGGCTGCTGCTTCTATAGGTGTGCCGCAGTGTATCGCCGCCAAGAAGTGCTGTTGTGCTGGAGCCACTGTTGGTTGGTTGTGGCATCTGTCTGTTAGCTCGGCTGTTGCTGCTCCCTGCATTGTTTTTTTTGTACTTTTTTGTCCTTGGTCCACCTTCAGCAAGTTGTTGCTGCTTTTGCTTTTGTTGTTGTGGATATTTGTGCTTGGGCCACCATTGGTGTTCTTACTGTGTTGGAATTCGATTCCGTTCAATTCTGTTTTGACTGTTGGCCAATATCCTTGACCACATTTACGCTTATTAGGCCCGGTGGGGTAAATTCAGATTACTCTCGTGAGTTCAGCATTTTATCTAATTAATGCAATGCTCGCACCATGGTTCAATGTTATTGTCGACTTCCGCTTGTTCGTCTTCCTTATTGGGTGCACACTGCCGCCTGATTGGGTCTACTGTGACCTGTGACCTGTGACCGCGGTACTAAGGCAGAGACTTTCACCAGTCTTTGGTTGTGCATCCAATGACATCTTCGTACATCTCAATTAAGCCGAGCCATTGGCTTTAGATGGGGACCCGCCCTCTTTCCTACAATTCTTAAGTCCGACTGCAGGAAATGATCTGCACACACAAAATCGTTCGGCTCTAAAACCAAACCGCACAATTCACTCCACTGCTTTCTTTTGCCTCCATCCTTTGGATCAGAGGGTAGCCGACCTCGGGCTTGATATGGACATATCCACGCTCGACTGTGTAGCGGGTACCACTTGCGCAGCGTGAGCGAAGGATGGTGTCGCAGGTTGACCAGACTTGGTGGCCGTGTTGCGTCCGTTGGATGGTCGTCTGCCTCGAGGCGGCGTCGTGCGTGGTGGGGCTCCTATGCTCCGGTTCGGTGGTGACTCACGGTGCAACAGAGTGTGGTGCCGTTCTTGGCACGTAAAACACCGATATTTATTCGTCCAATTCGTCACACGATGATCCCCCTTCACACAATTCACGCACAGGTGCTATCGGCTCACCCATCCCCATCGCTCTGACACATCAGCGTTGATGAACGTAGAGCAGTGGGGGACACGATGGCCTGGACGTGCACAGATTTTACATCCCTCCGGGGTGACCCTCGCTTGATGGGCCTGCACATGGCTATTACAGAGACAGAGTGGTGTCGAGCGACATCGGAGACTGCTTCCAATGTTGGGAACCGTTTGGAGAGGAACTCCTCCATCGCTACCCAAGTTGGCGTATCCGCATGATCTTCGAGGCACTGCTCCCAAAGAGAGAGGGTCTTCTCCGGTAACCGAATGGAACTCCAGTATATGAAGATGGTATCCCAACTGCCCAACATCTACCGACAATTCCTGCAGCGCCATGATGCTGTTACTAACTTCCCGCTGCAGCCGTTTATAGCCGTGAATGGGGACTACTTCAGCTGGCAATTGATTAGCTTATGCCGATTTTCGTACCGCGGAATAAACCTCGCCCATGCCTGGTCAAGACCGCTATTCGTCAACTGGCACTGATCCACGATTTCTCGTGCTTCCCCCCTAGTCTTAGCCCTCAAGTGGTACAGTCGTTCGATATTAGATAGTAGACACTAGTCGAGAAATAGGAACTTGGGGCATCCTTCCAATTCATGAATATTCCATATCTAGCCATGAAGAACATGAGTTTGGAAGCGATGTCCTTAATCCGTCCTCAACATCGTCATGTTCGTTAGATTCCCATTCTGGTCTTCCCACTACCTCGTCCATAATAGCATATAAAACAACAGACCACGGCCCTTTGAAGGATTTAGCTACAGAAGGGCTGCCAAAGCCGCCATTACCTGATTTGATTTCGCCTTGCATAGCAGAGCCAGTTTTCTTCTTCTTTTTCTTCTCTTCTCCCTACGAGAATCCGCGGACCCACTGGGAAGTCAGTCGTTGGGTGCCGAAGCAGCTCAAATCCAGTGGATTCGCGGATTCTCCGCCCGATAATGCTGACAGTCGATATTTTTCCATTAAGAAGTCCAGAGACTTCTTGTTGATGCAACCTACTACCTTAACCCCCCTCTGCCAGCCGGTACCCGTCAAACTGCAGCTCCCCGCCCTCAGCCTCGATCATCTCCGCTATCAGGCGCACCTCTAGTAGCAACCAATTTTTCGGCGTTATCTTCGCATCAGGGTCGACTCTGTCGATGATAGCTACCTGTAGCTCCATCGGTGATTCGAAGGAGGCCGATGGCTTCGGCTTTTTTGAAGCCCTCTGAGCCTGCTCATCAGACCGAACTCTTTTTGGAGTTTTGCCCGATGCCAAGCCATGTGGCTCCTTCGAAGAACTCGGCTTTGGCTTTGGCGGCACCTTTACGCGGTCACCTGTGGCCTTGTCCGGCTTACCATTTTTTCTGGAGGTCGAAGCGTTGTCAATATCAGACTTTGCCCCAGCAATTTCCTGCTCCGTTTTATTGCATGAACTGGTCGCAGCGTTATTTTTCTCAAACCTTGCTACGGCCTTTTCATGCTTTTGAATGAGATCCTTCTCCCTTTTTGTAAAGGACGAAGGATCTTTTGCCTTCATTTTACAAAGATAGTAAGCCGAGCGCTTATAGCCATTTCTGGCCTTTTGCTCTTTTGTGAGGCTTACCACCTTCCCTGTCTCCTTCCCCGGCTCAGGAGCATGTGGAGCGGAGGGCTGAGTTTATGGGTCGGTCCATCTACCCTTGTCCGTCTCATCCCATTGTCTTTGCCACTTGCGCGGCATCTGCTCTGCACTAGAGCAATGTCCTGGTGAAGCTCTGCAAATGACTGCAAAGAGTCTGACTAACAAATATGACAAACAACTTAAGGAAGTGCAGATACAACGCCGCACAAATACCAAAAATTGTACTATTCCAGTAAAGGAAAGGGACAGCCAGGTCAGAAACTGAACACCAATAAGATTCTAGCGCATGGTTTCGTGTATTCCTGATGATGGATGGCATTCATAGATACCCTCATATCATATCTACATTTCTACCCTCTCGCTACACAGAACGCTGACCCATGGAACTATTTGTGTACCTTTTCGATGCGTTCTGAGCAGACTCCTTCTGCAGATGCTTCTGAAGTCAGGTGTTCCATCGGCAGGGCTCTCGAAGGAGCACACTCCCGAGAACTGCAGAATCTGCGGTCTATGTTTGCCACATTTGGCATCCGAAAGCCAAAGGAGGTGTTTTTTTTATCGGTTTCGGTCATGCAGAGACGGCAATTATTTTCTGTGTTATTTGTCCTTGGCGACACGTAATTGGAAGCAAATCTCCAAATACACCAGAATGCATTTGGCAGATTTCAAAAAGCAAGTCCGATGGATCTTTAAGCAGAAGATTTGGTTTGAAATTCTTCTCTTTAGTAAAAGCTTCGGTGTCCAAAAGCAGAAGAGACCCGACCCCACCCCTCTTTGCCATTATCTGGTTACACTTTATTCTTTCTAGTTTTGAATTCAGTTTGTTTCCAGCAAAATAACGGGAAGCGGCGGCGGCTTCGGCAATTGACACATTGCTTCCTTCCTCTTCGTCCTGTTCAGAGTCAGTCAATTCGTCCTGGATGTCACCATTGTTCGTACTGTCCGGATTGGTACACACATCTGCGATGATTTGGTGGTCAAACGATCCATTGGAAGCATCTGATGTTGGAGAAAAGTTCCCATCGAGATTGCAGGCGTGACCATCGTCACAGTGAGTATTCTGTGAGAATGACTGTGTGACGATTTTCATTTACGGCAATCTCGTTGTCAGAGACTTTATTTCACGTACTGAGGGATTAGCATCGCTTCCCAATTTCGACCTCAGTACACGGCAAATGAACTTTCCAGACAGTCCTTGGTTTAGTTCTCCCAACATTGCATATTTCACGGACTCGTCGCAAAACAATTCATCGCAGAGTGACCAGCACTTCCGAGCTATTCAAGAACTGTTTGAATTGTTCCAGTTTTTCTAGTTTATTGTTGCTTTCCCTAGAAATTTGCCCCTTGTTATTGTTTTTAGAAGGAAATGTCGTTCCATCGCATGTATCGAACCCACTGTGGGACTCGTGGATCAGTCTCCAAGTTGCTTCCGCATTTTGCTTATTTTGTCTGTCTTTGAACAAATTTCTTTCCGCACACAAGTGAATGGCACTGGACACAGTGTCGTCGCTGAAGACTTGTCCAGCTAAAGAAGCACCCATTTTCCCAAATAATGTAGCACATTGAGTGACCGCTGTAGCCTTTGCTTCCCTCAGCGCCGCCTTTGTACCTAAGCCGTAAAACTATTACAGAACCCCCCAACTGACTGTGCCAGCGTGGTGCGAATGTCAGATTTCAGAAGGGTGTTCCGAATACTTTTAAAAATGCGTCAATAATCATGCCGTGGGCAAATCTTCCGCTGTTGAGCAAGAAGATATTATTCTTAGTGCACTTGAGGTTGTTGGCGCCCTGATCACTCACTATTCCCCGGGGATATTGAGGCCGCACTCAGCTTTAATGTTGTAAGCGTATCGCCATGGGCTGGACCACACTAGCCGAGAAATAGGAACTTGGGGCATCCTTCCAATTCATGAATATTCCATATCTAGCCATGAAGAAAATGAGTTTGGAAGCGATGTCCTTAGTTCGCTGTTCAGAGCCCAACTCCTGAAATCCGTCCTCAACGTCGTCATGTTTGTCAGATTCCAATTCTGGCCTTCCCATTACCTCGTCCATTGTAATTACACAATTTTTATGTAATGGAGGCAATGCTGCTGCAGCTTCCTAGTCAGTGAGTACAATACTCTTGAGTCCTGCTCCCAGTCGTTTTGCAGGACTCCATCGATATAATGTAGAAGGTGGAGGCAAAGGGAAATTTAAGCTTTCTCGCGTGAATCGCCTGCTTTTGCTAGATTTGGTGTACTTTCGTCGCCTGTCAGAAGTGATGACTTCAGCCAATTGTTCGGCACTTCGTTTTGCCCCGTCATTATTCCGAGTAGAGTCGCACCGCAGCACTGATTTTCCTATACACGGGACTGCACAACTCAGTTTCTTTTTGTTTATCCCTAATCAGTGACTGCAGTTCTTTTCTTTCTTGGGGTTGCTTTTGGCGTAACTATGCTACTATTCTCGCAATGAGGACATGGGGGGGGGGGGGGGATATTTGTTCCCTTTCTGGAGTTTCCCATTCCCAATCCACCATCTGATTTTCTGCATCTACAGTCTCTTATAACAGGAGGTTTGTGGCGAACACCCCTAGTCATGATGCAGGTTCAATATCTGCACTTGAAATGCATGGGGACTGGAAGATGACGCAACCGACTCTCCTTGCAATCAGTTCCGGCTCAAAGAGACGCAAATCTTTCAATTATTCTGTCTGTGACCAATTGCACAGAGACAGACAGCCCAGCCATCCACTTCGGTTCTCTTCATTTTTGGGAAAGGAATATTGTACTCGGAGGTGTGATGTCGCTCCGCAAGTGGCAACACAGACCTTGCGAATGTGTCCACACTTACTACCGAAGGCGGACGGTGGACCAATTCAATGTTATCAAATGGTTTCTTTTAAGTGAAGACAGACAGACAGATATGACGGATACTAACCTCTTCTCTCAAGCCTGTCCAGATAAATGATTGCATTGGGGATAGAATGGGGTTTGAAAAACCTATTCAGATCCCCATCTTCACCGATTCATTGAGGAAGTAGCTCATATCTGTGAGATTAATGGGATCTTGGTCCCTTGCACAGCAGCTGTCAGGAGCGTTTGTCTCACAAGCGGGGACAAATGTTCACTTTCCCAAGAGCAATGTGGGAGGCGCATTAGCGAAGACCACAACCCGCTTTTTCAAGTGCGATTGTGCCCCGTTTTACAGTGACTCACAAAATTGCACGTACATCAGGCTTCATCTGGTGTTTTACAGCAGTCGAAGCTTTCCCAGAGGGAGTCGGTGAAGTCCAGGAATTCTTGTGTATGTCTACGGTGTGTAGGTCGGTCCCAGCGAAGGGCGGTGGAAACCATGAAATCCTCGCTCTGTGTAACGTCTATGAAGGCCAGCAACAGCTCCACTAAGTAGGTCTGCAACCTCCCTCCATTCTACCATTGACCCACATTCTCACTTGAAACGACTCACATGTCGCTGGTGGTGAAACTCGTCGGTTCGCCAGGGGTCGTGTGCAGAACTTATTCCTCGGAGTTGTAGTTTTTTAGCCTCATTAATCCAGCAAAATAAACACATAGAGTAGCATCGTGGGGTGGGGTGGTGTCGTATTTAAAGCGAGGGTTCTTTCGCCCCACTTTAGTTTTATTGATTTATCCTTCCAGAATTCCATTCCTAACCCTTCGGAACTAGTATTCCTCTCCCTGATTACTCTCAGGGCTGCGTTTGGTGCAACATTACCTGAACACTTAATGAAGAAGAAGAAATAGCAGTAGATGAATACCTCAAAAGCGAACGCTTACCAAGGACTTACTGTAACGAACTTACTTACGCTGGGGTGGGTATACTTGGCGGTGTCCAGGGTTCGTAAACAGAAGTGTTATGCCGCCCCAATGGAGTCGGTAAAAACCTTAAACCACTGGCTCTGTCTGCGTTAAGTTCCCCAAGTGTTCACTGTTGGAGTCAACCACAGTGGGCTCTTGGCTGATACAAGTCTCGCTGGCGTCTGTCTGGAGTTAAAGTCTTCGCTGGTGTTGCCTCGGGATGGCGGTTTTAGAAGAGAGAGCCATTCTAGGGCCGCTGGCGCTTTTATAGTCCCAAGCTGTGCCGCAGTTTTGTTGTAGGAATGGCCAATTCTCTGTTGCTAAGGCCACTGTTCATTGCCGTTGTTCCTGCATTGTTGTTGTTGGTTTCACTTGCCCTGTTGTTGTTGTGTTAACACTTGTCCTTGGGCGACATTTACCATTCTGTTGTTGTTGTTGCCTTGCAATTGTTGTTGTGGCACACTGGCAAATATTTAAATTTTCTCACTGTATTCGAACGTTGATTTCTTCCGTTGTCTTCTTCGTGTCGTGCACCTGCGGCCGGTTGACCGGTACACCTCTCTGCTGTGGCTGTTTTGTAGAGTTGTTGTTGTTTTTGGTGCTCGTACCGTCTGTTCGTAACTTGGTTGTTAGTGCAGTAGATCGATCGCTGCCTTACCTACCTTCGGTATCTATCGTGCAATCGCCTCCGGAGGTGTGAAGTTTTGTTGTAGTTCTGGAGCCGTTCTACTTTGATTTCTTCCATATTCGTGGTGTTTGTTGGTACGTTTTCCTCTCGCTGCATTTTCGGTCCAATTGATGGAGTAGTGACGCAGTTATGGAGATGTGGTCTGGTGCAGTCAGCGAATGGTGCTTGCGATGTTCACTTCAGCCTGAGGAATAATAATTCTGGTCGTTCTGGTCAACCGCCTCGTTAAAGTCCCTCCAGTTGTCCAGCAGTGTTGTTGCCTGCAGTCAGTGCGGCCTTGTAGTGTGGTTGTTGCCGTCTTGTTGTTGGTGTTGTTGTTGTTGTTGTTGGTATTATTGTTAGTGATCATTGAGTTTAGCTTGAGTGCCTGCTGCTTGTTGATGCGTTTTCCTTGCAGCTGCACTTGTTCCTCCTCTTGCTGTGATTCTATTTGTCTGTTTTGAGGAGCCGTCGTTGTGATTAGCGTTCCTGTGCTCCTTTTGTTGCTCACGCGTTGGTCCGAGGGTTTATTTTACTATGATCATAACCTGTGTTTTGTTGGTGTACTTAGCGTGGGAGAAGGTGGTTCCCTGTTTACCTGGTGCAGCGGAGGGCACAGGCAAAATGTTACGTAGTTACTTTCCCCGTTAAACTGCACGGGCGGGCGCTGTTGCTCCTCTCCCCAACACTGGCTGGGGAGTAACAGTCCGCCAGCCGTACTTCCTATAGTGAAATACCTCCGCACCTTCAACCCCAAGTCACTCACCAGTTTTCTACACTCACTGATGCTCCAGTATCTAGTTAGGCCTCTGGTCCTTTTCCCCCAGCAATTGTTACCTCCGCAAACGGCCTCTTCTCTTCCCTGTTGCTCCTCTCTGCAGTTTCCATCACTCTTCTTGTACAAACACAACAAAGCAATGTAAAGAACGCAATATTATTCCATTCTCGACCATCGTCAACAAAAGCAAGTGTCGCCCCCAAATTCCATGACTCAGCATCCTTTGGTCCTCCACACGCGTCCATGGGAATTGCAGGCGACACTTGAACCGAGTGGTGAAGGCCGTGGGGAAAATGGTCTATATCTATTAGAGGATTTGCACTGGAAGCCGGCAGGAGTGTTCCATGCGAAGGACATGCAACAATAGTAGGAATGAAACACTTACGTGGGTCAAGAGCCGAGCCGCTGATGTGAAGCGAAGGAAAGCAGCATGGAAGATAAATTATATTTGAATAACTGAGGGATGGCGAGGAGCAGTCGGTTGAGTTTTTGGGTTGCAGACTGTTGTGGTCGATAGGGGGAAGTGGTTAGAAAGGGTTGAAACCATCGGTTAAATTGGTGAATGCCTTGGGGAACTTGTAGTACCTACTGGAAGTTTGCGTGGGGAGATGTTGGGATTATTCCACGCTAAGAATCTAAAGCAGCAAGAGCTCGCGACTCTTGATCGCGGGGTTGTGGGCGTAGCTCACGTTGGCGCCCGTAAGAAATCAGGTAACAATGGTTAGTAATGAAGTGAAGGAGAGTTAGTTATAGGGAGGGAACTTGTGGATGGTAATAATACTCATAAACGAACTTACTCCCAAATCTGCTTCGTTGCTGGTGTGGATGTCCAGTAGAAGGGGTGGTCTGAGTTGAAATCTGAAAAGGGAAATGATTACTCTGTGCTTCATAAGGTAAAATAAATGAAAGAGTTCCTCTTTGTACGATACGGGAAATGTGTGTAGATTGGCGTTTATTAGTTGAGTGGATTGGTGAAGGCAGTTCTTCGAGTCGAAAGGCTGGGAAGACAAAATAAACATAGGGTTGGGTTAAGGAATTTTGTTTTCTGTTGATAACCGTGCAACTAGGTGAGGTGTTGGGATCCGTAATCTTCATCGGTGTGGTGGTTCGAAGAAGAAACGTTGTTGGTTATAGGTTTATATATATGCATAGTTGCCCGGCTGGCTCAGGGTAGAGCATAAAATGTGAGTCGACGCCTCCACCCGTGTTCCGGCGGAGTTTGTAGTCCTCCTGGCAACCCGTGTGCGTTGTTGCGATCACGTTTTTTAGTCGCCACCGTCTCTATTTTTGCTTGTTTCTGCTTTGCCTCTGCCCTTCTTTTTCTTGTTTCCTCTGTTTCTTGTTAGGTTACTGTCCTGTTTGTTGGAAAGAGTATTTTTGGATTCCACTCCATTAAAGAGGATCTAAGTCTGATGCGTCCAATTACCGTGGAATAGCAAACTAAGTGTTCTTTCTTCCTGAATTGTTTGAGTCCATCATTACCTCGCCTTTAGCATTCTGTGTAAATTCTGTAATTTTCCAATATCAACATGGTTTTCTTTCTCAAAGGAAGGTCGGTCGATCCACTGTTACAAATCTTCTTCGGTTATTCAGGGTTTCTCTGCAGGGCTGCCAACTGATACAGACTGCAGTAAGGCCTTCGACAAAGTCAACCATAACCTACTAGTTAAGAAACCTGATTGTATTGGTATTCCCTGTAAACTTCCCTTTTGGACCAAATCCTGTTTTAAGTGGTCGCACACAAAGCGTTTTACTCAAGGATGCTTTGTCAGAGGAAATTGGTGCTGTGCTGATATCGGTCCAGTTCTTTTCTTACTTTTTAAAAACGACCTTCCTTCCGCCATTGAATGTTCTAAGATTTTAATGTTCGCTGACGACGTAAAGCTTTATTCATCCCACTATTCACCTGCATTTCAGGAAATGTTGCAGGATGAATTCCTCCTTGTCGCCTTGGAGCTCGGCAAATTCGATGACACCAAATCATGACAAATGTAAGTAAATGGATTTCTCTAGAAGAGACCCTTTTCGGCATGGTCGCGATCGCGAGTTCAGGACAGTCCGGACTGTTCCTGACCGGTCACCGGTTTCGTACGTTATGCGGACGTGTTTGGTGGGTAAGTGGGCCCGTGGGATATATCGAAAAAAAACTGCGCTAATGGTAAATCATCGTCGCTGTCTCGTATTTGCCCGAGTCCCAATTTGGCAATTTGGACCAAGGGCAGCTCATCCCAAGCCTGTTTCAGATACATTGGGGATGGAATGGGGTTTGAAAAAACTATTCAGATCCCCATCTTCAGCGATTAAGTGAGCACGTAGCTCGTATCTGTGAGATTAATGGGATCTTGGTCCCTTGCACAGCAGCTGTCAGGAGCGTTTGTCTCACAAGCGGGGACAAATGTTCACTTTCCCAAGAGCAATGTGGGAGGCGCATTAGCGGAGACCCCAACCCGCTTTTTCAAGTGCGATTGTGCCCCGTTTTACAGTGACTCACAAAATTGCACCTACATCAGGCTTCATCTGGTGTTCTACAGCAGTCGTAGCTTTCCCAGAGGGAGTCGGTGAAGTCCAGGAACTTTGTGTAGGTCCCAGGGAGTAGCGGTGGAAACCATGAAATCCTGGCTCTGTCTAACGTCTATGAAGGCCAACAACAGCTCCACTAAGTAGTTCTACAACCTCCCTACACTCTACCATTGACCTACATTCTCACTTGCAACGACTCAAATGTCGCTGGTGGTGAAACTCGTCGGTTCGCCAGGGGTCGTGTGCAGAACTTATTCCTCGGAGTTGTAGTTCTTTAGCCTCATTAATCCAGCAAAATCAACACACAAAGTACACTTGAGCCTGTTGCTAAAGCTACCAATTTATCTGCTGATGAAGGCCGATCCTGTTGTTGGCGCTGTGCACTCCAGGTCTCCAGTCTCAACGGCAGTGGATTGAGAAACCTCTTCCACCGTTTCAACTTAGACAAGTAAATCCTGGTTTGCTATGAAAGTGGATTGAAGCCCAGAATTCGTAGCCAACGCAGTAACTTGTGTGTGTGTCCGTAGGTTGGCTTGTTCTCGTGGTGGCGGCGTCTCTTTGGGTTGGTTGCCTTTGATCTGGCTGGAGTGGTAAGCAGCCGGAAGGGAGCCCGCATGCCCGGTTGCAGTCGCTTTTATAGACACTTTGCAAGCTTTCGTGTTTGTTGCCCAAGTCCCCCCCCGCTGGCCATTGCTCCCAGTACCGCTTCCTGTCGCTGAGGCCATGGCATTGTCTTTGTCCCTCTTGACCTTAGGCGATCGACTGAGCGGAATGCTCGTCTGTAACGGTTCGTCTAGCGGTGCACTTGGTGAAGATTTGCTTCTTAATCTCTCTAGAATTTTCAATAAAAATGAATATAGGTCTGAAATACTTTGGACTAACATGGATGCGAGCTTCTCCCCGCCTTTGGGATAAATACCACGTTCACTTCCCTCCAAGGTGAGGTGAAATGGTCACTAACCATTCTATAATGTAGTTTATTGAATACTGCAGTTGAGCTGGGAAGCTCCCGTCCCGTCTGGGCCCGGCGACTTAAAGGGAGGGTGTAAAGGTTCTTACGGCCCACGTGATGCCAGCCTCCGAAATGATCGGACTCTGTCCTAGTGTGTGAATTTCTGGATGTTCGCTCAGCAGTTCAGAGAATAGCCTATGCAGGATAAGGGGACTTTGCCTTCCTTCTCGAATGTTGTTTATGGTTTTTTGTTCTTACACTTCAGAACAGTGAACCTCTTACAAATTACATTGTTATTCTTTTTAAAGGAGTTCCATATAAACATTTCTTTTAGTTAATAATAGCATATAAAGACAACGGACCGCGGGCGTCTGAAGGATTTAGCTTCAGAAGGGCTGCCAGTGCCACCACTACCTGATTTGATTTCGCCTTGCATAGCAGAGTCAGTTTTCTTCTTCTTTTTCTTCTCTTCTCCCTCCGAGAATCCGCGGACCCACTGGGAAGTCAGTCGTTGAGGTGCCGAAGCAGCTTCTCCACTCAAATCCTCTTGATTCGCGGTTTCTCCGCACGATGATGCTGACAGTCGATATTTTTCCATTACTTTTTTGGTTTTAGTTCGTGACTCATTCCGAGCCAGTTCGGTCCTCTACTCTCTGATTGTCCTCTACTCTCATTGTAGACACCTCTTGTGCCTCGAATGAGCCATCGGAATGACGCCCATGTGCCTACCAAGAAGATTGGCCCGTTTATCCGCCACCCGCACGGAATACCTTAACAAACCACGCCTTACTATTATCATCGTTGGTCCTTATACTTTATTTGGGTCCCCCTATTCTTATCCAGATTTAAGTTTTCTTCCTAAGACTTTTCGAAAAATTGCTCCGCTTTTCCTCTATGGGCTGCTTCCTTGTTTACGCCTGTGATATAGGAGCGGGCGACACTCGTAGTTGCTGTTAAAGCGCGTAACCTTGAAGAGTTACACTTCCGAAAACGAGTCGTCGAACCGATCATCATCCGTGTACTGATGATCGGATGCAGTTGACTGCATTGCATTGCTCTCGCTCTGGAGCAGTCGAATACTTTTTGATTCTAGTTTTTTGCGGCTGATCTGTGGGTCGTCTCAATACATTCCTCCACATAGTTGTAATTTTGAATCTATTCTAACCCTTCGGAGAAGTATTCTTCCAGCTGGGAATAGTCGGGTCTTCGTTTACTTTTCTTACTGTCTAGTTGCGTAGCTAGTTTTTCTCTTTTTGATTTATCACTAGTTCCCTTCAGAGATTTTCATAGTCTCTCCTGAGATTTTCATAGTCTCTTCAGAGAATTTCGTATTCGAACATGGATTATGCGATAATTTGTTTGCAGGTGGAGCTGAAGAGGTAGCAAAGAGCATGACCAGAATTCACTCACCTTGTTTATATATCCGGACTTAATCTTTCGCCTACACACCAGTTCGCAGAAGCTACACAACCAAGACCCAACCCGGGCAGTGGAGCCAAATGGGAACGATTCCCTGAGGGAAGTGCAGAGTAAGCATTTTTCGTTTCAACTTCAGCAGTGGTCTGAGTAGCAGCTCTGTCGCAAAATTCTAATTCTTGCGTTAAATTCTGTGGCTAATCCGTTACAAATTCTAGTGCTGATTTTGTTTCTGTTGCAAATGTACTGGATTCTGTTTTCGTTGTAGTTTCTGCTTTATTTCCATCTTAGTTTTCACTGGTCCCGCGCCAACATTTCTGTTACCAAACCCGCTTCAATTGCAGGCGACTGTTAAAGCTAACAGTGCCATCTTCGGTTACCGGTGACTCGCCAACATTTCTGTTACCAAACCCGCTTCAATTGCAGGTGACTGTTAAAGCTAACAGTGGCATCTTCGGTTACCGGTGACTCGCCAACATTTCTGTTACCACACCCGCTTCAATTGCAGGCGACTGTTAAAGCTAACAGTGGCATCTTCGGTTACTGGTGACTCGCCAACATTTCTGTTACCAAACCCGCTTCAATTGCAGGTGACTGTTAAAGCTAACAGTGCTATCTTCGGTTACCGGTGACTCGCCAACATTTCTGTTACCAAACCCGCTTCAATTGCAGGCGACTGTTAAAGCTAACAGTGGCATCTTCGGTTACTGGTGACTCGCCAACATTTCTGTTACCAAACCCGCTTCAATTGCAGGTGACTGTTAAAGCTAACAGTGCTATCTTCGGTTACCGGTGACTCGCCAACATTTCTGTTACCAAACCCGCTTCAATTGCAGGCGACTGTTAAAGCTAACAGTGGCATCTTCGGTTACCGGTGACTCGCCAACATGCCTGTAAGCAACCTGTTGTTGTTGTTGTTTACTAAAAGTGCAAACTTCATAATAAATGGATACGATTGCCTCGATTTAAAAATATAACTCACACTTACGAGTTGAAGATCTCGTACGTATTTAGTAGTCAGCCCTTTGAAATTGTCGGTTCTGTTTAAAAATTAAGTTCAACTTACCCAACTCTTTCTTCTAGAACAAACATTGCATCGAGAGCTCAGTGCAAAAATAGATAGCAAGAGGTTTCAGTGGTAGGATGGACATGTAGTACGAGGGAGAGTCACTAAGTGTCTGAAAATTGTCTCCTCAAATCCAATACTTTGCTTGTCGAGACACATCTTTCAAAGGAACACATCCTAATTTTCTGACTGATCAGTCAAATAGTTTGGTTGTGGTAGTCATTTGAGGTAGACGCCTACGCCTACTCCATCACGAAAACCAAACCAAAGTGGGAAAAGTACTATGGGGACTTTTCACCACCGATTGGAATCATCCACCGCTGCTTTACTCAATTTCGGTGCGGTCGTTTCACCACGCCGAACGTTGTGCGAGTGAAGGTGTGCGAACTTGCAGAGGCGCCAGACTTATCACATGGATCAGTGATTTAAATTTTGCATACATAATTGGATATGAAAAAGCTATCTCCTAGATGGGGGCCGCGTTTGCTCACAGTTGACAACAAAATGGTTGGGCGAGTGAAGCGGAGGTACAGTGTTCCGCGGTGGTGTCGCAATGGACCCGTGGTGGGTGGTCTGAGGGAGTTGGTCTGCAGACTCAGTGACCTAAACGAAACCTACTTCATTGGCGTTTTTTTGGCAGTGGCCAATTCTTGACAGTCTCCTATTTGGCTGGGTCAGTTTTGACTTCGTCTTGTGCTATTAAATGTCCTGCTTCCAAATATATCACTTCTGGTCTTAGAAAATTGATCATTGAGTTTAGCTTGAGTGCCTGCTGCTTGTTGATGCGTTTTCCTTGCAGCTGCACTTGTTCCTCCTCTTGCTGTGATTCTATTTGTCTGTTTTGAGGAGCCGTCGTTGTGATTAGCGTTCCTGTGCTCCTTTTGTTGCTCACGCGTTGGTCCGAGGGTTTATTTTACTATGATCATAACCTGTGTTTTGTTGGTGTACTTAGCGTGGGAGAAGGTGGTTCCCTGTTTACCTGGTGCAGCGGAGGGCACAGGCAAAATGTTACGTAGTTACTTTCCCCGTTAAACTGCACGGGCGGGCGCTGTTGCTCCTCTCCCCAACACTGGCTGGGGAGTAACAGTCCGCCAGCCGTACTTCCTATAGTGAAATACCTCCGCACCTTCAACCCCAAGTCACTCACCAGTTTTCTACACTCACTGATGCTCCAGTATCTAGTTAGGCCTCTGGTCCTTTTCCCCCAGCAATTGTTACCTCCGCAAACGGCCTCTTCTCTTCCCTGTTGCTCCTCTCTGCAGTTTCCATCACTCTTCTTGTACAAACACAACAAAGCAATGTAAAGAACGCAATATTATTCCATTCTCGACCATCGTCAACAAAAGCAAGTGTCGCCCCCAAATTCCATGACTCAGCATCCTTTGGTCCTCCACACGCGTCCATGGGAATTGCAGGCGACACTTGAACCGAGTGGTGAAGGCCGTGGGGAAAATGGTCTATATCTATTAGAGGATTTGCACTGGAAGCCGGCAGGAGTGTTCCATGCGAAGGACATAAAACAATAGTAAGAAAGAATCACTCACGGCTGTCGACGAGAGCCGCTGCGGTGGAACGAAGGCCGCAGCACCAGAAAATAAGCAGCTGGGTTGAGGCTGAGGAATCGAGAAACGGAGAGAAGTGGTTATTAGTTGCTTAAACAAAGTTATTCCTGCTTATACGATATGGTATGTGTGGGTAGGTCAGCGTCTAAGATGAGTATGGTGTGGAGTATTGCCAGAGAAGTTGGAAGAGAAGATAAATGTAGGGTGAATGATAAGAGGTGTCTAAAGTTAGGTTAGAAGTCTTTTTAGTGACAATTACCGTGGAAGTAGGTGTTGGAATCCGTAATCAGCATAAAATGGGCTCATATATACATACATACATACATGCAAAAATACACTATTATATACTCTACATGTTTACAAGTATACATAAATACACTATTCCATATTCCACTACTCCATGTATAATCTACATACATGCATGCAAGCATACATAAATTCACTATTATATACCTACATGCATACTCTACATGCATATAAGCATACTTAAACACATTATTACATACCTACATGCATACTCTACATGCATATAAGCATACTTAAACACATTATTACATACCTACATGCATACTCACTCTACATGCATATAAGCATACTTAAACACATTATTACATACCTACATGCATACTCTACATGCATATAAGCATACTTAAACACATTATTACATACCTACATGCATACTCTACATGCATATAAGCATACTTAAACACATTATTACATACCTACATGTATACTCTACATGCATATAAGCATACTTAAACACATTACATACCTACATGCATACTCTACATGCATATAAGCATACTTAAACACATTATTACATACCTACATGCATACTCTACATGCATATAAGCATACTTAAACACATTACATACCTACATGCATACTCTACATGCATATAAGCATACTTAAACACATTATTACATACCTACATGCATACTCACTCTACATGCATATAAGCATACTTAAACACATTATTACATACCTACATGCATACTCTACATGCATATAAGCATACTTAAACACATTATTACATACCTACATGCATACTCACTCTACATGCATATAAGCATACTTAAACACATTATTACATACCTACATGCATACTCTACATGCATATAAGCATACTTAAACACATTATTACATACCTACATGCATACTCTACATGCATATAAGCATACTTAAACACATTATTACATACCTACATGTATACTCTACATGCATATAAGCATACTTAAACACATTATTACATACCTACATGCATTCTCTACATGCATATAAGCATACTTAAACACATTATTACATACCTACATGCATACTCTACATGCATATAAGCATACTTAAACACATTATTACATACCTACATGCATTCTCTACATGCATATAAGCATACTTAAACACATTATTACATACCTACATGCATTCTCTACATGCATATAAGCATACTTAAACACATTATTACATACCTACATGCATACTCTACATGCATATAAGCATACTTAAACACATTATTACATACCTACATGCATACTCACTCTACATGCATATAAGCATACTTAAACACATTATTACATACCTACATGCATACTCTACATGCATATAAGCATACTTAAACACATTATTACATACCTACATGCATACTCACTCTACATGCATATAAGCATACTTAAACACATTATTACATACCTACATGCATACTCTACATGCATATAAGCATACTTAAACACATTATTACATACCTACATGCATACTCTACATGCATATAAGCATACTTAAACACATTATTACATACCTACATGTATACTCTACATGCATATAAGCATACTTAAACACATTATTACATACCTACATGCATACTCTACATGCATATAAGCATACTTAAACACATTATTACATACCTACATGCATACTCTACATGCATATAAGCATACTTAAACACATTATTACATACCTACATGCATTCTCTACATGCATATAAGCATACTTAAACACATTATTACATACCTACATGCATACTCTACATGCATATAAGCATACTTAAACACATTATTGCATACCTACATGCATACTCTACATGCATATAAGCATACTTAAACACATTATTACACACCTACATGCATACTCTACATGCATATAAGCATACTTAAACACATTATTACATACCTACATGCATTCTCTACATGCATATAAGCATACTTAAACACATTATTACATACCTACATGCATACTCTACATGCATATAAGCATACTTAAACACATTATTACATACCTACATGCATACTCTACATGCATATAAGCATACTTAAGCACATTATTACATACCTACATGCATTCTCTACATGCATATAAGCATACTTAAACACATTATTACATACCTACATGCATACTCTACATGCATATAAGCATACTTAAACACATTATTACATACCTACATGCATACTCTACATGCATATAAGCATAATTAAACACATTATTACATACCTACATGCATTCTCTACATGCATATAAGCATACTTAAACACATTATTACATACCTACATGCATACTCTACATGCATATAAGCATACTTAAACACATTATTACATACCTACATGCATACTCACTCTACATGCATATAAGCATACTTAAACACATTATTACATACCTACATGCATACTCTACATGCATATAAGCATACTTAAACACATTATTACATACCTACATGCATACTCTACATGCATATAAGCATACTTAAACACATTATTACATACCTACATGCATTCTCTACATGCATATAAGCATACTTAAACACATTATTACATACCTACATGCATTCTCTACATGCATATAAGCATACTTAAACACATTATTACATACCTACATGCATACTCTACATGCATATAAGCATACTTAAACACATTACATACCTACATGCATACTCTACATGCATATAAGCATACTTAAACACATTATTACATACCTACATGCATACTCTACATGCATATAAGCATAATTAAACACATTATTACATACCTACATGCATTCTCTACATGCATATAAGCATACTTAAACACATTATTACATACCTACATGCATACTCTACATGCATATAAGCATACTTAAACACATTATTACATACCTACATGCATACTCTACATGCATATAAGCATACTTAAACACATTATTACATACCAACATGCATACTCTACATGCATATAAGCATACTTAAACACATTATTACATACCTACATGCATACTCTACATGCATATAAGCATACTTAAACACATTATTACATACCTACATGCATTCTCTACATGCATATAAGCATACTTAAACACATTATTACATACCTACATGCATTCTCTACATGCATATAAGCATACTTAAACACATTATTACATACCTACATGCATACTCTACATGCATATAAGCATACTTAAACACATTACATACCTACATGCATACTCTACATGCATATAAGCATACTTAAACACATTATTACATACCTACATGCATACTCTACATGCATATAAGCATACTTAAACACATTATTACATACCTACATGCATACTCTACATGCATATAAGCATACTTAAACACATTATTACATACCTACATGCATTCTCTACATTCATATAAGCATACTTAAACACATTATTACATACCTACATGCATACTCTACATGCATATAAGCATACTTAAACACATTATTACATACCTACATGCATACTCTACATGCATATAAGCATACTTAAACACATTATTGCATACCTACATGCATACTCTACATGCATATAAGCATACTTAAACACATTATTACATACCTACATGCATACTCTACATGCATAAATACACTACTACATACCTATATGTATACAAGCATACATAAATATACTATTCTATACATACATACATGTATTATTTACATGCATGCAAGCATACATAAATACACTATTAAATACTTACGTGCATACTCTACAGGTATACAATATATATAAATACACTATACAATACATACATCCATTCTCTACATGCATATAAGCATACATAAATGCAGTATAGCATACATACATGCACACTTATATATAAATCTGTTGAGTTATATTTCCATATACGTATACATACATAATACACACCTTAATACATAATACATAATATATATTACCTATACATAATTGTACACATCATTCCACAGTTAGCCCGTAATCATGTGCATTCGATTTAAGTAAATAATGTAAAATAGTTTATATATAATACTTCTCTATACTTATGAGACATGCTGACATCTAAGATGCCACCAGATACCAATCATTGTTAATCTCCTTGCTATACTTGTATTCCAACCACATCCACACGCAATTTATTTACTAATTGTTCATTCGATGGCTTCACACTAAAATTTTAGGGACTTGTCTTTTAAACTGAGTTTATATTTTACTTTTTTTAAAAATTACTTTTTTGAAATTAATTTCTATAACCGAGAGGTACAAAAACCCATGTTTCATTTTGTGTACTCTACTGCCACGTACACATACATATACTCGTATACATATGTATTATATATAATGTAAAAACTATCTAGTATAATATCAATGAAACATCCCTCAATTTTAGTATGAGTTCCTCGAATCACTGACAAAAGCAAGCCAACTAAACATCCGTAAACTAAGAAATGAATAGATTTGGTTTAAGAACTGAGAATGTAATAAATATTCCCACATTATAAAATAAATAAATGGAAAAAAGTCGGTTTTGTAGTGGACGAAATTGATTTCCTTCTTGTTTAGTTTTCTTGTGTCACCATCATTGTTGGCTCGACGGTCCTAGTTGATCCTTGGTCCCCCACTACGTAAGTATATTTCTTGTCTACGTAAGTATAAAAACATTATTACCATTTCAACAAAAATTACATACATTGCGTCTCGGAAAAAGTCCGTGGCTTTTCCCTTGATAGGTGGCGGCAATTGCCAATAACTCGGAAACACAGCAGAAAATGTATGCTTTGGGCGATGAAGAACTTTATCAAAAAGCTGCTGCACGGAATTGTTTCGCTCACTTTCGCTCGGGGAGGTTTGATGTGACAGATAAGTTACGCTCTGGCCGTCCAATCACTGAAAGACCGCTGAAGACTTTCTTGAAAAAGAACAGCATATCGACAGTATCGATATTGGTGTGGAGCTAGGCATTGACCACAAAACTGTTTTGAACCATTTACACAAAGCTGGCTACAAAAAGTGGCTCGATGTCTGGGTTCCTCATGAGTTAAGCGCTAAAAACTGTTGGACCCAATTAACATCTGGGATGCGTTTCTGAAACATACTGAAATCAAGCTATTCTGAAACGGCTCATAACCGGTCTTGACAATCGGAAATGTCCAAGATCGTGGATAAGGGATGGTGCCGTCACCAGGGTTTGCGAACCCAGGATTGACGCCGAAAAAGGTAAGGCGATGCTGTGTGTGTGGTGGGACCACAATCCCCCACCGTGAGCTATTTCCAGTTGGTCACGCGTTTGATTCTCAACTCCACTGTGAACAACTAGAGAGATTACATCAGGCAATTGCAAGAAAACAACCCGAATTGAATAATAGGAAAGGTGTCATGACAACGCCCGACCACACACTTCTTTGGATGAGTCGTCAAAAATTGCGAGAGTTTGGTTGGGATATTTTGAATCATCAACCGCTTAGTCCAGACATATCACTCTCTGAATATCACTTGTACCGATCTCTGCAGAACTCTCTCAACGGAATTAAGCCTGTGAAAATCACTTGATTCAGTTTCTCAATGAGAAACCACTGGAGTTCTTCACCGATGGCATCATCGCTCTACCTGAAACATTGTCGATAATAATCGATCATATTGGGTTTAAATGGATTCATTTCCACGGTATAAGAAAACCAGCCACTAACTTTTTCCCTGACCTAGTATATACTCTTCAAAACGTTGATGAACTGATCTTAGAAACTTAAAATTATATTTCATTTGTTTATAAACTTTTTAAAATTACTATTTTTAATAAAAAACAGGCACATAAATTAAGAGGAAGAAACATCTAAAATATGTACTTCAAAAATTGCCTAGAGTATGTCTACGTTGGGGCAGTACAAAATAAGGATTCTTTCAGATAGCCAGGCAGCTCTAGAATCATGAATAAACTTCTCATTCCAATCAAAGCTGGTCTGGGAACGTTTTAAACACCTCAATACCCTACACTAGCAGTGAGGAACTCTGTTACGCTAATGTGGCTACCAGGACATGAGGAGAGACATGAAGGTAATGAAATGGCAGATTCCTTGGCAAAAAAGGGTGTAGCTACTCCCATTACTACTTCATTGGTCCAGAACCCTTCTGTGGTGTGAACAGTAGCTAGCTTCACAAATAACTTGATGAGCGAATGGGAAAAACGAAGTCTTATTCGATGAGAATCTTAGAGAAGATTGTTAAAGAAGAATGAGAAAGAGAGAATGATGAAGAATGAATGAATGAATGAATGAGGGCAATAATAGAAGAGAATGCTAGAGGAGAATGAGATTGGTGTTTCTTAGAGGAGAGTCACAGACGAAAATGATAGAGGAGAAGCATAAATGAGAATGATATATGAGGACTTTAGAGGAGGATGATAGATAAGAATGATGAAAGAAGAAAGAAATAGATGGGAATTACAGAGGAGAATTATGGAAGAGAATGGTAGAGGGCAATGTTAGAGAAGAATGATAGCGGAGAATGATAGAGGAGAATATGGGAGGAGACTGATACACAAGTATGATAGAGAAGAAGATAGACAAAGGTAATAGAGGAGAAACTTAGAGGAGAATGTTAGAGGAGAATGTTAGAGGAGAATGTTAGAGGAGAATCTTGGAGGAGAATGTTAGAGGAGAATCTTGGAGGAGAATGTTAGAGAAGAAAGTTATAAGAGAATGATAAAGAAGAATGATAAAGAAGACTGATAGAGGGCAATGATAAAATAGAATTATAGAGGATTGATGAGTATGAAAAAGCACAATTTTAGAGGAGATAATGATAGGTAAGAATGATGAAGAAAAAAAAAAGATTTGCGTAGAATAATAGAAGAGAATCAATCATAGAAGACAATGATAGAAAAGAATGGTAGAAGAGAAGATAGGGAAGAATTACAGAGGAGAATCGCACATAAAGACGTATGGAGAGGAGAATCATAAGAGGATAGTGATAAGGAAGAATGATAAAGTAAAGAACAGAATGATAGAATAGAAAGAGATTGATGGATTATAATGAGAAAAAATGATAGAGGATAATGATATAATAGAATGAAAGAAAATGAAAGTGGAGTATGTTTCACAATGGGATTAACAATCGTGAAAAATTCAAACTTATCCTGACTAGAAAATTATGTTAGCATCATTCCAACATAGAGGGCTGGAATATTCAGTTAATGTCAAGAAAGCAACAAGCTACTTCCGAGCAAACATTTGCGAAGATCCTTCGGACCATTAAGGGGCCGATCGACCCCGTTGTTAGTAGCACCAGATTCCAATGTGCATAAGGTCACTAAACTCCTCCTGATCAAACTGTGTGTAACAATAGCTGTTTTCCAATGGAACTGGATCGGATCCAATTTAATCTAAAGCAACAACAAATTTGGATCCAGCTTCATTTTCAGACCCAATTATTGGATCCGGAAGTGTTCGGAAAGCAACAGTACGGAAATTAGTGCCTGTATTTGGCACTATTGGCAAAAGTGGACAATCAATCAGCTGATTTTTATTTTAATATCTTGTTTTTAATTTCATTAATTCAACAATGTCTCAAAACTCTGAACACAGATATTTTTATATTTTTCGTCTGTTTTTCTTGACAACTAAACAAAAGTGCAGCCAAATTTAACGTGGAACCACAATTTGGATCGAAACCA
Source organism: Clusia tigrina (assembly GCA_920105625.2). Lineage (NCBI taxonomy): Eukaryota > Metazoa > Arthropoda > Insecta > Diptera > Clusiidae > Clusia > Clusia tigrina. Next base: position 188,953,903 of record OV050032.1, read on the forward strand.
TTCCAATGAGATTGGATCCGATCCAGTACCATTGGAATACGGCTGCCAAATCAGGACTGTACGGAGGATGAGTCATCAATTCGATGTTTTGACCAGAGAACACAGAGAAAGGAAAGTGTTTTTCTCTGCCAGTGTCCGTTAGCGTGGCTCACCACGATTTTGAGTGGATTCACCACGATTTTGAGTGGATTCACCACGATTTGAGTGGATTCACCACGATTTTGAGTGGATTCACCACGATTTTGAGTGGATTCACCACGATTTTGAGTGGATTCGTGTACAACGTCCGTCTGCTTTATTTCGCTGCTTTGCCATTTGACGTTTAAGTTTCTTTTCTCTGTATTCTCTGGTTTTGACTGCTCAAAAATTCACCTGTTTGACGAGATGAGTGAGAGCTCGGATTGTCATGATGGAGAATGATTCATCTTTGGCGGTTGGTTTTACGAATTTCTCCGAAGACTTCCGGCGAACAAATGATCGTGTACCACTCAGAATTGATCGTCCTACGTTGCTCAAGCGGAATAGTGGCCACTTGACCCATTTGGCCGAAGAAACAGGCGTCCATTTGCTTCAACAACTTTTGTTGCATTTATCTCGTCTTGGAATACCCACACGGTCGATAGTTGTTTTGTTTCCGGCTCATCCGCATATATCCATGATTCGTCACCTGTCACGATTTTATACACGTCTTTTGAAGCACCACGGTCGAACTTCATTTCCTTACACCAATTAACACGAGCCTTTTTTAAGTGATTGTCAAATTATGTGGGATCCAACGCGAACAAATCTGTTTTACAGCCAAATGTTCATGCAATATTGAATATATGGAAGCGGAAGTAATGCCCAAGGTGTCCTCTATCTCACGTTATGTCACATGACGATCTTGCATTATCAGTTCACGTACTGTAACGATGTTTTGTGGCACAGCAACCGATTTTGGACGACCTTCACGGAGTTCGTCGGCGACCGAAATACGACCACGATTGAATTGACAATACCAGCGATATATTGTGGTTTTTTTATGATGGTGCTTTATCGCCATACAAAGAACTGAGTTCATCGACACATTCTCGTTGAGATAATCCACGTCGAAAGTTGTGAAAAATAATCCAACGAAAAGCTTCCCTTGAAATTTCCATTTTTTGGCCAAATTGATTTTCTTAACTCACTTTAAGCAAAACAAATGGCACTTGTACATCAACACGTTGTGAGTACGTTTATGCTAAAAAGTCAAACTTTATTATGGTGTTGCCAGATTTTAGCTATTAACATTAGTGTTGCCAGTTCCCTAAATATAAATAGTACCCCTCGTATTCAACAAAATTCCTCAAACATACGAGACAGTTCGGACGGTGTTTTAACATATTCCACTGGTTCACTGCAACTGTAACACTTATTCAGATTAGAGTAGAGTTGGGCTGAGCCGGCCCTAAAATGTCAAAGCTATATTTTTAAAGAATAAAATTTCGTTTGCAGTAGCAGCAGAGACAAAGCGCGCGAGAGTCTATCAACGAAGAGGAGACGGCTGCAAATCTGACTTCATCAGCACAGTCCCCTGCAAATCTGACTTCAGCACAGTCCCCTGCAAATCTGACTTCAGCACAGTCCCCTGCAAATCTGACTTCAGCACAGTCCCCGGTCTTCTGCTCCAGTGCCTAATTATTTCCTTACTTAAAACCGATAGGAAAACGGATCAAGTATATTGTGCATTGTGTGGACCAGTAATCCCACCAACAGAACACCGAACACTCGTGCCGCTTATTAGAAAGTGACTACTCGGGGTCCTTCTTTGAGAATATTCCGCAATTCGGAGATCAATTTCCAGTATTCACTGAAAAGGAACGCATGCACCATTTAATTTATCGGAAGTTTCGATTTCTATCAAATACATAAGTACTTCTGCGAGTTACCAGAATTTGGGGTTTCGGGTTTTTCCAGCCTGCATCGGATGCGTTGATAAAAAGATTTGATAATTTTGATAAAATTGCTTATAATTGGATTCCCTTTTCGTTGCACTGCAATAAGGTTTTCTGTCAGGCCACTGTGTTAACTATTCCTCCCGCCTTTGGTGCTCCTGCAATCACAATTATCGTGTGTCCCGAGACCACTTTTTGAAAGAGCATCTTTGCAGTTCAGCAATTTTGATTGTGATTGTCGGATTTGGCCAAAGAATGACTACAAATTACGAATTCAAGAATTCCAATGGGTGTTGCCGTGGGGCTGGATTGATTCCAGTGGGTGGTGGAATGGGTCTGGATTGTTGATGGTTGTCTGTAACATTTTCACATCTAATATTGTCTAATCGCAGTTTTAGAGGCGCCTTCCGTATCACTTCAATTTGTATTTAGTGCTCTGGCAACGCAGCTCATTATATCACATCAGATTCTCGTGTCTTCTTCATTGGTTATTTGCATTTGAAGAGATTGCGGAACTATAATTACCGCGTCTTGGTCGCTGTATGTGCCCGTATTTCTGTTAACATTTGCGTGTACGTGTGGTAAAGCTGCTCTGTTTTGGTCTTACTAGGATGGCGGCGAGGGACACGTCGGCACTGTTCGTAATTTCGAATCTTCCGAGGAGGTTGTCGTTGTTTGGGACATTGGCACTGCTGCGAATTACCGCTGTGCAGGCGCGTACGATCTTCGTATCCTGGACAGCGCCCCTACCGGCATTAAGCATGACGGCACCATGTGCGATACTTGTCGTCAGCAGCCGATGTTTGGCATACGTTGGAAGTGCGCAGAGTGCATAAATTATGATATGTGCTCGGTTTGTTACCACGGCGATAAGCATCATTTGCGGCATCGATTTTATCGAATTGCGGTACCGGGCGGTGAGCGCGCCATGGAGTCACGTCGCAAATCAAAGAAAATAGCAGTGCGTGGCATATTCCCGGTCGCGGTGTGGGCTGGCAGTGGGAGGATCAGGATGGTGGAGTAGGTCGACGTGGTAAAGTTTACGAAATTCAGGATTGGTGCTCGGCTTCGGGCGCTGTCCTTGAGCTGACTATCACCATCTCAAGTAAGAGAACTTTTTAGTCAGTGCTTGAACGGCGCCACACCAATGGTATCACAATGGGCCATTATGTGTGCTCAAGTGTGCTTTTGGCAAACTGGGCGCCCACTCCTACCTAACCTAACCTAACCTAACCTCGGCCTCGTCCCGTTCGGCGGCTTATGTTGTGAGGGACAATGGGGCCAAGAACTTGTATCGTGTGGGCTTTGAAGGCATTGCAGATTTAAAGGTAATTTTCTATACGTTACTTTGTATTATTAAGTTACTTTGTGATAAAATGATTTCTTCATAGGCTTCTTCAAGCGCCGATGGAAGCTCCGTTCCTGTCGTATCTAGCGGCGAGCGCCTTTCCGCCATTCTTAAGAAGCCTTTCGAACCGAATGTCTCAGGAGATGCTACGGAGGAATTTGTCAAAGCAGCAGCAATGGTTATGCGGTGAGCCATTGTTAGAGCACATCCGACATGGTTCAACATTTTCAATTCTGCTCTATATATTGTTGTAGGCACGTTGTGAAGAGTACCTCAAAGGCACAGTGCGAGGTTCCACAGCCAACGGTGCGCAAGGTGCTGTCGCCGATGTAAATGGTGCTTTTGCCGGTCACACGGCTTTGCAGGCAGCCAGTCAGATTGGCCACTTAGAAGTAGTGGAAGTTCTTCTTCGACATAATGTCGGTGTGGAAATCGAGGATAAGGATGGGGATCGCGCTGTGCATCACGCTGCTTTTGGTGATGAGACTGCAGTGATTGATGTACTCTCTAAGTCTGGCGCTGATTGGAATGCGCGAAATAAACGACGACAGACAGCTTTGCATATTGCCGTTATTAAAGGTCACCTGAGTGTGGTGAAGACCCTGGTGGGATTGGGATGTCATGCGAGTCTGCAGGTTGGTTATAATCTAATTTGAATTAGCATTATACTACGGTTGTTCGTTAGCTGCCCCAAATGTTTTGAACAATTTTCGCGTCACATTGTTCGGTTTACCTGAAAGGCCACGACCTGAACTGAACTCGATCTACCCCAATTCATGTGACGCGAAGCAACCTATTGTTTCATATATTTGTAATTGACCTACAATTTTCATTAGGATTCTGAGGGCGATACTCCTTTACACGATGCCATCTCCAAGGAACACGACGAAATGCTGTCTCTGCTGCTGGAATTTGGCGCCGACATTACGCTAACCACCAATAATGGCTTTAATGCTCTTCACCATGTTGCTTTAAAGGGCAACCCGAGCGCTATGAAAATCCTCCTGATAAAAAGCAATCGTCCCTGGATTGTTGAGGAGAAAAAGGACGACGGTTACACAGCTCTGCACCTCGCCGCCTTAAATAATCATGTTGAAATCACCGAGTTGTTAGTGCAGATGCGAAAGGCCAACATGGACCGGCAGAATGTGAATTTGCAAACGGCCCTTCACTTGGCTGTGGAGCGGCAACATGTGCAAATTGTGAAATTGTTGGTGCAGGAAGGTGGTAGGTAGGTAGGTAAGGCGGCCACCCGAAAAGGGCGCACTTAGGCCAACATTGACCCTTTGTGATACCGCATGGGACAACAGATCCCATCCCTTTCAAAGGTCCAGCCATTTGGAGCTTTCAATGAAGCAGTTGATGGAGCTAATCTTTTTTTTTTGAGATATCTCCCAAGGAGTCCAAAAAGTAGTCGCCTAGGAAAGTGAGCCTCCTTCTGGACAAAGCTGGACACGTGCACAACAGGTGAGCAATGGAATCTTCTTCCTCCTCGTCCATGCAACTCCTGCAGAAGTCGTTCGAGGCAATCCCCAGCCTACACCCGTGTGTGCCTAGAGTCCAGTGTCCCGTTAGGACACTAATCACGGGACCTATGCTTTGTCTATTTAGAGCCAGTAGGTCCGTAGAGCGCTTGACATTTATCTCTGGCCAGGTTTGTCTAGCTATTTTACATCCTGAAAGTTCAGACCAGCGCCTGCCCGCTGTGCCTAAGGATATTGTATTTACTAAGAGCTTACATGTGGCAATAGGAACACCGAATTGCGACCTATCTGGTTCAATCGGTATGGTAGGTGGTGCCAATTTGAACATTCCGGATAAAGACGTTGACACACCATTGCACGAGGCACTCAGGCATCACACATTATCGCAACTGAAGCAGCTGCAAGATGTCGAAGGCTTTGGAAAGCTGCTGATGGGTTTGCGCAATGCCAGCAACAAGAAAGCATCTGCTTCCATTGCATGCTTCTTGGCAGCCAATGGCGCTGACTTGACGTTGAAAAATCGCAAACTACCGACACCTTTGGACTTGTGTCCGGATCCAAATCTCTGTAGAACACTGTCAAGTGTTACAACGAACGCAAAACTGATGATTCCGAATTGCCGGGCAATGTGGCTGGCACCAGTTTGAATGAACGCTCGCTTGCCTTAGCTACTGCCGGTGGATGCAGCCATGCTACAAGTGTGGGCAGCGGCAATCTGCCACCTTAAATACCGTTGGCACAACTACTGATTCTATGATTTATCTCGCGTTGCTAATGATGTGGGCAAAACGTCGTCTCCGGAAGAGTGCCTTGTTTGTTCAGATATGAAAGGAGACACTGTATCCAAGGTAATTTAGTGGAAAGTTTAAACTAGCAAATGCTTCAGTGAACGATGTGTGTGTTTTTTTCAACGCTCAGCCCTGTGGACACTTCTGCTGTATTGTGTGTAATTTCTTAGTATGCGTTCTCGAAGGCATGCAGCACAGTCCCTACAGTCCCATACTCTCATACTCCCAAACTCCCATACTCCCATACTCCCACTATCCCACTATCCCACTATCCCACTCTGTCACTCTCCCACTCACTCTATCACTCTTCCACTCTATTACCCAAAGGTGTAGTCCCGAGAGGATAATCCGGTCGGACATCGGGGTGAATTTAGTGGGTTAACGCCCCACACTGCATGGGATTTTGACTGCTTTACACCTCGTAAAAAATAAAAAAAACTCACACACTCCCCCACGCCCAGGTCCACTCCTAATCGCACCCGTCTTATTGGCATAATATGTTAATAAACAGCACTTGATGCCTGCAAAAAAGTGTTCCACACGTATCCACATATGAGATTATCATTTCACCAAACCGTCCATTGCCAGGATCATGTGCGAGTGTGGCAAATTGAAGCCACTCAAGGCCCAAAGAGCAGGTTCCAACCCAGTTCGAGTCCAGCGGATTCGAGCAATTCCCGCAAATGGTCCAGCTTCTACATGGACATGGATATGGACCGCTCGCACAGTGCTGCGTTCTCATAAAACAAAAGGAGGAGTGCACAATACATGGATTTACGTACTAAGAACACTGACTCTAAAAGCGGAGATCCATGCTTTTATAAACGCTATGCTTCCTTTGTAAGAAATCAATTGGGTCTATATATATACATATGTGTGGATGTGCGGTCGCACAGTGCTGCGTCCCCATACTATGAAAGGAGGAGAGCATACGCATGTTTTTGCTCAATATATCCCAGGGATATGAGAGCAAGATGAGTGCTGAAATGTTTCCCCTGACGTTCACAATGAAAACTCTTCGCTAATCGGTGGAGTTCTCAAAAGAAACTCTCTTTTCCGTATGATCCCATCTTCAGATCAGCTGTGATCGGAGACTTTACTCCCATATGCCGAAGAAAAACCGCGTGCTTACCTTTAAATCTGTAATTAATTTAATACAATTTCAATGAAATTTGAAAACCATTTGAAAGTCTTCTGAAAATCATGTTGTGCCAGGACCAAGAAGTCCCTTCTTCTTACTCGTTGCACCACATGCTTCCTCCTTCAATTTAGGCACCTGGTGAAGGTCATCTCAAAATCCTTTGGAAATCATGTTGGGCTAGGACCAAGAAGTCCCTTTGTACTTACTCCTAGCACCACACGTTTTCTCCTTCAATTCATGGACCTGCTGGAGGTCATCTCAAATACCTCTAGAAACGATGTTGGGTAAGGACCAAAGAATCCCTTTTCTTCACTCCCAGCTCCCACACGGCGTCTTCTTCAATTCAGGCGGCACCTTGTTAGTAACTCACTTTGTTTCAATTCACCTGCTCTCCATTCGATCGAAGCAACCTGGAAGATTGTGAAAAAAATGAAGACTCGAATATGTTTCCAGAATATTTTATTTCATTAAAATCCTTGTGTGTAATTTTCTTGATAATTTATTTAGAATTTTTTTTCTTTCACCGAAATTTTATGTTTGAGAAATTTTTGTTTGAAAATGGCAAATTCTAGTGAAGATGGACGCAACGTCCTCAATAATCAGAACAATCGTTCCATCCCATCCATTGAGATGCGTACTAAAATTATTGAGTATATTGTAAATGATGATGGAATAGTGAATCAGGGGATATAAAATAATTATGGATGCATTTTTTCAGATGTCTACGTTTAAGGAACTGATAAAGAGGTCTTTGGAAGGTGGCGTAGAATCGGGGAGTAGGAACTCTGCTCCTAGGCACGGCGACGATATAAACCTAGGCGTTCAGGGAAACGTGGATGGGGAAAGGACGTTGGAAACGCTATTATATCGTGCTAATACAGGCGAAGAATATGGAGAGCACGACAATCGAGTCATATCTGAGCCACCAGGCATATCTGAGCCACCATCCATCGATAGGGCGGTCCCTGGCACACGCAGCGGAGAAATTTAAGACTGTGTTTTTATTTTGGGAAATTGGAATTGACTTTGTTAAACGGAGATACAAAAAAAGGTTTAAGGATCTAAACCGAAGGAAGGTTGAAGGATCTAAACCGAAGGAAGGTTGAAGGATCTAAACCATAACAAATATAAAATTATTGAAAACCAAACTTAAAATTATTTTGACAGAAAAGGGAATTGACGGGGAACGGGAAGTTTTTCCGCATTTATGGAACTAATTAAATGGAGTTTTTCTGTTACTGCGGGCTGAAGAGTTTATGTAGATGCTCCAACATATCAGGAGGGGGTTATTGGGGTCTGTTTGAAAGTCCTTACATACTCGACCATGCCCATCCTGGAGCATAAGCATAACATTTGATAGAACTTAAATTGTGCAGGACATTGATTGGCGGTTCCAGGGTTTCCCCAAGGGTGGGAATTTGACTCCAGGATGTTTGTAGGTGTAGCTAGGTTTAGGTTTAGGTTCAGGTTGGAGTGGCAGCAAGAAGCACACTCAGGCTCAAGCAATGGCCAATGTGATACCACGGATGGGGCGCTGCAGACGTACTGACCACCTGAGCCGAGTGAGCGCCTATGCAGCCCAACTCCCCCGTTTACAAAGTGTGGAACCAACCTGAGAGTTTGATAGATTCGGCTCCGTCCGCAATCTTACAGGTTGCGAGCTCTGTCAGGCTGATTAAGAAAGGAGCCCCGAAGATGTGCATTCTTCTTCTGGCTGAGGATGGACACCGACACATAAGGTGTAGCACTACTGTTTCTTCTTCCTCCTCAGCACCACATCCACGACAGAAGTCATTAAAGGGCAAAACCAGCCTAGCCGCATGCCTCCCCATCACACAGTGCCCCGTTGGTATCGAAATCGGAGTATTGATGGACTCCCGTCCGAGCTGAAGTAGCTGTAGCGTACGCTTCCTGCTGAGACTAGGCCAGGCTAGCCTTGAGATACGCAGGAAGTCCGCCCGTAGTTTGTTGGCCTCATGGAAATACCTGCGTTTGTCGCCAGTCTGGCTGTAGCGAGAGGAATACCTATGTCCAGAGAAGGGTCTACTTCGGATAGCAGTGTGCCTGCTTTAACAAGCTCATTTGCCTCACACTTTCCCTCGATGTCCCTGTGACCAGGTACCCAGACGAGGTGAACTATGGAATGCATGGAGAGCTCGTTTAAAACTGACTGGCACTTCTGTACTAGTGTTGAGAACGCGCAGACGCCCGCAACAGATCTGATGGCAGCTTGGCTGTCCGAGAAGAGTTTCACTTTGACACCAAAAACCTCATTTCTTAGAACCCAATTCACTGCGTGGTAAATTGCCATTACTTCTGCCTGAAAGACGCTGCAATGGTCAGGGAGTCTACGCGAGATACCAACGTCTAACTTGTTGGAGAAGATCCCGCTACCGACCCTGTTCCCTAGAGCCGTCAGTGTAGATATCCAGAGTGTCATCGGTGATCCAGAGTGTCATCAGCGATCCAGTCGTCTCTGCTTGGAATAATGAAGTCGAACCCCCCGTTTAAGGTTGGAATTTGGCCAGACATAGTCAACAGAGCTGGGGGTAGGCAAGTCCTGATTGAGGATATTAGCGCGCCCCAGGTCCGTTCCACACATACGTAAATACGCGCTCACACACGTCCTTATATGTTGCCTCAATAAGACGACTCTCCTATCTGTCTAGTCAGCTCATATGAGACCACCGTACAATATAACGGATCTAACTACTCTTGTAATGAGTCGTCTCTTCCGCTGCTCCTGCTTCCTACTTTTCTTGATGACATTTTTAAGGTCCTTCTCGGCGTTTCTGAAATCCTGTTGCATCCGCGCGCAAGTCGACTTATTTATAGAGCGCTGATACCACCGTCTTGCTGCATGCCATGCCTAGCGTAGATCAGCTATCTGGTCCGTCCACCAATGGACTTTTTTGGGATTTCCACCATAACTTTTCCTAAACATTGCTGCATCACATGCAGTTCCCATTTGTTTGGCAATCTGGTTTGCCATTTCGTCCGCCGTGCCTTTTAGAGTTAGGTCTTCGAGCATAATTTTAAGGATGGCATGATCTAATGTGTTGGTCCTCCAACCTTTGCCTATCGAAGCTATCGTCTGCTGCTTCTGGGTGTCCATTCGTAGGTCGTAGATAATGGCCTGGTGGTCACGTTGTGTGTAGTGATTGCTCACTTGCCATTTGGTTCCTCTGACCAGGCTTTCGCACAGAAAATGAGCTCGCACCTCCCTTGATGTAGGTGATCTCCCCTGTAGTCATACGCACCACGTTGAATGCTGCAAGGGTGGCCATGAGCGATTGACGCTTCGGTGGTGTTCGGCTGCATTCCCACTCAGTTCTCCATGCATTGAAATCGCCTGTAGGTGTGTGTGAGCGTGGATAATTGTGCAGATCACAAAGCTATGACCTGCCCTACACCCTCTAAATTTGAAAAGATCATACCAAAGAAGCCAAGGGGAACTCTGTAAGCACTTTGTATGCATCTAGTTTCACTGAGGGACTTATTAGCACTACTTCCAAGCATTTTTGGTGGTTTCATAGTTTTTTGCATACTACTCTATGCCTTGAATCTAGGATTCAGTGACTAGTTTTCCTTTCAGAGACATTGTTGGCCTGTCTCTGTCCGGTATCCAGGGAGGAAATTTCTGTAATTCTGAGTGATGATAAGAGTTCGATTCGAAAAATTTGCGATTATTCGTGAAGACTCTGATATCGAAATAGACGATAATCATGTTTTATATGACCGTTCCCGAGAGCCACTACCTCTCGTGCCAGGGCCGGATATCGTTTAGTCACCGGAAAGTTTTTGTTTTGGCAAAATGTTTACTGATTCCCAGTTCAGATGATGGCTGATTCGCAATGTGCTTCAAAGGATAAAGTCACTCTTCTTACCCCTATTACAGAGTTTAGAGATAATCTCAGAGCTACTTCTGGGAATCACCAGAGGCGTTTTAAGCGGACATTATAGACGCAACTATCACAAGAATAAGTTGGGTCTATCTTCAGATGACATCTGTAGATTCTGTGAAGAAAGTGACGAAACCTCACGGCACCTGACCACAGACTGCTGCGGACCTTTGGCACACAATAGACTCAGGTGTTTTGCAGAATATATCTTAGATATGAGTAAGATAACCCATGTTGGTGCCTCAAAAATACTTGAATTCCGGTCGGAATTAAACCTGACAGAAGATCTATAGATGAGACTATCCTCATCTTTGTAAGTAATAGGGACATTGCAGGAGATCTTTCAGGTCGCGGTGTATAACACCTTTAAATAAATCTAATCTAACTGAGTATATTGATATCTCACGGCTAAGCCTCTCACAAGTCCACCCCCCTCCAGATTAGGTTAACCAGGTAGTTTTCGAGTTATGCAAGTTGACCTGGATGCCCATTATGATACCTATTTGTAAGGGGAAACTACTCAGCCTCCCCTCTCCCGCAAAAACCCTCAGCACCCCGTGACCTTAAACCAGTTAGAAGGCTTTCGTGAAGGTGAGAATATCAGTTAGCTTCAGCTCCGCTAATTCTTGTAGTTCTTCAAAGAAAGCTGAGCCCATATACCTGGCTCGTCTCCTCTGAAGACCCGGGCAATCACAGGGCAGATATTTCACCGATTCCTCCTTATCTCCACAACTCCTACAAAGAGAAGCTCTCTGAAAGGAGCACCGTACCTGGCTGCCATTCGGCCTATGATGCAGTGCCCTGTCAGAGCCCCCACGATAGTCCTGAGTTCTCCTCTACTGAGCCGTAGAAGTATGTCAGTCCTATTTTGCTCAGTTTTGGCCACATGTGTCGAGATGTTCGACAGTCGGCGGCTAAGTACCACCGCTCATTTGTTATTTATTGAACACTGGTATCTTGCATTTCCTGGTAAACAAAAGATTCGTCTTATCAGGATTAACCCCAAGACCATTTCGTTTCGCCCATCCCTCCAACTTACTAAGTCAGTTCACTGATGGTGGGAATAAATTGTCCTTTTATCATGATTACAGCGTCATCCGCATAAGCAACGACTTTTATCCTCTTTTTAGCCTGGTGAACATTTCGTTAAGAACAAGGTTCCACGGAATCGGTGATAAGCCCTGTGGCGTTCCTCTTGTAACTGCCTTCCTAATAGTTGAAGGACCCAGAGATGAGTTGATGATTCTACTTTCCGACATATTGTTGATCCACTGAACCATCTCGTCTTCCGCCCCAATACGCTCCATTGGCGAACTTATAGATTCAAGTTCCACATTGTTGAAGGCCCCCTCAACGTCTAGGAAGGCGCACGAAACATATTCTTTCACGTCTAACCCTGTTTCAATGCAACAAACCACTTCATGCAGAGCAGTTTCCACTGATCTACCTTTAAGATAGGCGTGTTGTGCTCCGCTGAAGCTTTGCTCATTGATTGCGTTTTCACCACACCCCTCAGAAGGACACCTCTATAGGGTTCAAGTATGTTCAAAGTGTATTTCCACTGTCACTTCTCACAAGGTTCTGGGTTACAGAATCCGCTTTACTACTTCACATTCAAATTCAATTGTTTCACCGCAGCAGGCCGCGATTTGCCTTAAAGCGATTTTCAGTCGAGTATTTTTCATTAAATAAAAGCGCGAAGCTTCTTCTCTCGGAAGAATGAAAATCCATTTTAACAAAATTGAACGCTTGTCATTGAACATTTCCAGGCAATATTGAAAATGCCCAGGACTGCGTAACCAGTCGGGCCGTTACGTCCGCCGCTTGCAATTTGCTCTCGACAAGGAAGGACCTTCAAACTTCACAAAAGTAAAAATGGAAAAATAAAAAACAAAAAATTAAAATCAAAATTTGGTTGTTTCTTTTTAACGAGAATTTCAGCTACTCAACTGATCCTTGTGGTCGAAATCCTTCCTCTCTTTTAATATGTGAATAGGCGCATCACAGATGTTTCAGGTCTTCAATCGAAACTAGTCTCAGAGCATCAGAACAATGCTATGTCAATGCATTCCCTACTCAGCGACGTCACTACATGCTGAAGTCTGTGATTAGTGGTGTGGGAGGCTTTCACAATGTTCACTGCGGCAGAAGGAAAGGTAAGCAAGAGTATCTTGGTCTCCAAGAAGACAGACTTCACGATGGTTTGTGCTCATCTTTGAGCAACCTCCACTGTTAGTGAACCCCGTTTTCTCAGCCTATTTTCATTTTTCCTCCATGGACTTTCAGTGGAAATCTTCCTTGACACTTTCATGAAAATATTTTTAAGGGAATTTCTTTTGAAGCAAAGCTAATTTTGTCTTGCTTTACATTCAGATGCAATGCGTATATTTCGGCATATTTGAAATGCAATTACGCTACACTTTCAGGAACACAACTCACGAAGTCGTGGGATATTTTGTGGGGAACTTAACAGCGAGGTGGAACTTAGGAGCCACTTCACAATCGAACATACCCAAGTCAGTGAGTGGAGCTTAGAAAACTGGTTCGCAGGATTAGTGTGAATGTTGAGTTGGGAGTGTTCGAAATGTTGGGAACTCATCTGACTATAAAACGAAACCGAAGTGAATGACCATCGTCGATCTTCATTGTGTTCTTTAACAAGAAGAGATCATAGTAGACTAGAGAAAAGGTGCAAAGAGGAGACTATGACAGCTTGGTTAAGACCTGAAATCGTATCCGTTCAGAACTGCAACCCAGGAGATCATTATCAATTATTTTTATGTAACGATGATGAGAAATTATGAAATGACGAGATAGTTGTAATACAAGGACATTTTCGGAGATGTTATCCAACTAAATAACGAAGAAGAGAAAGAAGACTCCAAAGATACTTTACATGTCGGCAGTGCCAAAGAAAAAGATGATGATAGACGATAATTACTTGGTTAAGACCTGAAAACACATCCTTTGGGAAGTGTAACCGAGGAAGTCACAAACTATTATTTTGATCTGTCCATGATGAGAACTGGGATGGGGAAATGACTAAGATAGTAGAAACGAAGCAGAGGTAGAGAACTCCAAAGATACAATGTATGTCGAAGAAGGTGATGATGGCCGGGGCATGTCGTGACAAAAGAAGAGAGAAAACAAAATAAGGTACAGAAGTGACTCCTTAGCAAAACTAACTGAGGAAACCTTGAAATATGGAGTATCGTGATTAAGCAACAAAAGAAGTCGTGAGAGGAGAAGATGGAAGATATATACATATAACAAGAATCCTGCGTACTGATACTACCGACAGATAAGTTCCAAGAAAACCCAAAAGGACAGATTTGATTAGGAGAAGACATCTGAGAGACTCAAGCTCAGAATATCGTTAAGGATGCACAGATAAGAAGTAGGAGGATGTGATGCACGAACAGAAGATATTAATGTAGTTCAGATCTAACGATCTAAGTTCTGGGAATAAACCTGACTATAGTTAAGTTCCCAGAAAACCACTGAGGACAGATCTGATCTGAAGAAACAACTGAGGAAGATCCGATTGCGGAGAATTGTTGGTAATACAAATTGTTGGTAGGGGAAAACGTTACCAGAGGACTCCATCATAAGAACAGAAAAAAATCCAGGGAAGCATCTCAGAACATAAATGAATAGAAGAGCCAACCGAGGAATTTGCAATTGCGGAATATTGTCAATAATGCAAAGTATAACAAGGAAGACTATAATACAAAGAACATGGTGATAGTCCGTTGGATGATATAGTTTAGTTGAAATTAGGAATATCCTGGAAGCATTTCTGACTGAAGTGAACTTTCCAGGAAACTCCTGAGAACACATCTGATACAAGAATGGACTGAAAAAGAATCAAAGTTTGTGTGGGAAAATATGTCCAACTACACTCGCCGTTAGGACAGTTGGTAATAGTATACTACAGTTTTGAATCTGATCACGTTACCAAAGCTATCCTTAGAACCTTGGTAAGGTGATCGGATTCTAAACAGAACAGAACAGGAAATGATACGAGATACAAGTATATTGCATCAATACAGCGAAAGAACTGGCGAATAAAATTCCAAATATCAATTGAAACACATCGAATGAAACGGGGGTTGCAGGACCGAGTAGGATGCCGGGGAACTTCCACTGAAGACCAGAATTGGTATGAGCTTTGTTAGCTCTGGAACTGGTAAGAAATGAGGAGTATTACAATTATAATGTTGCAAGAGTTCATTTAAGAAGTCAGTTAAGAGGTGAATATATAAACAAGTCGGAAGTTCTGGAACTGAAGCGCTGAGGTAGAGTTAACGGAGTGAAAAAGCGAACTGGACAACGTGGTTGATTCTTCAGTTAACAAGAAATGCATGTCGGTAGAGGAGGCGGATATAAAATGGGCGTTGTTAAGCTATACATATCTATCAGACCTGGGATACTGTGTACAAAAAGTAAAGACCCCTGCATGAGGTTGGAAAATCTTTCTTCTTTTGTTGCTCACTCTTTTTATTTCGATATGTTATTTTCTCATCTGCCCCTCCCGATTTCTGATGAGCCGTGAGGGTTTTTTGTGTGAGCCTATGGCTCCAACTTCCCTTCTAACATTACTAAAGAAGGATCTTCGATCATTGGCTGGGCTAATCACGGGGCATAATCCATGGGATCATTATCATCATGGCGACCATAGGCATCATCGAGAATCCGAACTGCGTCTCCTGTCTGCAGGAAGTACAGGACGGCACAGAGCATTTTCTCTGCGCTTGTCCTGCCTTTGCCAGAATGAGGAGGCGCATATTGCGGTCAGGTATTTTGGGAATGGACAACGTACATATCTCATCCCTGGACAGATTTCTGAGATTTAGAAACGAGTCAAAGAAGTTTGAAAAGGTGTAACTTCCTCTCACAATCCTCTGTCTTCCCACCCCCCTCAATAGGCTTATCGTACAATGGGCATCAATGCCTGAGTACTTGAAAGCTTCCTTCTTCTGCGGTTCTCCGGCCTACCGCACTTCTATCTAACTATAACCCGAATCATCCAAAGGTGATCCAACAAAAGTTTAGTTTATATAACATTCAGCATCGAACACACCAACAACGCTTTGAAGTATCCACCAGACCAGTGACCACCCCCTCCCTTTTTTCCACGTCAACCAGTCATCTGTTCACATTCCTCTACTAGAGACTCTCCCAAAAGTTGTCCGGACCTCACTGGACTTTATCCCAAGTCGTTCCAGAGAAAATCATATTCGAGCTTCAAGTATCTAGAGCTACCAAAGACCTCCAATAAAATGCTCTTCCCAGAAAAACTATATTAAAGAGCCAAACAGGACTTCACTTAAATTTCACCACAACAATTTATTGGAAGAATATTTGGATTTGAGGTATGTTGAAGCAAAGAATAATTTTGGCGTTCAGTGTCAACCAAACCGATATTCTTTGGTACGGGGCCGTAGGAAGCTCGGCTTCAGGGTGATGTAAAGCACACCATTCACAGAGATTACCCTCGGATCGATGGCACGCAGAACCTCCGCGTACAATGTCCAAGCCTGCTGTAGGTCCACATACAGAAGCGTCCTCTTAATCTTCCGGAATAGTTCATTGACGCCTATTTCGTAATGCGACAGCAAAGCGATCATGTGAATGCTGATGAATCGCTTCGCCCCTGCTCCACGATGGCGTTGAAATTGAAGTAGCGGCGGTGCCGGTGGTGGCGGCATCAGCTGGCGATCCAACTCCTCTTGTTCCTTTCTAGTCAATTTCATTATAATAATAAGTTTCAGCGAAGATCTTCTCAGATTTTTCGATTCCGATTCCGATTCAATTTTCCAAATGGCATAAAATACCGAGTTGCTTTCTTCTGCCGGTTTTGAAATGTCACATTTTCTTGACGCTAGAAAGAAGGGGAAGCAGCAACAGGTCTCCACATAGAATGACTTTTCAGGGATCATGGTGGGTAGGGAAGGAGCCCAAATATACTGCGTCATCATTCATTGTGAACAGAGAGAAGGTGTTTTAGTAACTTCAGCAATCACCTGTGGACCCTTCAAAGAGTGTCAACAAAATCACAGCTACCCCTGCTGTCCTTGAATATTGATGATGATTTCAATGTTAACTCTCTTATTGGGATCCTTTATTCCTTCGGGTATACAAGAATGTGTCAGTGCTTCGTCGATGACTAGAAAGTAACAGAGCAGAAGAGTTGTTTCCCTGCCACACCCGGAAAAAAAACTACGCTTATTGTGAAGAACTTCCAATTAAAGCGAGAGTATTTCGTGGCTGAGGCTATCTTAGCAATGTCAGGCCTCAGAATGATCCACTTGCGGCTTCCGCAGGTGTTCTTGGCGTACGGATTGCCCCGCGCTGAGCTAAATCCAAACTCCCATTTGCCCCTCATGAGTGATTATTCTTTACTGCTGCTGGACATTTCCGTTGCTCTTTGAACCATCCCTCCACTTTTTCCTTTTGAAAATTGATCCCTTGAGTTCGGGGTGATTGAGACTGTTATTTCGCCTTTGCATCTACCCTAATCTACTATTTGGTCTACTACTCAAGTTGCCGACCCTCGTTGGGTAAGAAAACTTTAGTTTCAGACGAATACTGGGTTGCTGGGTGCGAAGACGGTATAAATTCATATCGAAGAGTAGGTAAGAAAATTGGACATAATCGATATCTTCAACGAAGGAATCCCCTTTCTGTTGTAAGTTTCACCAATCAGCGAAGGTTTTTCTGTAAATCCTGTGTCCATTTCCTCTCAGACGCAAGGCAAATGCTCATCAGATTAAAGTAGAAGCTTATGTCAAAGTCAGGTACCGAGGTTTGGATTTTCACGCTCTTTATTTCCACTCTCATCACAGCCGGTTTCAAGGCGAAGAGTTCCTGCAATATCTCCAAGTTCCGGATTTAAAATACAGCTGCTTGGGAGACAATGTAAGGGTCTATCCACACTTCATATAACCGTGATATTGTTGTCACTATCTCAGTAATTGAAGATTGGAATCTGCTTTGACTTGTATTTGGTGACCACCTTAACTAAAGCGACATCCATTAGATCTGCTCTAGTATCAGAATCCCTTTAGAGGGATGTGGCGGCACTGAACGTTCTGTGCAAGGATGTATCCGCACTTCACATGCCTACAGTATTGGTTCCTTTTTAGGGGCCGTCAAACTATTCACAGTACAGTGTAAGGGTCTTGGTGTGCTCCTCTTAAGGCTGTCTTAGTCGCTAATCTCTCTCAATTTAATAAGACCTCGTTTATAGATTCTCCTCCATTCAATTGTTCTTTATGCTGTTTAACCAGCCAGAGAAGCGCATAATTCTCAGGACCAATGGAACGCCTTTTTATGAGCTACTTTTGCTCTTGTTTGGGCTGGATATCGGATTAATCGCTTGATGTACCGAGATACATAGTCTAAAAGCTATTCTTAGGTAGCTACACTGATTCATGTTCCCAAATCTCAGACATTAACGAGATGGACTTGTCAATTATGTAGTTCAGTTTGGTGGAGGTGGACTCAGAAGTTTACCAGTTGAAACACCACCATGAGATTGATTGGTGCGCAATCTTCTTAACTACTGGTATGTAGGGTGGAAGACTGATTTGGACTGAAGGCCTTGTTAAGGATTTATACAAGTTGCCACCGCTATTGGAAATATTTCGAATGCTCACTCCTTATAGTCCGAAGAAAAACTGGGGTTTCACTCTGATGCATGAAGTACTCGTTACTCTTTGATGTTTTTTATGGATGAGATCTATGGATAATTTTCCTTCGGAAAGGATTCCCTGAATTGTTATATTACTAGTATATAAGGCATTCTGTTTGGAATGTTATTGGAACCATTTTAGATTCTGACGGGAGTAGCCAACAATATGTAGCTCTGCAGTGTAGTGCTCTCAGCCGAATGGTACTTTTGCAACCATGGACAACTACGAGTACCAGCTAAAAAAATATCTGCATTTATGTTTGAGTATGATCGCTGAAAAGGCCGATACCTCCTGAATGAATACCTTGAGTATCTGAGGGAAGTTGCTTAGACACAGTAGTCGAACGATGAGAGTACCTCTGTAACTACATACATCTTTGCCTGCTTAAGCTCCCTGACTGATTGACATCCCTAGCACTCAAGCTGATCGACATCATAAACAGAAACATCAGTTCAAGCTCACAATCTATAAAGGACTTCTGTCAGCACCTGCCTCGTTCCTGTGCTCACATCGGGCTGATCTTTCGGTTCCTTAAACCCCACACACCAAATACTCCCTTAAACAGTAATACCTCCACAACTAGGTCCCACAAAAGAGCCCCATCACAAGTCCAAACATTATCCAGTTGGATGGAAGTCGGCCTCATCGAAATGGTCACTGTGCTTTTCCACTTGTAATTCTAACCCGTTACAACAAATCCTCTCCATGCCCACCGGCTCAGCTTTCAATCAGAGCAACCTGTGAAATACCCGAATTTTCCCACTGAATATTTTCGAGTCTGAATCGCAGCAGAAAATTCAGTTGGCATTCCTGACTACACTTTATTTTTGGCTTGATTTTTGATTAATTGAAAAAATGAACAATATCCTTTCAGTGGCACACACAGTTTTGCTAACATTGGGAATTGAATCAGCCCCAGCACCACCCGAGTCTTGGCCACAACAGCTGCGGATGGCAGCCAACGACGCAATTTGGTTGAAGGCACTAATATTGCTGCTTGTTATTGCGGTATTCAGCACGTGGGTCTACAAATTCTGCAAAGCGATCAAAAAAGCATCCAGCATCCGGCAAGTAAGAAGGATGCAGTCAGAAAGATCTTCAAAAGGAATGTATTAATGTGTCTTAAATTTCCCGCAGATGCGCAGAACGTTGGCCGCATGCTGGGAGAGAATCGGCGATTTGCAGGACAGTATGATTCTCGCGAGCCAAGTGGTCCAGGTGGTACGCGAGGTGGAGATGTCTGACAGGACGGAAGAGTACGAAATTCTCCTTCAACGACGAAACCTCGTAGTGTCAATTGAGGCTGTACGCATACCAGCGGCTGACGGCGGCGATGGACTGTTTGTCGTTCGGTTGGCCCCACGAGGTCCAATTGTACCCAATGTGGACCCGGAACCAGCAGCGGAATATGGTGATTTGCCTGAAGAAGCACAGCCGCCAGAACAGTTTGAATTTATATCGGAGCCGGAGGAGGAACCGAAATCCGATTAAACTGTCGACGAGACAGAATCACCTTCTACCAAACACGTTTCCTCAGTTAATTGTATAGAATAGAGAATTTTTGAAATCATCGGAGCCAGTGACTCGACCATTGAACGCTTCTCTCGCTTCCACTCCAAAATTCCGAGGTGCAAGTCAACAAAGCGAAAAAGAGAAAAAACTGCAAGAAAAAAAATTAAATGAAATGGCGAGAGTCCATCTAATTGGACAGGGGAGCTGGGGGTCCTTGAAGGGGTTGTGCTCGGGGCAGCTCTTTCAATTATGGGGGAATTCGCGCATTCTACAAGGATCGTCCAGGGAGTGGAAGGAAAACTGTGCTTGCTTAGCAAGCGATTCATTTGGTGAATGGGGAGGCACCTAACTGAAAGGACAATATAAACTACAAAGGAAAGGACACAATACGAGTATAAACTAAATTTCTTCCGCTTTGCTCGTTTTTAATATAGTCGCACATTGAGGGATGTTAGCTTTGATACTTCTTAATTGGTTGTTTATCTAGAAACGTTCCACGGAGTCAGCTGAAGTGTTCGAGAATGAATCATAACAACCTCGCCATCTCTCAACAAGCTCGCAGTCACTCAGCATCTTTGACCGTCCGTGGAATGTTTCGCATGTATTTTATATTCATGTTGATCAATGTATTTTCTGCTTTCTTTTTCCTTAAGGGAAATAAATTATTTTGTGAATGGGCGCTTTTTAATTGTGGGCTAATTCCAAGCTTGTGGAGATTCCCATGTGGCACTCTGTTCCGTCTCTTTGTAAGCGGTTGCCTGGCTACTCGTATACTGTGACTCTTCAGCGGTCTCTGAGGACTCCCCATTTCCATTTACATTTCTCCAAGTGCTGCGGTTGAAATTGCCGGCTTCAGAAATATTATATAGGAACATCATCGATCAGAATGGAGTACTCGAGTCGATCATTGGTGAACTGTTGATGAGCTGGAGTGGAACATGAGAGGAATTACGATATACTGAGGATATCTTTGAATGTTCCTTCAAACTGGCAATGTCTGATCTGATGATTTTGTTGTAAATCGCAGAGCTCTACCGCGAGAGGAATTGCGGTGATCCTGGGACGAGTAATCGCAGAGATGAATAAATTCTGTTCGGTGTAAACACTTCACATAATTATTCACCTCTGTTCCATAATCAAACCACAAAGATGGTGGTGCTGAACACTGAAGAAGCGTCTACACTGAACGACAGCTGCAACGGAAATCTGAGCGGGGACATAATCTCATACCAGAAGTTTAATCTATGAAGGGATTGAGCATCATCATGAGCATCAACATCCGCAGCAGCAACAACAATTTGCAAACACAACCTCTTCCAGTTCAATCTTTAATTAATCAATAGGGTGACTTTGGGTCGTAGCCGGCAGTGGAAAAAGAACTAGAAAATATATTGAACCTGCTCCACGTACGACGAGGGAACGATCTCAAAGCGTGGAGTTATTATAAGGCCATAAGGCACATAGCATACAATTTAACTGACTTATTTCTGTAAGGATATCATCTTAAATGCTAAACTCACAGTTCGCTGCCTGCAGAGTTGCTGGTGTGAAGTGTTGGTCGCAGATGTGTAAATGTTGTTCCAAAGATGTCGTCCACTCTGCTGAAAGATGACGTTGGCCGTTCCAGGCTTAAGCTAAAAAAGAACTCTCCTATTAAAATCCCCTCCTCCTTTTTAAGGGACTAATTATAATTCAGTCCTATACTTTTCACATACTCCACTCAGTTTTAGATATCCTACAATTAATTATACCTTCCGATCATGTTAATGGGTCTCATTTGGCAAGTTTCACTTTTGTATTTTTGTTGGTGATAATTCAACCTTCTCTAAAGTTCTCCAATGGCGTCGAAGGACTGTTCAACGGAATCGGATTTTCTTTACCGGGATTTCCTCGTAGTTTAAGGAAATTCACTTACATTGCGGATGTGGTTGGATGACGTCAGTAAAGATTTTATATAGAGAAATAGGCCTGTTTTAATTGTGGTGTCTCGGTACACTTTCGGCAGTGGTTGCTAGGTTACTTCCTGCGGCCTTACTTACGAGGTCCTTTGTTATTGCAGACAGCAACGGGACTTAGGGATTTTCATGAAATTGCAATATGGGGGTTGCCCGGTTTCAAATACTTCCAGAATTTGTTAGAAAAAATAATCATGTGGACGTGGTGGAATCTCTGGAAACATCCTTCTGCACCTCGTCACCAACTAGAGTTCAATTTCGGACTTCCTTGGATTATATTCATAGTACTCGTCTCACAGATATCAGATCCGACCCACTGGGAATACCCACACTGTTCCATGCTGTTCTACCGTTCTTTCAACATCACATTTTGGAAATGATTTCATTGACTCTTCGGCTTACATTCCCTCCGAGTCTTTAAAAAATTCCACCTTCTTTCTAAAGAAAAATTTATCAAAAAAGCTAAATATTATAGAGTTGAAAACTTTGTAAGGATTTACATACAATTATATGCAAGGTTTTTCTCCCTCCTTCTGCCTATTTTTAGTATTGTGGAGTTGGGAAAATCGAGAGAAGAAGAGAAGCCTGCTGGAAGAAAGTGAGTGCCACTGATCCAAGTCCTTCTAGTTACCCATCGCTCTACAAGTGTGTAGGGCGTGTCGCAGTCGCCTTAACTGCATCCTTTTTCCTGGTTCTGGCGCTTCGACTGTGAACAGAATCTCCAAATGCTTTTCTTTGAATACCTGCCACACTTCCAGGCTCTACACATTTTTTCTACCTCATCAGTTACGAATATCTTTGGCCACACTCCGCTCAATTGCGATCGGTCATGCTGAATACCACTATTCCAACTGATAATGTAGTCACTCTCGGTAATGAGGCATATCACTATCGCCTTGGTAGAGTTTCATTAACCATTGCGCCTAAATGTATGCCGTGTTCCTTGCCACCTGATCCCAGACGAAATCCATTTTATTTTGCTCGTGTGTATTGAGCGAAATCAATCAACTTCAATCCATTAAAAGACTGCTACGGAAGACATCATGAAACGTTAAGCATGAGGAAAAAGACGGGAAAAAATAATGAGTGTGCAACAAAAGTCCAACTACCCCACCAGAGGAACACTGAACACTGCCATTAGATGGGAATGGAAATCATATTCATAACTGCAAACAACGAACCAACAACAAAAAGCAGCAAAACTGATGATAAGGAAATGAGAGGTCAAAGGTCAACTGCCCAAATGATGCGTTTTTTGCGCAGTGTGTTTGCCATGAACCCAGTGCCGCCATCTCTCTCAGCTGAAGCAATATGCGAGAATGCTGCTGTGATTTGTGGGATATGCGGGTATATGAAGGACGGGAAGAGCCGCTACTAATATAGTGAAATTACCCCCAAGCGAAGGAGGAAATCAAATTACGGAATACCCGCAAACAACTGCAGGTGTTTGCGGGTGTGCTTTCATGTTAGGCCAGACTAAGTTCAAAGTACTCTGTTATTTTCTCCTGAAGATTGGGTATTTTTCACTATTAAATAAGGCCCAAAAGTGGGCGAAGAGTACTTTCGCCTACTAAGGTAAAACCTTAAAAAATCAAGTCGGGTCCAAATAAAAAACAAAATGAGGGCAGGTGAGCTGACCCGAAGTGGATCCGCTCTTGATCAACATGAAGAGACACCGGTTTGTGTCCCAATTGGCTCAATCAAGAGCAAGATAGGCAAATAATTCTCGGTGACTGCAAACAGTCGATGGAGGAGGTTGAAAAGCTGCAAGATCAGTAGAGCACTCTGGCTGGACGGCAACAAGAACAAATCCACGGAGTTAACAAACAGAGGTCGTCGTGATGCGGCGAAGCTCACCGCCCGGCCTGGCCAGAAGAAGATGTAAAACCCTTGGCAAACCAATTTTCCAACACATTGAAGAGATTGCGACCTGCACGGAAGTGGGAATTCTCCCGTTCATTAATCTCTCGAACTGGCAGTAAGGATCGGCACACAATATTCCAACTGTAATAAACCAAAAGAGCGGTGTCAAAACTGCGCACCTGCGGTAACTGGATGAGGGATCATCGCCAATGCAACCAACAAACCAACCATATAAAGAATGCCCAAACGAAATGAAGAAAATCCTCAAACCACAAAGAAATGAAAAGGATTGTATTCATTTAGGGACATACAACGCACCCCAAAGGGCTGTTGTGACACCTCTATTTACACATTAAAAAAGGGGAGGATTTCGACCGGAAGCATCCGTTCTGTAGCTGAAATTCTCGTTAAAAAGAAACAACCAAATTTTGATTTTAATTTTTTGTTTTTTATTTTTCCATTTTTACTTTTGTGAAGTTTGAAGGTCCTTCCTTGTCGAGAGCAAATTGCAAGCGGCGGACGTAACGGCCCGACTGGTTACGCAGTCCTGGGCATTTTAAATATTGCCTGGAAATGTTCAATGACAAGCGTTCAATTTTGTTAAAATGGATTTTCATTCTTCCCAGAGAAGAAGCTTCGCGCTTTTATTTAATGAAAAATACTCGACTGAAAATCGCTTTAAGGCAAATCGCGGCCTGCTGCGGTGAAACAATTGAATTTGAATGTGAAGTAGTAAAGCGGATTCTGTAACCCAGAACCTTGTGAGAAGTGACAGTGGAAATACACTTTGAACATACTTGAACCCTATAGAGGTGTCCTTGTGAGGGGTGTGGTGAAAACGCAATCAATGAGCAAAGCTTCAGCGGAGCACAACACGCCTATCTTAAAGGTAGATCACTGGAAACTGCTCTGCATGAAGTGGTTTGTTGCATTGAAACAGGGTTAGACGTGAACGAATATGTTTCGGGCGCCTTCCTAGACGTTGAGGGGGCCTTCAACAATGTGGAACTTGAATCTATAAGTTCGCCAATGGAGCGTATTGGGGCGGAAGACGAGATGGTTCAGTGGATCAACAATATGTCGGAAAGTAGAATCATCAACTCATCTCTGGGTCTTTCAACTATTAGGAAGGCAGTTACAAGAGGAACTCCACAGGGCGGCGTCTTATCACCGGTTCCGTGGAACTTTGTTCTTAACGAAATGTTCACCAGGCTAGAAAGAGGATAAAAGTCGTTGCTTATGCGGATGACGTTGTAATCATGATAAAAGTACAATTTATTCCCACCATCAGTGAACTGTCTTAGTAAGTTGGAGGGATGGGGAAAACGAAATGGTCTTGGGTTTAATCCTGATAAGACGAATCTTTTGTTTACCAGGAAATGCAAGATACCAGTGTTCAACAAATAACAAATGAGCGGTGGTACTTAGCCGCCGACTGTCGAACATCTCGACACATGTGGCCAAAACTGAGCAAAATAGGACTGACATACTTCTACGGCTCAGTAGAGGAGAACTCAGGACTATCGTGGGGGCTCTGACAGGGCACTGCATCATAGGCCGAATGGCAGCCAGGTACGGTGCTCCTTTCAGAGAGCTTCTCTTTGTAGGAGTTGTGGAGATAAGGAGGAATCGGTGAAATATCTGCCCTGTGATTGCCCGGGTCTTCAGAGGAGACGAGCCAGGTATATGGGCTCAGCTTTCTTTGAAGAACTACAAGAATTAGCCGAGCTGAAGCTAACTGATATTCTCACCTTCACGAAAGCCTTCTAACTGGTTTAAGGTCACGGGGTGCTGAGGGTTTTTGCGGGAGAGGGGAGGCTGAGTAGTTTCCCCTTACAAATAGGTATCATAATGGGCATCCAGGTCAACTTGCATAACTCGAAAACTACCTGGTTAACCTAATCTGGAGGGGGGTGGACTTGTGAGAGGCTTAGCCGTGAGATATCAATACTCTCAGTTAGATTAGATTTATTTAAAGGTGTTATACACCGCGACCTGAAAGATCTCCTGCAATGTCCCTATTACTTACAAAGATGAGGATAGTCTCATCTATAGATCTTCTGTCAGGTTTAATTCCGACCGGAATTCAAGTATTTTTGAGGCACCAACATGGGTTATCTTACTCATATCTAAGATATATTCTCCAAAACACCTGAGTCTATTGTGTGCCAAAGGTCCGCAGCAGTCTGTGATCTGGTGCAGTGAAAGATGATGATAGACGATAATTACTTGGTTAAGACCTGAAAACACATCCTTTGGGAAGTATAACCGAGGAAGTCACAAACTATTATTTTGATCTGTCCATGATGAGAACTGGGATGGGGAAATGACTAAGATAGTAGAAACGAAGCAGAGGTAGAGAACTCCAAAGATACAATGTATGTCGAAGAAGATGATGATCGCCGGGGCATGTCGTGACAAAAGAAGAGAGAAAACAAAATAAGGTACAGAAGTGACTCCTTAGCAAAACTAACTGAGGAAACCTTGAAATATGGAGTATCGTGATTAAGCAACAAAAGAAGTCGTGAGAGGAGAAGATGGAAGATATATACATATAACAAGAATCCTGCGTACTGATACTACCGACAGATAAGTTCCAAGAAAACCCAAAAGGACAGATTTGATTAGGAGAAGACATCTGAGAGACTCAAGCTCAGAATATCGTTAAGGATGCACAGATAAGAAGTAGGATGTGATGCACGAACAGAAGATATTAATGTAGTTCAGATCTAACGATCTAAGTTCTGGGAATAAACCTGACTATAGTTAAGTTCCCAGAAAACCACTGAGGACAGATCTGATCTGAAGAAACAACTGAGGAAGATCCGATTGCGGAGAATTGTTGGTAGGGAACGAAAACATTACCAGAGGACTCCATCATAAGAACAGAAACTCTGCAATTAGGTGTGCCTAAAGTAAACATCCAGGGAAGCATCTCAGAGCATAAATGAATAGAAGAGCCAACCGAGGAATTTGCAATTGCGGAATATTGTCAATAATGCAAAGTATAACAAGGAAGACTATAATACAAAGAACATGGTGATAGTCCGTTGGATGATATAGTTTAGTTGCAATTAGAAATATCCTGGAAGCATTTCTGACTGAAGTGAACTTTCCAGGAAACTCCTGAGAACACATCTGATACAAGAATGGACTGAAAAAGAATCAAAGTTTGTGTGGGAAAATATGTCCAACTACACTCGCCGTTAGGACAGTTGGTAATAGTATACTACAGTTTTGAATCTGATCACGTTACCAAAGCTATCCTTAGAACCTTGGTAAGGTGATCGGATTCTAAACAGAACAGAACAGGAAATGATACGAGATACAAGTATATTGCATCAATACAGCGAAAGAACTGGCGAATAAAATTCCAAATATCAATTGAAACACATCGAATGAAACGGGGGTTGCAGGACCGAGTAGGATGCCGGGGAACTTCCACTGAAGACCAGAATTGGTATGAGCTTTGTTAGCTCTGGAACTGGTAAGAAATGAGGAGTATTACAATTATAATGTTGCAAGAGTTCATTTAAGAAGTCAGTTAAGAGGTGAATATATAAACAAGTCGGAAGTTCTGGAACTGAAGCGCTGAGGTAGAGTTAACGGAGTGAAAAAGCGAACTGGACAACGTGGTTGATTCTTCAGTTAACAAGAAATGCATGTCGGTAGAGGAGGCGGATATAAAATGGGCGTTGTTAAGCTATACATATCTATCAGACCTGGGATACTGTGTACAAAAAGTAAAGACCCCTGCATGAGGTTGGAAAATCTTTCTTCTTTTGTTACTCACTCTTTTTATTTCGATCTGTTATTTTCTCATCTGCCCCTCCCGATTTCTGATGAGCCGTGAGGGTTTTTTGTGTGAGCCTATGGCTCCAACTTCCCTTCTAACATTACTAAAGACGGATCTTCGATCATTGGCTGGGCTAATCACGGGGCATAATCCATGGGATCATTATCATCGTGGCGACCATAGGCATCATCGAGAATCCGAACTGCGTCTCCTGTCTGCAGGAAGCACAGGACGGCACAGAGCATTTTCTCTGCGCTTGTCCTGCCTTTGCTAGAATGAGGAGGCGCATATTGCGGTCAGGTATTTTGGGAATGGACAACGTACATATCTCATCCCTGGACAGATTTCTGAGATTTAGAAACGAGTCAAAGAAGTTTGAAAAGGTGTAACTTCCTCTCACAATCCTCTGTCTCCCCACCCCCCTCAATAGGCTTATCGTACAATGGGCATCAATGCCTGAGTACTTGAAAGCTTCCTTCTTCTGCGGTTCTCCGGCCTACCGCACTTCTATCTAACTATAACCCGAATCATCCAAAGGTGATCCAACAAAAGTTTAGTTTATATAACATTCAGCATCGAACACACCAACAACGCTTTGAAGTATCCACCAGACCAGTGACCACCCCCTCCCTTTTTTCCACGTCAACCAGTCATCTGTTCACATTCCTCTACTAGAGACTCTCCCAAAAGTTGTCCGGACCTCACTGGACTTTATCCCAAGTCGTTCCAGAGAAAATCATATTCGAGCTTCAAGTATCTGGAGCTACCAAAGACCTCCAAAACTGGGAAGACCTCCAGAAAAACTATATTAAAGAGCCAAACAGGACTTCACTTAAATTTCACCACAACAATTTATTGGAAGAATATTTGGATTTGAGACGTGTTGAAGCAAAGAATAATTTTGGCGTTCAGTGTCAACCAAACCGATATTCTTTGGTACGGGGCCGTAGGAAGCTCGGCTTCAGGGTGATGTAAAGCACACCATTCACAGAGATTACCCTCGGATCGATGGCACGCAGAACCTCCGCGTACAATGTCCAAGCCTGCTGTAGGTCCACATACAGAAGCGTCCTCTTAATCTTCCGGAATAGTTCATTGACGCCTATTTCGTAATGCGACAGCAAAGCGATCATGTGAATGCTGATGAATCGCTTCGCCCCTGCTCCACGATGGCGTTGAAATTGAAGTAGCGGCGGTGCCGGTGGTGGCGGCATCAGCTGGCGATCCAACTCCTCTTGTTCCTTTCTGGTCAATTTCATTATAATAATAAGTTTCAGCGAAGATCTTCTCAGATTTTTCGATTCCGATTCCGATTCAATTTTCCAAATGGCATAAAATACCGAGTTGCTTTCTTCTGCCGGTTTTGAAATGTCACATTTTCTTGTCGCTAGAAATAAGGGGAAGCAGCAACAGGTCTCCACATAGAATGACTTTTCAGGGATCATGGTAGGTAGGGAAGGAACCCAAATATACTGCTTCAGCATCATTCATTGTGAACAGAGAGAAGGTGTTTTAGTAACTTCAGCAATCACCTGTGGACCCTTCAAAGAGTGTCAACAAAATCACAGCTACCCCTGCTGTCCTTGAATATTGATGATGATTTCAATGTTAACTCTCTTATTGGGATCCTTTATTCCTTCGGGTATACAAGAATGTGTCAGTGCTTCGTCGATGACTAGAAAATAACAGAGCAGAAGAGTTGTTTCCCTGCCACACCCGGAAAAAGAAAATTACGCTTATTGTGAAGAACTTCCAATTAAAGCGAGAGTATTTCGTGGCTGAGGCTATCTTAGCAATGTCAGGCCTCAGAATGATCCACTTGCGGCTTCCGCAGGTGTTCTTGGCGTACGGATTGCCCCGCGCTGAGCTAAACCCAAACTTTAGTTTCAGACGAATACTGGGTTGCTGGGTGCGAAGACGGTATAAATTCATATCGAAGAGTAGGTAAGAAAATTGGACATAATCGATATCTTCAACGAAGGAATCCCCTTTCTGTTGTAAGTTTCACCAATCAGCGAAGGTTTTTCTGTAAATCCTGTGTCCATTTCCTCTCAGACGCAAGGCAAATGCTCATCAGATTAAAGTAGAAGCTTATGTCATGGTCAAAGTCAGGTACCGAGGTTTGGATTTTCACGCTCTTTATTTCCACTCTCATCTAGCCGGTTTCAAGGCGAAGAGTTCCTGCAATATCTCCAAGTTCCGGATTTAAAATACAGCTGCTTGGGAGACAATGTAAGGGTCTATCCACACTTCATATAACCGTGATATTGTTGTCACTATTTCAGCTCACTAGATCAGTAATTGAAGATTGGAATCTGCTTTGACCTGTATTTGGTGACCACCTTAACTAAAGCGACATCCATTAGATCTGCTCTAGTATCAGAATCCCTTTAGAGGGATGTGGCGGCACTGAACGTTCTGTGCAAGGATGTATCCGCACTTCACATGCCTACAGTATTGGTTCCTTTTTAGGGGCCGTCACGCTATCCACAGTACAGTGCAAGGGTCTTGGTGAGCTCCTCTTAAGGCTGTCTTAGTCGCTAATCGCTCTCAATTTAATAAGACCTCGTTAAGACCTCCATTCAATTGTTCTTTATGCTGTTTAACCAGCCAGAGAAGCGCATAATTCTCAGGACCTATGGAACGCCTTCTTATGAGCTACTTTTGCTCTTGTTTGGGCTGGATATCGGATTAATCGCTCGATGTACCGAGATACATAGTCTAAAAGATATTCTTAGGTAGCTACACTGATTCATGTTCCCAAATCTCAGACATTAACGAGATGGATCTAGACTTGTCAATTATGTAGTTCAGTTTGGTGGAGGTGGACTCAGAAGTTTACCAGTTGAAACACCACCATGAGATTGATTGGTGCGCAATCTTCTTAACTACTGGTATGTAGGGTGGAAGACTGATTTGGACTGAAGGCCTTGTTAAGGATTTATACAAGTTGCCACCGCTATTGGAAATATTTCGAATGCTCACTCCTTATAGTCCGAAGAAAAACTGGGGTTTCACTCTGATGCATGAAGTACTCGTTACTCTTTGATGTTTTTTATGGATGAGATCTATGGATAATTTTCCTTCGGAAAGGATTCCCTGAATTGTTATATTACTAGTATATAAGTAGGCATTCTGTTTGGAATGTTATTGGAACCATTTTAGATTCTGACGGGAGTAGCCAACAATATGTAGCTCTGCAGTGTAGTGCTCTCAGCCGAATGGTACTTTTGCAACCATGGACAACTACGAGTACCAGCTAAAACAATATCTGCATTTATGTTTGAGTATGATCGCTGAAAAGGCCGATACCTCCTGAATGAATACCTTGAGTATCTGAGGGAAGTTGCTTAGACACAGTAGTCGAACGATGAGAGTACCTCTGTAACTACATACATCTTTGCCTGCTTAAGCTCCCTGACTGATTGACATCCCTAGCACTCAAGCTGATCGACATCATAAACAGAAACATCAGTTCAAGCTCACAATCTATAAAGGACTTCTGTCAGCACCTGCCTCGTTCCTGTGCTCACATCGGGCTGATCTTTCGGTTCCTTAAACCCCACACACCAAATACTCCCTTAAACAGTAATACCTCCACAACTAGGTCCCACAAAAGAGCCCCATCACAAGTCCAAACATTATCCAGTTGGATGGAAGTCGGCCTCATCGAAATGGTCACTGTGCTTTTCCACTTGTAATTCTAACCCGTTACAACAAATCCTCTCCATGCCCACCGGCTCAGCTTTCAATCAGAGCAACCTGTGAAATACCCGAATTTTCCCACTGAATATTTTCGAGTCTGAATCGCAGCAGAAAATTCAGTTGGCATTCCTGACTACACTTTATTTTTGGCTTGATTTTTGATTAATTGAAAAAATGAACAATATCCTTTCAGTGGCACACACAGTTTTGCTAACATTGGGAATTGAATCAGCCCCAGCACCACCCGAGTCTTGGTCACAACAGCTGCGGATGGCAGCCAACGACGCAATTTGGTTGAAGGCACTAATATTGCTGCTTGTTATTGCGGTATTCAGCACGTGGGTCCACAAATTCTGCAAAGCGATCAAAAAAGCATCCAGCATCCGGCAAGTAAGAAGGATGCAGTCAGAAAGATCTTCAAAAGGAATGTATTTATGTGTGTTAAATTTCCCGCAGATGCGCAGAACGTTGGCCGCATGCTGGGAGAGAATCGGCGATTTGCAGGACAGTATGATTCTCGCGAGCCAAGTGGTCCAGGTGGTACGCGAGGTGGAGATGTCTGACAGGACGGAAGAGTACGAAATTCTCCTTCAACGACGAAACCTCGTAGTGTCAATTGAGGCTGTACGCATACCAGCGGCTGACGGCGGCGATGGACTGTTGGTCGTTCGGTTGGCCCCACGAGGTCCAATTGTACCCAATGTGGAACCGGAACCAGCAGCGGAATATGGTGATTTGCCTGAAGAAGCACAGCCGCCAGAACAGTTTGAATTTATATCGGAGCCGGAGGAGGAACCGAAATCCGATTAAACTGTCGACGAGACATCACCTTCTACCAAACACGTTTCCTCAGTTAATTGTATAGAATAGAGAAGTTTTGAAATCATCGGAGCCAGTGACTCGACCATTGAACGCTTCTCTCGCTTCCACTCCAAAATTCCGAGGTGCAAGCCAACAAAGCGAAAAAGAGAAAAAACTGCAAGAAAAAAAATTAAATGAAATGGCGAGAGTCCATCTAATTGGACGGGGGAGCTGGGGGTCCTTGAAGGGGTTGTGCTCGGGGCAGCTCTTTCAATTATGGGGGAATTCGCGCATTCTACAAGGATCGTCCAGGGAGTGGAAGGAAAACTGTGCTTGCTTAGCAAGCGATTCATTTGGTGAATGGGGAGGCACCTAACTGAAAGGACAATATAAACTACAAAGGAAAGGACACAATACGAGTATAAACTAAATTTCTTCCGCTTTGCTCGTTTTTAATATAGTCGCACATTGAGGGATGTTAGCTTTGATACTTCTTAATTGGTTGTTTATCTAGAAACGTTCCACGGAGTCAGCTGAAGTGTTCGAGAATGAATCATAACAACCTCGCCATCTCTCAACAAGGTCGCAGTCACTCAGCATCTTTGACCGTCCGTGGAATGTTTCGCATGTATTTTATATTCATGTTGATCAATGTATTTTCTGCTTTCTTTTTCCTTAAGGGAAATAAATTATTTTGTGAATGGGCGCTTTTTAATTGTGGGCTAATTCCAAGCTTGTGGAGATTCCCATGTGGCACTCTGTGCCGTCTCTTTGTAAGCGGTTGCCTGGCTACTCGTATACTGTGACTCTTCAGCGGTCTCTGAGGACTCCCCATTTCCATTTACATTTCTCCAAGTGCTGCGGTTGAAATTGCCGGCTTCAGAAATATTATATAGGAACATCATCGATCAGAATGGAGTACTCGAGTCGATCATTGGTGAATTGTTGATGAGCTGGAGTGGAACATGAGAGGAATTACAATATACTGAGGATATCTTTGAATGTTCCTTCAAACTGGCAATGTCTGATCTGATGATTTTGTTGTAAATCGCAGAGCTCTACCGCGAGAGGAATTGCGGTGATCCTGGGACGAGTAATCGCAGAGATGAATAAATTCTGTTCGGTGTAAACACTTCACATAATTATTCACCTCTGTTCCATAATCAAACCACAAAGATGGTGGTGCTGAACACTGAAGAAGCGTCTACACTGAACGACAGCTGCAACGGAAATCTGAGCGGGGACATAATCTCATACCAGAAGTTTAATCTATGAAGGGATTGAACATCATCATGAGCATCAACATCCGCAGCAGCAACAACAATTTGCAAACACAACCTCTTCCAGTTCAATCTTTAATTAATCAATAGGGTGACTTTGGGTCGTAGCCGGCAGTGGAAAAAGAACTAGAAAATATATTGAACCTGCTCCACGTACGACGAGGGAACGATCTCAAAGCGTGAAGTTATTATAAGGCCATAAGGCACATAGCATACAATTTAACTGACTTATTTCTGTAAGGATATCATCTTAAATGCTAAACTCACAGTTCGCTGCCTGCAGAGTTGCTGGTGTGAAGTGTTGGTCGCAGATGTGTAAATGTTGTTCCAAAGATGTCGTCCACTCTGCTGAAAGATGACGTTGGCTGTTCCAGGCTTAAGCTAAAAAAGAACTCTCCTATTAAAATCCCCTCCTCCTTTTTAAGGGACTAATTATAATTCAGTCCTATACTTTTCACATACTCCACTCAGTTTTAGATATCCTACAATTACACCTTCCGATCATGTTAATGGGTCTCATTTGGTAAGTTTCACTTTTGTATTTTTGTTGGTGATAATTCAACCTTCTCTAAAGTTCTCCAATGGCGTCGAAGGACTGTTCAACGGAATCGGATTTTCTTTACCGGGATTTCCTCGTAGTTTAAGGAAATTCACTTACATTGCGGATGTGGTTGGATGACGTCAGTAAAGATTTTATATAGAGAAATAGGCCTGTTTTAATTGTGGTGTCTCGGTACACTTTCGGCAGTGGTTGCTAGGTTACTTCCTGCGGCCTTACTTACGAGGTCCTTTGTTATTGCAGACAGCAACGGGACTTAGGGATTTTCATGAAATTGCAATATGGGGGTTGCCCGGTTTCAAATACTTCCAGAATTTGTTAGAAAAAATAATCATGTGGACGTGGTGGAATCTCTGGAAACATCCTTCTGCACCTCGTCACCAACTAGAGTTCAATTTCGGACTTCCTTGGATTATATTCATAGTACTCGTCTCACAGATATCAGATCCGACCCACTGGGAATACCCACACTGTTCCATGCTGTTCTACCGTTCTTTCAACATCACATTTTGGAAATGATTTCATTGACTCTTCGGCTTACATTCCCTCCGAGTCTTTAAAAAATTCCACCTTCTTTCTAAAGATAAATTTATCAAATATTCAATCAATGTGGATATGGAGGAGTTCTTTCAATTTCTACTATTTTACTCTTTGAACCATTCTACTCATTCAACTGGTCTACACTTTGAACCATTCTACTCATTGAACTATTTCGTGGAGCGAATTATACTTTGATCTTGGTTCTGCAGGTGAACAAGTCCGCAAATTCGTTTGCCCTTATACCGAGGTTTATACCGTACCTGATTCTCCCTTTGGGCATGGTTTCTGCATCCAACTGCATCAATTATGGACATGATTTCAGAGACTCTTGACCTTAAATTCCGTCCGAGTCTTTAAAAAATTCCACCTTCTTTCTAAAGAAAAATTTATCAAAAAAGCTAAATATTATAGAGTTGAAAACTTTGTAAGGATTTACATACAATTATATGCAAGGTTTTTCTCCCTCCTTCTGCCTATTTTTAGTATTGTGGAGTTGGGAAAATCGAGAGAAGAAGAGAAGCCTGCTGGAAGAAAGTGAGTGCCACTGATCCAAGTCCTTCTAGTTACCCATCGCTCTACAAGTGTGTAGGGCGTGTCGCAGTCGTCTTAACTGCATCCTTTTTCCTGGTTCTGGCGCTTCGACTGTGAACACAATCTCCAAATGCTTTTCTTTGAATACCTGCCACACTTCCAGGCTCTACAGATTTTTTCTACCTCATCAGTTACGAATATCTTTGGCCACACTCCGCTCAATTGCGATCGGTCATGCTGAATACCACTTCCAACTGATAATGTAGTCACTCTCGGTAATGAGGCATATCACTATCGCCTTGGTAGAGTTTCATTAACCATTGCGCCTAAATGTATGCCGTGTTCCTTGCCACCTGATCCCAGACGAAATCCATTTTATTTTGCTCGTGTGTATTGAGCGAAATCAATCAACTTCAATCCATTAAAAGACTGCTACGGAAGACATCATGAAACGTTAAGCATGAGGAAAAAGACGGGAAAAAATAATGAGTGTGCAACAAAAGTCCAACTACCCCACCAGAGGAACACTGAACACTGCCATTAGATGGGAATGGAAATCATATTCATAACTGCAAACAACGAACCAACAACAAAAAGCAGCAAAACTGATGATAAGGAAATGAGAGGTCAAAGGTCAACTGCCCAAATGATGCGTTTTTTGCGCAGTGTGTTTGCCATGAACCCAGTGCCGCCATCTCTCTCAGCTGAAGCAATATGCGAGAATGCTGCTGTGATTTGTGGGATATGCGGGTATATGAAGGACGGGAAGAGCCGCTACTAATATAGTGAAATTACCCCCAAGCGAAGGAGGAAATCAAATTACGGAATACCCGCAAACAACTGCAGGTGTTTGCGGGTGTGCTTTCATGTTAGGCCAGACTAAGTTCAAAGTACTCTGTTATTTTCTCCTGAAGATTGGGTATTTTTCACTATTAAATAAGGCCCAAAAGTGGGCGAAGAGTACTTTCGCCTACTAAGCTCAAACCTTAAAAAATCAAGTCGGGTCCATATAAAAAACAAAATGAGGGCAGGTGAGCTGACCCGAAGTGGATCCGCTCTTGATCAACATGAAGAGACACCGGTTTGTGTCCCAATTGGCTCAATCAAGAGCAAGATAGGCAAATAATTCTCGGTGACTGCAAACAGTCGATGGAGGAGGTTGAAAACCTGCAAGATCAGTAGAGCACTCTGGCTGGACGGCAACAAGAACAAATCCACGGAGTTAACAAACAGAGGTCGTCGTGATGCGGCGAAGCTCACCGCCCAGCCTGGCCAGAAGAAGATGTAAAACTCTTGGCAAACCAATTTTCCAACACATTGAAGAGATTGCGACCTGCACGGAAGTGGGAATTCTCCCGTTCATTAATCTCTCGAACTGGCAGTAAGGATCGGCACACAATATTCCAACTGTAATAAACCAAAAGAGCGGTGTCAAAACTGCGCACCTGCGGTAACTGGATGAGGGATCATCGCCAATGCAACCAACAAACCAACCATATAAAGGATGCCCAAACGAAATGAAGAAAATCCTCAAACCACAAAGACATGAAAAGGATTGTATTCATTTAGGGATATACAACGCGCCCCAAAGGGCTGTTGTGACACCTCTATTTACACATTAAAAAAGGGGAGGATTTCGACCGGAAGCATCCGTTCTGTAGCTGAAATTCTCGTTAAAAAGAAACAACCAAATTTTGATTTTAATTTTTTGTTTTTTATTTTTCCATTTTTACTTTTGTGAAGTTTGAAGGTCCTTCCTTGTCGAGAGCCAATTGCAAGCGGCGGACGTAACGGCCCGACTGGTTACGCAGTCCTGGGCATTTTCAATATTGCCTGGAAATGTTCAATGACAAGCGTTCAATTTTGTTAAAATGGATTTTCATTCT
This sequence comes from Clusia tigrina, assembly GCA_920105625.2. Lineage (NCBI taxonomy): Eukaryota > Metazoa > Arthropoda > Insecta > Diptera > Clusiidae > Clusia > Clusia tigrina. The sequence goes on from OV050032.1 coordinate 188,990,607, forward strand.
TCCCAGAGAAGAAGCTTCGCGCTTTTATTTAATGAAAAATACTCGACTGAAAATCGCTTTAAGGCAAATCGCGGCCTGCTGCGGTGAAACAATTGAATTTGAATGTGAAGTAGTAAAGCGGATTCTGTAACCCAGAACCTTGTGAGAAGTGACAGTGGAAATACACTTTGAACATACTTGAACCCTATAGAGGTGTCCTTGTGAGGGGTGTGGTGAAAACGCAATCAATGAGCAAAGCTTCAGCGGAGCACAACACGCCTATCTTAAAGGTAGATCACTGGAAACTGCTCTGCATGAAGTGGTTTGTTGCATTGAAACAGGGTTAGACGTGAACGAATATGTTTCGGGCGCCTTCCTAGACGTTGAGGGGGCCTTCAACAATGTGGAACTTGAATCTATAAGTTCGCCAATGGAGCGTATTGGGGCGGAAGACGGATGGTTCAGTGGATCAACAATATGTCGGAAAGTAGAATCATCAACTCATCTCTGGGTCCTTCAACTATTAGGTCCACTCTCATTTCCACTCTCATCATAGCCGGTTTCAAGGCGAAGAGTTCCTGCAATATCTCCAAGTTCCGGATTTAAAATACAGCTGCTTGGGAGACAATGTAAGGGTCTATCCACACTTCATATAACCGTGATATTGTTGTCACTATTTCAGCTCACTAGCTCAGTAATTGAAGATTGGAATCTGCTTTGACCTGTATTTGGTGACCACCTTAACTAAAGCGACATCCATTAGATCTGCTCTAGTATCAGAATCCCTTTAGAGGGATGTGGCGGCACTGAACGTTCTGTGCAAGGATGTATCCGCACTTCACATGCCTACAGTATTGGTTCCTTTTTAGGGGCCGTCACGCTATCCACAGTACAGTGCAAGGGTCTTGGTGAGCTCCTCCTAAGGCTGTCTTAGTCGCTAATCTCAATCAATTTAATAAGACCTCGTTAAGACCTCCATTCAATTGTTCTTTATGCTGTTTAACCAGCCAGAGAAGCGCATAATTCTCAGGACCTATGGAACGCCTTCTTATGAGGTACTTTTGCTCTTGTTTGGGCTGGATATCGGATTAATCGCTCGATGTACCGAGATACATAGTCTAAAAGCTATTCTTAGGTAGCCACACTGATTCATGTTCCCAAATCTCAGACATTAACGAGATGGGTCTAGACTTGTCAATTATGTAGTTCAGTTTGGTGGAGGTGGACTCAGAAGTTTACCAGTTGAAACACCACCATGAGATTGATTGGTGCGCAATCTTCTTAACTACTGGTATGTAGGGTGGAAGACTGATTTGGACTGAAGGCCTTGTTAAGGATTTATACAAGTTGCCACCGCTATTGGAAATATTTCGAATGCTCACTCCTTATAGTCCGAAGAAAAACTACAATACCAACTGTCCTAACGGCGAGTGTAGTTGGACATATTTTCCCACACAAACTTTGATTCTTTTTCAGTCCATTCTTGTATCAGAGGTGTTCTCAGGAGTTTCCTGGAAAGTTCACTTCAGTCAGAAATGCTTCCAGGATATTCCTTATTTCAACTAAACTATATCATCCAACGGACTATCACCATGTTCTTTGTATTATAGTCTTCCTTGTTATACTTTACATTATTGACAATATTCCGCAATTGCAAATTCCTCGGTTGGCTCTTCTATTCATTTATGCTCTGAGATGCTTCCCTGGATTTTTACTTTAGGCACACCTAATTGCAGAGTTTCTGTTCTTATGATGGAGTCCTCTGGTAATGTTTTCGTTCCCTACCAACAATTTGTATTACCAACAATTCTCCGCAATCGGATCTTCCTCAGTTGTTTCTTCAGATCAGATCTGTCCTCAGTGGTTTTCTGGGAACTTAGCTATAGTCAGGTTTATTCCCAGAACTTAGATCGTTAGATCTGAACTACATTAATATCTTCTGTTCGTGCATCACATCCTACTTCTTATCTGTGCATCCTTAACGATATTCTGAGCTTGAGTCTCTCAGATGTCTTCTCCTAATCAAATCTGTCCTTTTGGGTTTTCTTGGAACTTATCTGTCGGTAGTATCAGTACGCAGGATTCTTGTTATATGTATATATCTTCCATCTTCTCCTCTCACGACGTCTTTTGTTGCTTAATCACGATACTCCATATTTCAAGGTTTCCTCAGTTAGTTTTGCTAAGGAGTCACTTCTGTACCTTATTTTGTTTTCTCTCTTCTTTTGTCACGACATGCCCCGGCGATCATCATCTTCTTCGACATACATTGTATCTTTGGAGTTCTCTACCTCTGCTTCGTTTCTACTATCTTAGTCATTTCCCCATCCCAGTTCTCATCATGGACAGATCAAAATAATAGTTTGTGACTTCCTCGGTTATACTTCCCAAAGGATGTGTTTTCAGGTCTTAACCAAGTAATTATCGTCTATCATCATCTTTCACTGCACCAGATCACAGACTGCTGCGGACCTTTGGCACACAATAGACTCAGGTGTTTTGCAGAATATATCTTAGATATGAGTAAGATAACCCATGTTGGTGCCTCAAAAATACTTGAATTCCGGTCGGAATTAAACCTGACAGAAGATCTATAGATGAGACTATCCTCATCTTTGTAAGTAATAGGGACATTGCAGGAGATCTTTCAGGTCGCGGTGTATAACACCTTTAAATAAATCTAATCTAACTGAGAGTATTGATATCTCACGGCTAAGCCTCTCACAAGTCCACCCCCCTCCAGATTAGGTTAACCAGGTAGTTTTCGAGTTATGCAAGTTGACCTGGATGCCCATTATGATACCTATTTGTAAGGGGAAACTACTCAGCCTCCCCTCTCCCTCAAAAACCCTCAGCACCCCGTGACCTTAAACCAGTTAGAAGGCTTTCGTGATGGTGAGAATATCAGTTAGCTTCAGCTCGGCTAATTCTTGTAGTTCTTCAAAGAAAGCTGAGCCCATATACCTGGCTCGTCTCCTCTGAAGACCCGGGCAATCACAGGGCAGATATTTCACCGATTCCTCCTTATCTCCACAACTCCTACAAAGAGAAGCTCTCTGAAAGGAGCACCGTACCTGGCTGCCATTCGGCCTATGATGCAGTGCCCTGTCAGAGCCCCCACGATAGTCCTGAGTTCTCCTCTACTGAGCCGTAGAAGTATGTCAGTCCTATTTTGCTCAGTTTTGGCCACATGTGTCGAGATGTTCGACAGTCGGCGGCTAAGTACCACCGCTCATTTGTTATTTGTTGAACACTGGTATCTTGCATTTCCTGGTAAACAAAAGATTCGTCTTATCAGGATTAAACCCAAGACCATTTCGTTTCGCCCATCCCTCCAACTTACTAAGTCAGTTCACTGATGGTGGGAATAAATTGTACTTTTATCATGATTACAACGTCATCCGCATAAGCAACGACTTTTATCCTCTTTCTAGCCTGGTGAACATTTCGTTAAGAACAAGGTTCCACGAAATCGGTGATAAGACGCCGCCCTGTGGAGTTCCTCTTGTAACTGCCTTCCTAATAGTTGAAGGACCCAGAGATGAGTTGATGATTCTACTTTCCGACATATTGTTGATCCACTGAACCATCTCGTCTTCCGCCCCAATACGCTCCATTGGCGAACTTATAGATTCAAGTTCCACATTGTTGAAGGCCCCCTCAACGTCTAGGAAGGCGCCCGAAACATATTCGTTCACGTCTAACCCTGTTTCAATGCAACAAACCACTTCATGCAGAGCAGTTTCCAGTGATCTACCTTTAAGATAGGCGTGTTGTGCTCCGCTGAAGCTTTGCTCATTGATTGCGTTTTCACCACACCCCTCAGAAGGACACCTCTATAGGGTTCAAGTATGTTCAAAGTGTATTTCCACTGTCACTTCTCACAAGGTTCTGGGTTACAGAATCCGCTTTACTACTTCACATTCAAATTCAATTGTTTCACCGCAGCAGGCCGCGATTTGCCTTAAAGCGATTTTCAGTCGAGTATTTTTCATTAAATAAAAGCGCGAAGCTTCTTCTCTGGGAAGAATGAAAATCCATTTTAACAAAATTGAACGCTTGTCATTGAACATTTCCAGGCAATATTGAAAATGCCCAGGACTGCGTAACCAGTCGGGCCGTTACGTCCGCCGCTTGCAATTGGCTCTCGACAAGGAAGGACCTTCAAACTTCACAAAAGTAAAAATGGAAAAATAAAAAACAAAAAATTAAAATCAAAATTTGGTTGTTTCTTTTTAACGAGAATTTCAGCTACAGAACGGATGCTTCCGGTCGAAATCCTCCCCTTTTTTAATGTGTAAATAGGGGTGTCACAACAGACCTTTGGGGCGCGTTGTATATCCCTAAATGAATACAATCCTTTTCATTTCTTTGTGGTTTGAGGATTTTCTTCATTTCGTTTGGGCATCCTTTATATGGTTGGTTTGTTGGTTGCATTGGCGATGATCCCTCATCCAGTTACCGCAGGTGCGCAGTTTTGACACCGCTCTTTTGGTTTATTACAGTTGGAATATTGTGTGCCGATCCTTACTGCCAGTTCGAGAGATTAATGAACGGGAGAATTCCCACTTCCGTGCAGGTCGCAATCTCTTCAATGTGTTGGAAAATTGGTTTGCCAAGAGTTTTACATCTTCTTCTGGCCAGGCTGGGCGGTGAGCTTCGCCGCATCACGACGACCTCTGTTTGTTAACTCCGTGGATTTGTTCTTGTTGCCGTCCAGCCAGAGTGCTCTACTGATCTTGCAGGTTTTCAACCTCCTCCATCGACTGTTTGCAGTCACCGAGAATTATTTGCCTATCTTGCTCTTGATTGAGCCAATTGGGACACAAACCGGTGTCTCTTCATGTTGATCAAGAGCGGATCCACTTCGGGTCAGCTCACCTGCCCTCATTTTGTTTTTTATATGGACCCGACTTGATTTTTTAAGGTTTGAGCTTAGTAGGCGAAAGTACTCTTCGCCCACTTTTGGGCCTTATTTAATAGTGAAAAATACCCAATCTTCAGGAGAAAATAACAGAGTACTTTGAACTTAGTCTGGCCTAACATGAAAGCACACCCGCAAACACCTGCAGTTGTTTGCGGGTATTCCGTAATTTGATTTCCTCCTTCGCTTGGGGGTAATTTCACTATATTAGTAGCGGCTCTTCCCGTCCTTCATATACCCGCATATCCCACAAATCACAGCAGCATTCTCGCATATTGCTTCAGCTGAGAGAGATGGCGGCACTGGGTTCATGGCAAACACACTGCGCAAAAAACGCATCATTTGGGCAGTTGACCTTTGACCTCTCATTTCCTTATCATCAGTTTTGCTGCTTTTTGTTGTTGGTTCGTTGTTTGCAGTTATGAATATGATTTCCATTCCCATCTAATGGCAGTGTTCAGTGTTCCTCTGGTGGGGTAGTTGGACTTTTGTTGCACACTCATTATTTTTTCCCGTCTTTTTCCTCATGCTTAACGTTTCATGATGTCTTCCGTAGCAGTCTTTTAATGGATTGAAGTTGATTGATTTCGCTCAATACACACGAGCAAAATAAAATGGATTTCGTCTGGGATCAGGTGGCAAGGAACACGGCATACATTTAGGCGCAATGGTTAATGAAACTCTACCAAGGCGATAGTGATATGCCTCATTACCGAGAGTGACTACATTATCAGTTGGAAGTGGTATTCAGCATGACCGATCGCAATTGAGCGGAGTGTGGCCAAAGATATTCGTAACTGATGAGGTAGAAAAAATCTGTAGAGCCTGGAAGTGTGGCAGGTATTCAAAGAAAAGCATTTGGAGATTGTGTTCACAGTCGAAGCGCCAGAACCAGGAAAAAGGATGCAGTTAAGACGACTGCGACACGCCCTACACACTTGTAGAGCGATGGGTAACTAGAAGGACTTGGATCAGTGGCACTCACTTTCTTCCAGCAGGCTTCTCTTCTTCTCTCGATTTTCCCAACTCCACAATACTAAAAATAGGCAGAAGGAGGGAGAAAAACCTTGCATATAATTGTATGTAAATCCTTACAAAGTTTTCAACGCTATAATATTTAGCTTTTTTGATAAATTTTTCTTTAGAAAGAAGGTGGAATTTTTTAAAGACTCGGAGGGAATGTAAGCCGAAGAGTCAATGAAATCATTTCCAAAATGTGATGTTGAAAGAACGGTAGAACAGCATGGAACAGTGTGGGTATTCCCAGTGGGTCGGATCTGATATCTGTGAGACGAGTACTATGAATATAATCCAAGGAAGTCCGAAATTGAACTCTAGTTGGTGACGAGGTGCAGAAGGATGTTTCCAGAGATTCCACCACGTCCACATGATTATTTTTTCTAACAAATTCTGGAAGTATTTGAAACCGGGCAACCCCCATATTGCAATTTCATGAAAATCCCTAAGTCCCGTTGCTGTCTGCAATAACAAAGGACCTCGTAAGTAAGGCCGCAGGAAGTAACCTAGCAACCACTGCCGAAAGTGTACCGAGACACCACAATTAAAACAGGCCTATTTCTCTATATAAAATCTTTACTGACGTCATCCAACCACATCCGCAATGTAAGTGAATTTCCTTAAACTACGAGGAAATCCCGGTAAAGAAAATCCGATTCCGTTGAACAGTCCTTCGACGCCATTGGAGAACTTTAGAGAAGGTTGAATTATCACCAACAAAAATACAAAAAAGAAACTTGCCAAATGAGACCCATTAAGATGATCGGAAGGTATAATTGTAGGATATCTAAAACTGAGTGGAGTATGTGAAAAGTATAGGACTGAATTATAATTAGTCCCTTAAAAAGGAGGAGGGGATTTTAATAGGAGAGTTCTTTTTTAGCTTAAGCCTGGAACAGCCAACGTCATCTTTCAGCAGAGTGGACGACATCTTTGGAACAACATTTACACATCTGCGACCAACACTTCACACCAGCAACTCTGCAGGCAGCGAACTGTGAGTTTAGCATTTAAGATGATATCCTTACAGAAATAAGTCAGTTAAATTGTATGCTATGTGCCTTATGGCCTTATAATAACTCCACGCTTTGAGATCGTTCCCTCGTCGTACGTGGAGCAGGTTCAATATATTTTCTAGTTCTTTTTCCACTGCCGGCTACGACCCAAAGTCACCCTATTGATTAATTAAAGATTGAACTGGAAGAGGTTGTGTTTGCAAATTGTTGTTGCTGCTGCGGATGTTGATGCTCATGATGATGCTCAATCCCTTCATAGATTAAACTTCTGGTATGAGATTATGTCCCCGCTCAGATTTCCGTTGCAGCTGTCGTTCAGTGTAGACGCTTCTTCAGTGTTCAGCACCACCATCTTTGTGGTTTGATTATGGAACAGAGGTGAATAATTATGTGAAGTGTTTACACCGAACAGAATTTATTCATCTCTGCGATTACTCGTCCCAGGATCACCGCAATTCCTCTCGCGGTAGAGCTCTGCGATTTACAACAAAATCATCAGATCAGACATTGCCAGTTTGAAGGAACATTCAAAGATATCCTCAGTATATCGTAATTCCTCTCATGTTCCACTCCAGCTCATCAACAGTTCACCAATGATCGACTCGAGTACTCCATTCTGATCGATGATGTTCCTATATAATATTTCTGAAGCCGGCAATTTCAACCGCAGCACTTGGAGAAATGTAAATGGAAATGGGGAGTCCTCAGAGACCGCTGAAGAGTCACAGTATACGAGTAGCCAGGCAACCGCTTACAAAGAGACGGCACAGAGTGCCACATGGGAATCTCCACAAGCTTGGAATTAGCCCACAATTAAAAAGCGCCCATTCACAAAATAATTTATTTCCCTTAAGGAAAAAGAAAGCAGAAAATACATTGATCAACATGAATATAAAATACATGCGAAACATTCCACGGACGGTCAAAGATGCTGAGTGACTGCGAGCTTGTTGAGAGATGGCGAGGTTGTTATGATTCATTCTCGAACACTTCAGCTGACTCCGTGGAACGTTTCTAGATAAACAACCAATTAAGAAGTATCAAAGCTAACATCCCTCAATGTGCGACTATATTAAAAACGAGCAAAGCGGAAGAAATTTAGTTTATACTCGTATTGTGTCCTTTCCCTTGTAGTTTATATTGTCCTTTCAGTTAGGTGCCTCCCCATTCACCAAATGAATCGCTTGCTAAGCAAGCACAGTTTTCCTTCCACTCCCTGGACGATCCTTGTAGAATGCGCGAATTCCCCCATAATTGAAAGAGCTGCCCCGAGCACAACCCCTTCAAGGACCCCCAGCTCCCCTGTCCAATTAGATGGACTCTCGCCATTTCATTTAATTTTTTTTCTTGCAGTTTTTTCTCTTTTTCGCTTTGTTGACTTGCACCTCGGAATTTTGGAGTGGAAGCGAGAGAAGCGTTCAATGGTCGAGTCACTGGCTCCGATGATTTCAAAAATTCTCTATTCTATACAATTAACTGAGGAAACGTGTTTGGTAGAAGGTGATTCTGTCTCGTCGACAGTTTAATCGGATTTCGGTTCCTCCTCCGGCTCCGATATAAATTCAAACTGTTCTGGCGGCTGTGCTTCTTCAGGCAAATCACCATATTCCGCTGCTGGTTCCGGTTCCACATTGGGTACAATTGGACCTCGTGGGGCCAACCGAACGACAAACAGTCCATCGCCGCCGTCAGCCGCTGGTATGCGTACAGCCTCAATTGACACTACGAGGTTTCGTCGTTGAAGGAGAATTTCGTACTCTTCCGTCCTGTCAGACATCTCCACCTCGCGTACCACCTGGACCACTTGGCTCGCGAGAATCATACTGTCCTGCAAATCGCCGATTCTCTCCCAGCATGCGGCCAACGTTCTGCGCATCTGCGGGAAATTTAACACACATAAATACATTCCTTTTGAAGATCTTTCTGACTGCATCCTTCTTACTTGCCGGATGCTGGATGCTTTTTTGATCGCTTTGCAGAATTTGTGGACCCACGTGCTGAATACCGCAATAACAAGCAGCAATATTAGTGCCTTCAACCAAATTGCGTCGTTGGCTGCCATCCGCAGCTGTTGTGACCAAGACTCGGGTGGTGCTGGGGCTGATTCAATTCCCAATGTTAGCAAAACTGTGTGTGCCACTGAAAGGATATTGTTCATTTTTTCAATTAATCAAAAATCAAGCCAAAAATAAAGTGTAGTCAGGAATGCCAACTGAATTTTCTGCTGCGATTCAGACTCGAAAATATTCAGTGGGAAAATTCGGGTATTTCACAGGTTGCTCTGATTGAAAGCTGAGCCGGTGGGCATGGAGAGGATTTGTTGTAACGGGTTAGAATTACAAGTGGAAAAGCACAGTGACCATTTCGATGAGGCCGACTTCCATCCAACTGGATAATGTTTGGACTTGTGATGGGGCTCTTTTGTGGGACCTAGTTGTGGAGGTATTACTGTTTAAGGGAGTATTTGGTGTGTGGGGTTTAAGGAACCGAAAGATCAGCCCGATGTGAGCACAGGAACGAGGCAGGTGCTGACAGAAGTCCTTTATAGATTGTGAGCTTGAACTGATGTTTCTGTTTATGATGTCGATCAACTTGAGTGCTAGGGATGTCAATCAGTCAGGGAGCTTAAGCAGGCAAAGATGTATGTAGTTACAGAGGTACTCTCATCGTTCGACTACTGTGTCTAAGCAACTTCCCTCAGATACTCAAGGTATTCATTCAGGAGGTATCGGCCTTTTCAGCGATCATACTCAAACATAAATGCAGATATTTTTTTAGCTGGTACTCGTAGTTGTCCATGGTTGCAAAAGTACCATTCGGCTGAGAGCACTACACTGCAGAGCTACATATTGTTGGCTACTCCCGTCAGAATCTAAAATGGTTCCAATAACATTCCAAACAGAATGCCTTATATACTAGTAATATAACAATTCAGGGAATCCTTTCCGAAGGAAAATTATCCATAGATCTCATCCATAAAAAACATCAAAGAGTAACGAGTACTTCATGCATCAGAGTGAAACCCCAGTTTTTCTTCGGACTATAAGGAGTGAGCATTCGAAATATTTCCAATAGCGGTGGCAACTTGTATAAATCCTTAACAAGGCCTTCAGTCCAAATCAGTCTTCCACCCTACATACCAGTAGTTAAGAAGATTGCGCACCAATCAATCTCATGGTGGTGTTTCAACTGGTAAACTTCTGAGTCCACCTCCACCAAACTGAACTACATAATTGACAAGTCTAGATCCATCTCGTTAATGTCTGAGATTTGGGAACATGAATCAGTGTAGCTACCTAAGAATATCTTTTAGACTATGTATCTCGGTACATCGAGCGATTAATCCGATATCCAGCCCAAACAAGAGCAAAAGTAGCTCATAAGAAGGCGTTCCATAGGTCCTGAGAATTATGCGCTTCTCTGGCTGGTTAAACAGCATAAAGAACAATTGAATGGAGGTCTTAACGAGGTCTTATTAAATTGAGAGCGATTAGCGACTAAGACAGCCTTAAGAGGAGCTCACCAAGACCCTTGCACTGTACTGTGGATAGCGTGACGGCCCCTAAAAAGGAACCAATACTGTAGGCATGTGAAGTGCGGATACATCCTTGCACAGAACGTTCAGTGCCGCCACATCCCTCTAAAGGGATTCTGATACTAGAGCAGATCTAATGGATGTCGCTTTAGTTAAGGTGGTCACCAAATACAGGTCAAAGCAGATTCCAATCTTCAATTACTGATCTAGTGAGCTGAAATAGTGACAACAATATCACGGTTATATGAAGTGTGGATAGACCCTTACATTGTCTCCCAAGCAGCTGTATTTTAAATCCGGAACTTGGAGATATTGCAGGAACTCTTCGCCTTGAAACCGGCTAGATGAGAGTGGAAATAAAGAGCGTGAAAATCCAAACCTCGGTACCTGACTTTGACCATGACATAAGCTTCTACTTTAATCTGATGAGCATTTGCCTTGCGTCTGAGAGGAAATGGACACAGGATTTACAGAAAAACCTTCGCTGATTGGTGAAACTTACAACAGAAAGGGGATTCCTTCGTTGAAGATATCGATTATGTCCAATTTTCTTACCTACTCTTCGATATGAATTTATACCGTCTTCGCACCCAGCAACCCAGTATTCGTCTGAAACTAAAGTTTTCTTACCCAACGAGGGTCGGCAACTTGAGTAGTAGACCAAATAGTAGATTAGGGTAGATGCAAAGGCGAAATAACAGTCTCAATCACCCCGAACTCAAGGGATCAATTTTCAAAAGGAAAAAGTGGAGGGATGGTTCAAAGAGCAACGGAAATGTCCAGCAGCAGTAAAGAATAATCACTCATGAGGGGCAAATGGGAGTTTGGATTTAGCTCAGCGCGGGGCAATCCGTACGCCAAGAACACCTGCGGAAGCCGCAAGTGGATCATTCTGAGGCCTGACATTGCTAAGATAGCCTCAGCCACGAAATACTCTCGCTTTAATTGGAAGTTCTTCACAATAAGCGTAGTTTTTTTTCCGGGTGTGGCAGGGAAACAACTCTTCTGCTCTGTTACTTTCTAGTCATCGACGAAGCACTGACACATTCTTGTATACCCGAAGGAATAAAGGATCCCAATAAGAGAGTTAACATTGAAATCATCATCAATATTCAAGGACAGCAGGGGTAGCTGTGATTTTGTTGACACTCTTTGAAGGGTCCACAGGTGATTGCTGAAGTTACTAAAACACCTTCTCTCTGTTCACAATGAATGATGCTGAAGCAGTATATTTGGGTTCCTTCCCTACCTACCATGATCCCTGAAAAGTCATTCTATGTGGAGACCTGTTGCTGCTTCCCCTTATTTCTAGCGACAAGAAAATGTGACATTTCAAAACCGGCAGAAGAAAGCAACTCGGTATTTTATGCCATTTGGAAAATTGAATCGGAATCGGAATCGAAAAATCTGAGAAAATCTTCGCTGAAACTTATTATTATAATGAAATTGACCAGAAAGGAACAAGAGGAGTTGGATCGCCAGCTGATGCCGCCACCACCGGCACCGCCGCTACTTCAATTTCAACGCCATCGTGGAGCAGGGGCGAAGCGATTCATCAGCATTCACATGATCGCTTTGCTGTCGCATTACGAAATAGGCGTCAATGAACTATTCCGGAAGATTAAGAGGACGCTTCTGTATGTGGACCTACAGCAGGCTTGGACATTGTACGCGGAGGTTCTGCGTGCCATCGATCCGAGGGTAATCTCTGTGAATGGTGTGCTTTACATCACCCTGAAGCCGAGCTTCCTACGGCCCCGTACCAAAGAATATCGATTTGGTTGACACTGAACGCCAAAATTATTCTTTGCTTCAACACGTCTCAAATCCAAATATTCTTCCAATAAATTGTTGTGGTGAAATTTAAGTGAAGTCCTGTTTGGCTCTTTAATATAGTTTTTCTGGGAAGAGCATTTTATTGGAGGTCTTTGGTAGCTCCAGATACTTGAAGCTCGAATATGATTTTCTCTGGAACGACTTGGGATAAAGTCCAGTGAGGTCCGGACAACTTTTGGGAGAGTCTCTAGTAGAGGAATGTGAACAGATGACTGGTTGACGTGGAAAAAAGGGAGGGGGTGGTCACTGGTCTGGTGGATACTTCAAAGCGTTGTTGGTGTGTTCGATGCTGAATGTTATATAAACTAAACTTTTGTTGGATCACCTTTGGATGATTCGGGTTATAGTTAGATAGAAGTGCGGTAGGCCGGAGAACCGCAGAAGAAGGAAGCTTTCAAGTACTCAGGCATTGATGCCCATTGTACGATAAGCCTATTGAGGGGGGTGGGGAGACAGAGGATTGTGAGAGGAAGTTACACCTTTTCAAACTTCTTTGACTCGTTTCTAAATCTCAGAAATCTGTCCAGGGATGAGATATGTACGTTGTCCATTCCCAAAATACCTGACCGCAATATGCGCCTCCTCATTCTGGCAAAGGCAGGACAAGCGCAGAGAAAATGCTCTGTGCCGTCCTGTGCTTCCTGCAGACAGGAGACGCAGTTCGGATTCTCGATGATGCCTATGGTCGCCATGATGATAATGATCCCATGGATTATGCCCCGTGATTAGCCCAGCCAATGATCGAAGATCCGTCTTTAGTAATGTTAGAAGGGAAGTTGGAGCCATAGGCTCACACAAAAAACCCTCACGGCTCATCAGAAATCGGGAGGGGCAGATGAGAAAATAACATATCGAAATAAAAAGAGTGAGAAACAAAAGAAGAAAGATTTTCCAACCTCATGCAGGGGTGTTTACTTTTTGTACACAGTATCCCAGGTCTGATAGATATGTATAGCTTAACAACGCCCATTTTATATCCGCCTCCTCTACTGACATGCATTTCTTGTTAACTGAAGAATCAACCACGTTGTCCAGTTCGCTTTTTCACTCCGTTAACTCTACCTCAGCGCTTCAGTTCCAGAATTTCCGACTTGTTTATATATTCACTTCTTAACTGACTTCTTAAATGAACTCTTGCAACATTATAATTGTAATACTCCTTATTTCTTACCAGTTCCAGAGCTAACAAAGCTCATACCAATTCTGGTCTTCAGTGGAAGTTCCCCGGCGTCCTACTCGGTCCTGCAACCCGTTTCATTCGATGTGTTTCAATTGATATTTGGAATTTTATTCGCCAGTTCTTTCGCCGTATTGATGCAATATACTTGTATCTCGTATTATTTCCTGTTCTGTTCTGTTTAGAATCCGATCACCTTACCAAGGTTCTAAGGATAGCTTTGGTAACGTGATCAGATTCAAAACTGTAGTATACTATTACCAACTGTCCTAACGGCGAGTGTAGTTGGACATATTTTCCCACACAAACTTTGATTCTTTTTCAGTCCATTCTTGTATCAGATGTGTTCTCAGGAGTTTCCTGGAAAGTTCACTTCAGTCAGAAATGCTTCCAGGATATTTCTAATTGCAACTAAACTATATCATCCAACGGACTATCACCATGTTCTTTGTATTATAGCCTTCCTTGTCATACTTTACATTATTGACAATATTCCGCAATTGCAAATTCCTCGGTTGGCTCTTCTATTCATTTATGTTCTGAGATGCTTCCCTGGATATTTACTTTAGTCACACCTCTGGTCCTCTCAGTCCTCTGGTAATGTTTTCGTTCCCTACCAACAATTTGTATTACCAAAAATTCTCCGCAATCGGATCTTCCTCAGTTGTTTCTTCAGATCAGATCTGTCCTCAGTGGTTTTCTGGGAACTTAACTATAGTCAGGTTTATTCCCAGAACTTAGATCGTTAGATCTGAACTACATTAATATCTTCTGTTCGTGCATCACATCCTAATTCTTATCTGTGCATCCTTAACGATATTCTGAGCTTGAGTCTCTCAGATGTCTTCTCCTAATCAAATCTGTCCTTTTGGGTTTTCTTGGAACTTATCTGTCGGTAGTATCAGTACGCAGGATTCTTGTTATATGTATATATCTTCCATCTTCTCCTCTCACGACTTCTTTTGTTGCTTAATCACGATACTCCATATTTCAAGGTTTCCTCAGTTAGTTTTGCTAAGGAGTCACTTTTGTACCTTATTTTCTTTTCTGTCTTCTTTTATCACGACATGCCCCGGCCATCATCACCTTCTTCGACATACATTGTATCTTTGGAGTACTCTACCTCTGCTTCGTTTCTACTATCTTAGTCATTTCCCCATCCCAGTTCTCATCATGGACAGATCAAAATAATAGTTTGTGACTTCCTCGGTTACACTTCCCAAAGGATGTGTTTTCAGGTCTTAACCAAGTAATTATCGTCTATCATCATCTTTCACTGCACCAGATCACAGACTGCTGCGGACCTTTGGCACACAATAGACTCAGGTGTTTTGCAGAATATATCTTAGATATGAGTAAGATAACCCATGTTGGTGCCTCAAAAATACTTGAATTCCGGTCGGAATTAAACCTGACAGAAGATCTATAGATGAGACTATCCTCATCTTTGTAAGTAATAGGGACATTGCAGGAGATCTTTCAGGTCGCGGTGTATAACACCTTTAAATAAATCTAATCTAACCGAGAGTATATTCATATCTCACGGCTAAGCCTCTCACAAGTCCACCCCCCTCCAGATTAGGTCAACCAGGTAGTTTTCGAGTTATGCAAGTTGACCTGGATGCCCATTATGATACCTATTTGTAAGGGGAAACTACTCAGCCTCCCCTCTCCCTCAAAAACCCTCAGCACCCCGTGACCTTAAACCAGTTAGAAGGCTTTCGTGATGGTGAGAATATCAGTTAGCTTCAGCTCGGCTAATTCTTGTAGTTCTTCAAAGAAAGCTGAGCCCATATACCTGGCTCGTCTCCTCTGAAGACCCGGGCAATCACAGGGCAGATATTTCACCGATTCCTCCTTATCTCCACAACTCCTACAAAGAGAAGCTCTCTGAAAGGAGCACCGTACCTGGCTGCCATTCGGCCTATGATGCAGTGCCCTGTCAGAGCCCCCACGATAGTCCTGAGTTCTCCTCTACTGAGCCGTAGAAGTATGTCAGTCCTATTTTGCTCAGTTTTGGCCACATGTGTCGAGATGTTCGACAGTCGGCGGCTAAGTACCACCGCTCATTTGTTATTTGTTGAACACTGGTATCTTGCATTTCCTGGTAAACAAAAGATTCGTCTTATCAGGATTAAACCCAAGACCATTTCGTTTCGCCCATCCCTCCAACTTACTAAGTCAGTTCACTGATGGTGGGAATAAATTGTACTTTTATCATGATTACAACGTCATCCGCATAAGCAACGACTTTTATCCTCTTTCTAGCCTGGTGAACATTTCGTTAAGAACAAGGTTCCACGGAATCGGTGATAAGACGCCGCCCTGTGGAGTTCCTCTTGTAACTGCCTTCCTAATAGTTGAAGGACCCAGAGATGAGTTGATGATTCTACTTTCCGACATATTGTTGATCCACTGAACCATCTCGTCTTCCGCCCCAATACGCTCCATTGGCGAACTTATAGATTCAAGTTCCACATTGTTGAAGGCCCCCTCAACGTCTAGGAAGGCGCACGAAACATATTCTTTCACGTCTAACCCTGTTTCAATGCAACAAACCACTTCATGCAGAGCAGTTTCCACTGATCTACCTTTAAGATAGGCGTGTTGTGCTCCGCTGAAGCTTTGCTCATTGATTGCGTTTTCACCACACCCCTCACAAGGACACCTCTATAGGGTTCAAGTATGTTCAAAGTGTATTTCCACTGTCACTTCTCACAAGGTTCTGGGTTACAGAATCCGCTTTACTACTTCACATTCAAATTCAATTGTTTCACCGCAGCAGGCCGCGATTTGCCTTAAAGCGATTTTCAGTCGAGTATTTTTCATTAAATAAAAGCGCGAAGCTTCTTCTCTGGGAAGAATGAAAATCCATTATAACAAAATTGAACGCTTGTCATTGAACATTTCCAGGCAATATTTAAAATGCCCAGGACTGCGTAACCAGTCGGATGTTTAAGTAGTGGGCCGTTACGTCCGCCGCTTGCAATTTGCTCTCGACAAGGAAGGACCTTCAAACTTCACAAAAGTAAAAATGGAAAAATAAAAAACAAAAAATTAAATTCAAAATTTGGTTGTTTCTTTTTAACGAGAATTTCAGCTACAGAACGGATGCTTCCGGTCGAAATCCTCCCCTTTTTTAATGTGTAAATAGAGGTGTCACAACAGCCCTTTGGGGCGCGTTGTATATCCCTAAATGAATACAATCCTTTTCATGTCTTTGTGGTTTGAGGATTTTCTTCATTTCGTTTGGGCATCCTTTATATGGTTGGTTTGTTGGTTGCATTGGCGATGATCCCTCATCCAGTTACCGCAGGTGCGCAGTTTTGACACCGCTCTTTTGGTTTATTACAGTTGGAATATTGTGTGCCGATCCTTACTGCCAGTTCGAGAGATTAATGAACGGGAGAATTCCCACTTCCGTGCAGGTCGCAATCTCTTCAATGTGTTGGAAAATTGGTTTGCCAAGAGTTTTACATCTTCTTCTGGCCAGGCTGGGCGGTGAGCTTCGCCGCATCACGACGACCTCTGTTTGTTAACTCCGTGGATTTGTTCTTGTTGCCGTCCAGCCAGAGTGCTCTACTGATCTTGCAGGTTTTCAAACTCCTCCATCGACTGTTTGCAGTCACCGAGAATTATTTGCCTATCTTGCTCTTGATTGAGCCAATTGGGACACAAACCGGTGTCTCTTCATGTTGATCAAGAGCGGATCCACTTCGGGTCAGCTCACCTGCCCTCATTTTGTTTTTTATATGGACCCGACTTGATTTTTTAAGGTTTGAGCTTAGTAGGCGAAAGTACTCTTCGCCCACTTTTGGGCCTTATTTAATAGTGAAAAATACCCAATCTTCAGGAGAAAATAACAGAGTACTTTGAACTTAGTCTGGCCTAACATGAAAGCACACCCGCAAACACCTGCAGTTGTTTGCGGGTATTCCGTAATTTGATTTCCTCCTTCGCTTGGGGGTAATTTCACTATATTAGTAGCGGCTCTTCCCGTCCTTCATATACCCGCATATCCCACAAATCACAGCAGCATTCTCGCATATTGCTTCAGCTGAGAGAGATGGCGGCACTGGGTTCATGGCAAACACACTGCGCAAAAAACGCATCATTTGGGCAGTTGACCTTTGACCTCTCATTTCCTTATCATCAGTTTTGCTGCTTTTTGTTGTTGGTTCGTTGTTTGCAGTTATGAATATGATTTCCATTCCCATCTAATGGCAGTGTTCAGTGTTCCTCTGGTGGGGTAGTTGGACTTTTGTTGCACACTCATTATTTTTTCCCGTCTTTTTCCTCATGCTTAACGTTTCATGATGTCTTCCGTAGCAGTCTTTTAATGGATTGAAGTTGATTGATTTCGCTCAATACACACGAGCAAAATAAAATGGATTTCGTCTGGGATCAGGTGGCAAGGAACACGGCATACATTTAGGCGCAATGGTTAATGAAACTCTACCAAGGCGATAGTGATATGCCTCATTACCGAGAGTGACTACATTATCAGTTGCAAGTGGTATTCAGCATGACCGATCGCAATTGAGCGGAGTGTGGCCAAAGATATTCGTAACTGATGAGGTAGAAAAAATCTGTAGAGCCTGGAAGTGTGGCAGGTATTCAAAGAAAAGCATTTGGAGATTGTGTTCACAGTCGAAGCGCCAGAACCAGGAAAAAGGATGCAGTTAAGACGACTGCGACACGCCCTACACACTTGTAGAGCGATGGGTAACTAGAAGGACTTGGATCAGTGGCACTCACTTTCTTCCAGCAGGCTTCTCTTCTTCTCTCGATTTTCCCAACTCCACAATACTAAAAATAGGCAGAAGGAGGGAGAAAAACCTTGCATATAATTGTATGTAAATCCTTACAAAGTTTTCAACGCTATAATATTTAGCTTTTTTGATAAATTTTTCTTTAGAAAGAAGGTGGAATTTTTTAAAGACTCGGAGGGAATGTAAGCCGAAGAGTCAATGAAATCATTTCCAAAATGTGATGTTGAAAGAACGGTAGAACAGCATGGAACAGTGTGGGTATTCCCAGTGGGTCGGATCTGATATCTGTGAGACGAGTACTATGAATATAATCCAAGGAAGTCCGAAATTGAACTCTAGTTGGTGACGAGGTGCAGAAGGATGTTTCCAGAGATTCCACCACGTCCACATGATTATTTTTTCTAACAAATTCTGGAAGTATTTGAAACCGGGCAACCCCCATATTGCAATTTCATGAAAATCCCTAAGTCCCGTTGTTGTCTGCAATAACAAAGGACCTCGTAAGTAAGGCCGCAGGAAGTAACCTAGCAACCACTGCCGAAAGTGTACCGAGACACCACAATTAAAGCAGGCCTATTTCTCTATATAAAATCTTTACTGACGTCATCCAACCACATCCGCAATGTAAGTGAATTTCCTTAAACTACGAGGAAATCCCGGTAAAGAAAATCCGATTCCGTTGAACAGTCCTTCGACGCCATTGGAGAACTTTAGAGAAGGTTGAATTATCACCAACAAAAATACAAAAGTGAAACTTACCAAATGAGACCCATTAAGATGATCGGAAGGTGTAATTGTAGGATATCTAAAACTGAGTGGAGTATGTGAAAAGTATAGGACTGAATTATAATTAGTCCCTTAAAAAGGAGGAGGGGATTTTAATAGGAGAGTTCTTTTTTAGCTTAAGCCTGGAACAGCCAACGTCATCTTTCAGCAGAGTGGACGACATCTTTGGAACAACATTTACACATCTGCGACCAACACTTCACACCAGCAACTCTGCAGGCAGCGAACTGTGAGTTTAGCATTTAAGATGATATCCTTACAGAAATAAGTCAGTTAAATTGTATGCTATGTGCCTTATGGCCTTATAATAACTCCACGCTTTGAGATCGTTCCCTCGTCGTACGTGGAGCAGGTTCAATATATTTTCTAGTTCTTTTTCCACTGCCGGCTACGACCCAAAGTCACCCTATTGATTAATTAAAGATTGAACTGGAAGAGGTTGTGTTTGCAAATTGTTGTTGCTGCTGCGGATGTTGATGCTCATGATGATGTTCAATCCCTTCATAGATTAAACTTCTGGTATGAGATTATGTCCCCGCTCAGATTTCCGTTGCAGCTGTCGTTCAGTGTAGACGCTTCTTCAGTGTTCAGCACCACCATCTTTGTGGTTTGATTATGGAACAGAGGTGAATAATTATGTGAAGTGTTTACACCGAACAGAATTTATTCATCTCTGCGATTACTCGTCCCAGGATCACCGCAATTCCTCTCGCGGTAGAGCTCTGCGATTTACAACAAAATCATCAGATCAGACATTGCCAGTTTGAAGGAACATTCAAAGATATCCTCAGTATATCGTAATTCCTCTCATGTTCCACTCCAGCTCATCAACAGTTCACCAATGATCGACTCGAGTACTCCATTCTGATCGATGATGTTCCTATATAATATTTCTGAAGCCGGCAATTTCAACCGCAGCACTTGGAGAAATGTAAATGGAAATGGGGAGTCCTCAGAGACCGCTGAAGAGTCACAGTATACGAGTAGCCAGGCAACCGCTTACAAAGAGACGGCACAGAGTGCCACATGGGAATCTCCACAAGCTTGGAATTAGCCCACAATTAAAAAGCGCCCATTCACAAAATAATTTATTTCCCTTAAGGAAAAAGAAAGCAGAAAATACATTGATCAACATGAATATAAAATACATGCGAAACATTCCACGGACGGTCAAAGATGCTGAGTGACTGCGAGCTTGTTGAGAGATGGCGAGGTTGTTATGATTCATTCTCGAACACTTCAGCTGACTCCGTGGAACGTTTCTAGATAAACAACCAATTAAGAAGTATCAAAGCTAACATCCCTCAATGTGCGACTATATTAAAAACGAGCAAAGCGGAAGAAATTTAGTTTATACTCGTATTGTGTCCTTTCCCTTGTAGTTTATATTGTCCTTTCAGTTAGGTGCCTCCCCATTCACCAAATGAATCGCTTGCTAAGCAAGCACAGTTTTCCTTCCACTCCCTGGACGATCCTTGTAGAATGCGCGAATTCCCCCATAATTGAAAGAGCTGCCCCGAGCACAACCCCTTCAAGGACCCCCAGCTCCCCTGTCCAATTAGATGGACTCTCGCCATTTCATTTAATTTTTTTTCTTGCAGTTTTTTCTCTTTTTCGCTTTGTTGACTTGCACCTCGGAATTTTGGAGTGGAAGCGAGAGAAGCGTTCAATGGTCGAGTCACTGGCTCCGATGATTTCAAAAATTCTCTATTCTATACAATTAACTGAGGAAACGTGTTTGGTAGAAGGTGATTCTGTCTCGTCGACAGTTTAATCGGATTTCGGTTCCTCCTCCGGCTCCGATATAAATTCAAACTGTTCTGGCGGCTGTGCTTCTTCAGGCAAATCACCATATTCCGCTGCTGGTTCCGGTTCCACATTGGGTACAATTGGACCTCGTGGGGCCAACCGAACGACAAACAGTCCATCGCCGCCGTCAGCCGCTGGTATGCGTACAGCCTCAATTGACACTACGAGGTTTCGTCGTTGAAGGAGAATTTCGTACTCTTCCGTCCTGTCAGACATCTCCACCTCGCGTACCACCTGGACCACTTGGCTCGCGAGAATCATACTGTCCTGCAAATCGCCGATTCTCTCCCAGCATGCGGCCAACGTTCTGCGCATCTGCGGGAAATTTAACACACATAAATACATTCCTTTTGAAGATCTTTCTGACTGCATCCTTCTTACTTGCCGGATGCTGGATGCTTTTTTGATCGCTTTGCAGAATTTGTGGACCCACGTGCTGAATACCGCAATAACAAGCAGCAATATTAGTGCCTTCAACCAAATTGCGTCGTTGGCTGCCATCCGCAGCTGTTGTGACCAAGACTCGGGTGGTGCTGGGGCTGATTCAATTCCCAATGTTAGCAAAACTGTGTGTGCCACTGAAAGGATATTGTTCATTTTTTCAATTAATCAAAAATCAAGCCAAAAATAAAGTGTAGTCAGGAATGCCAACTGAATTTTCTGCTGCGATTCAGACTCGAAAATATTCAGTGGGAAAATTCGGGTATTTCACAGGTTGCTCTGATTGAAAGCTGAGCCGGTGGGCATGGAGAGGATTTGTTGTAACGGGTTAGAATTACAAGTGGAAAAGCACAGTGACCATTTCGATGAGGCCGACTTCCATCCAACTGGATAATGTTTGGACTTGTGATGGGGCTCTTTTGTGGGACCTAGTTGTGGAGGTATTACTGTTTAAGGGAGTATTTGGTGTGTGGGGTTTAAGGAACCGAAAGATCAGCCCGATGTGAGCACAGGAACGAGGCAGGTGCTGACAGAAGTCCTTTATAGATTGTGAGCTTGAACTGATGTTTCTGTTTATGATGTCGATCAACTTGAGTGCTAGGGATGTCAATCAGTCAGGGAGCTTAAGCAGGCAAAGATGTATGTACATGGTTATATAGTTACAGAGGTACTCTCATCGTTCGACTACTGTGTCTAAGCAACTTCCCTCAGATACTCAAGGTATTCATTCAGGAGGTATCGGCCTTTTCAGCGATCATACTCAAACATAAATGCAGATATTTTTTTAGCTGGTACTCGTAGTTGTCCATGGTTGCAAAAGTACCATTCGGCTGAGAGCACTACACTGCAGAGCTACATATTGTTGGCTACTCCCGTCAGAATCTAAAATGGTTCCAATAACATTCCAAACAGAATGCCTACTTATATACTAGTAATATAACAATTCAGGGAATCCTTTCCGAAGGAAAATTATCCATAGATCTCATCCATAAAAAACATCAAAGAGTAACGAGTACTTCATGCATCAGAGTGAAACCCCAGTTTTTCTTCGGACTATAAGGAGTGAGCATTCGAAATATTTCCAATAGCGGTGGCAACTTGTATAAATCCTTAACAAGGCCTACAGTCCAAATCAGTCTTCCACCCTACATACCAGTAGTTAAGAAGATTGCGCACCAATCAATCTCATGGTGGTGTTTCAACTGGTAAACTTCTGAGTCCACCTCCACCAAACTGAACTACATAATTGACAAGTCTAGATCCATCTCGTTAATGTCTGAGATTTGGGAACATGAATCAGTGTGGCTACCTAAGAATAGCTTTTAGACTATGTATCTCGGTACATCGAGCGATTAATCCGATATCCAGCCCAAACAAGAGCAAAAGTAGCTCATAAAAAGGCGTTCCATTGGTCCTGAGAATTATGCGCTTCTCTGGCTGGTTAAACAGCATAAAGAACAATTGAATGGAGGTCTTAACGAGGTCTTATTAAATTGAGAGCGATTAGCGACTAAGACAGCCTTAAGAGGAGCTCACCAAGACCCTTGCACTGTACTGTGGATAGCGTGACGGCCCCTAAAAAGGAACCAATACTGTAGGCATGTGAAGTGCGGATACATCCTTGCACAGAACGTTCAGTGCCGCCACATCCCTCTAAAGGGATTCTGATACTAGAGCAGATCTAATGGATGTCGCTTTAGTTAAGGTGGTCACCAAATACAGGTCAAAGCAGATTCCAATCTTCAATTACTGAGCTAGTGAGCTGAAATAGTGACAACGATATCACGGTTATATGAAGTGTGGATAGACCCTTACATTGTCTCCCAAGCAGCTGTATTTTAAATCCGGAACTTGGAGATATTGCAGGAACTCTTCGCCTTGAAACCGGCTATGATGAGAGTGGAAATAAAGAGCGTGAAAATCCAAACCTCGGTACCTGACTTTGACCATGACATAAGCTTCTACTTTAATCTGATGAGCATTTGCCTTGCGTCTGAGAGGAAATGGACACAGGATTTACAGAAAAACCTTCGCTGATTGGTGAAACTTACAACAGAAAGGGGATTCCTTCGTGGAAGATATCGATTATGTCCAATTTTCTTACCTACTCTTCGATATGAATTTATACCATCATCGCACCCAGCAATCCAGTATTCGTCTGAAACTAAAGTTTTCTTACCCGACGAGGGTCGGCAACTTGAGTAGTAGACCAAATAGTAGATTAGGGTAGATGCAAAGGCGAAATAACAGTCTCAATCACCCCGAACTCAAGGGATCAATTTTCAAAAGGAAAAAGTGGAGGGATGGTTCAAAGAGCAAAGGTAATGTCCAGCAGCAGTAAAGAAATCACTCATGAGGGGCAAATGGGAGTTTGGGTTTAGCTCAGCGCGGGGCAATTCCGTACGCCAAGAACACCTGCGGAAGCCGCAAGTGGATCAGGCCTGACATTGCTAAGATAGCCTCAGCCACGAAATACTCTCGCTTTAATTGGAAGTTCTTCACAATAAGCGTAATTTTCTTTTTCCGGGTGTGGCAGGGAAACAATTCTTCTGCTCTGTTATTTTCTAGTCATCGACGAAGCACTGACACATTCTTGTATACCCGAAGGAATAAAGGATCCCAATAAGAGAGTTAACATTGAAATCATCATCAATATTCAATGACAGCAGGGGTAGCTGCGATTTTATTGACACTCTTTGAAGGGTTCACAGGTGATTGCTGAAGTTACTAAAACACCTTCTCTCTGTTCACAATGAATGATGCTGAAGCAGTATCTTTGGGTTCCTTTCCTACCTACCATGATCCCTGAAAAGTCATTCTATGTGGAGACCTGTTGCTGCTTCCCCTTATTTCTAGCGACAAGAAAATGTGACATTTCAAAACCGGCAGAAGAAAGCAACTCGGTATTTTATGCCATTTGGAAAATTGAATCGGAATCGGAATCGAAAAATCTGACAAAATCTTCGCTGAAACTTATTATTATAATGAAATTGACTAGAAAGGAACAAGAGGAGTTGGATCGCCAGCTGATGCCGCCACCACCGGCACCGCCGCTACTTCAATTTCAACGCCATCGTGGAGCAGGGGCGAAGCGATTCATCAGCATTCACATGATCGCTTTGCTGTCGCATTACGAAATAGGCGTCAATGAACTATTCCGGAAGATTAAGAGGACGCTTCTGTATGTGGACCTACAGCAGGCTTGGACATTGTACGCGGAGGTTCTGCGTGCCATCGATCCGAGGGTAATCTCTGTGAATGGTGTGCTTTACATCACCCTGAAGCCGAGCTTCCTACGGCCCCGTACCAAAGAATATCGGTTTGGTTGACACTGAACGCCAAAATTATTCTTTGCTTCAACATGCCTCAAATCCAAATATTCTTCCAATAAATTGTTGTGGTGAAATTTAAGTGAAGTCCTGTTTGGCTCTTTAATATAGTTTTTCTGGGAAGATCATTTTATTGGAGGTCTTTGGTAGCTCCAGATACTTGAAGCTCGAATATGATTTTCTCTGGAACGACTTGGGATAAAGTCCAGTGAGGTCCGGACAACTTTTGGGAGAGTCTCTAGTAGAGGAATGTGAACAGATGACTGGTTGACGTGAGGAAAAAGGGAGGGGGTGGTCATTGGTCTGGTGGATACTTCAAAGCGTTGTTGGTGTGTTCGATGCTGAATGTTATATAAACTAAACTTTTGTTGGATCACCTTTGGATGATTCGGGTTATAGTTAGATAGAAGTGGGGTAGGCCGGAGAACCGCAGAAGAAGGAAGCTTTCAAGTACTCAGGCATTGATGCCCATTGTACGATAAGCCTATTGAGGGGGGTGGGGAGACAGAGGATTGTGAGAGGAAGTTACACCTTTTCAAACTTCTTTGACTCGTTTCTAAATCTCAGAAATCTGTCCAGGGATGAGATATGTACGTTGTCCATTCCCAAAATACCTGACCGCAATATGCGCCTCCTCATTCTGGCAAAGGCAGGACAAGCGCAGAGAAAATGCTCTGTGCCGTCCTGTGCTTCCTGCAGACAGGAGACGCAGTTCGGATTCTCGATGATGCCTATGGTCGCCATGATGATAATGATCCCATGGATTATGCCCCGTGATTAGCCCAGCCAATGATCGAAGATCCTTCTTTAGTAATGTTAGAAGGGAAGTTGGAGCCATAGGCTCACACAAAAAACCCTCACGGCTCATCAGAAATCGGGAGGGGCAGATGAGAAAATAACAGATCGAAATAAAAAGAGTGAGTAACAAAAGAAGAAAGATTTTCCAACCTCATGCAGGGGTCTTTACTTTTTGTACACAGTATCCCAGGTCTGATAGATATGTATAGCTTAATAACGCCCATTTTATATCCGCCTCCTCTACTGACATGCATTTCTTGTTAACTGAAGAATCAACCACGTTGTCCAGTTCGCTTTTTCACTCCGTTAACTCTACCTCAGCGCTTCAGTTCCAGAACTTCCGACTTGTTTATATATTCACTTCTTAACTGACTTCTTAAATGAACTCTTGCAACATTATAATTGTAATACTCCTTATTTCTTACGAGTTCCAGAGCTAACAAAGCTCATACCAATTCTGGTCTTCAGTGGAAGTTCCCCGGCATCCTACTCGGTCCTGCAACCCGTTTCATTCGATGTGTTTCAATTGATATTTGGAATTTTATTCGCCAGTTCTTTCGCCGTATTGATGCAATATACTTGTATCTCGTATTATTTCCTGTTCTGTTCTGTTTAGAATCCGATCACCTTACCAAGGTTCTAAGGATAGCTTTGGTAACGTGATCAGATTCAAAACTGTAGTATACTATTACCAACTGTCCTAACGGCGAGTGTAGTTGGACATATTTTCCCACACAAACTTTGATTCTTTTTCAGTCCATTCTTGTATCAGATGTGTTCTCAGGAGTTTCCTGGAAAGTTCACTTCAGTCAGAAATGCTTCCAGGATATTTCTAATTGCAACTAAACTATATCATCCAACGGACTATCACCATGTTCTTTGTATTATAGCCTTCCTTGTCATACTTTACATTATTGACAATATTCCGCAATTGCAAATTCCTCGGTTGGCTCTTCTATTCATTTATGTTCTGAGATGCTTCCCTGGATTTTTACTTTAGTCACACCTATTTGCAGAGTTTCTGTTCTTATGATGGAGTCCTCTGGTAACGTTTTCCCCTACCAACAATTTGTATTACCAAAAATTCTCCGCAATCGGATCTTCCTCAGTTGTTTCTTCAGATCAGATCTGTCCTCAGTGGTTTTCTGGGAACTTAACTATAGTCAGGTTTATTCCCAGAACTTAGATCGTTAGATCTGAACTACATTAATATCTTCTGTTCGTGCATCACATCCTACTTCTTATCTGTGCATCCTTAACGATATTCTGAGCTTGAGTCTCTCAGATGTCTTCTCCTAATCAAATCTGTCCTTTTGGGTTTTCTTGGAACTTATCTGTCGGTAGTATCAGTACGCAGGATTCTTGTTATATGTATATATCTTCCATCTTCTCCTCTCACGACTTCTTTTGTTGCTTAATCACGATACTCCATATTTCAAGGTTTCCTCAGTTAGTTTTGCTAAGGAGTCACTTTTGTACCTTATTTTCTTTTCTGTCTTCTTTTATCACGACATGCCCCGGCCATCATCACCTTCTTCGACATACATTGTATCTTTGGAGTTCTCTACCTCTGCTTCGTTTCTACTATCTTAGTCATTTCCCCATCCCAGTTCTCATCATGGACAGATCAAAATAATAGTTTGTGACTTCCTCGGTTACACTTCCCAAAGGATGTGTTTTCAGGTCTTAACCAAGTAATTATCGTCTATCATCATCTTTCACTGCACCAGATCACAGACTGCTGCGGACCTTTGGCACACAATAGACTCAGGTGTTTTGCAGAATATATCTTAGATATGAGTAAGATAACCCATGTTGGTGCCTCAAAAATACTTGAATTCCGGTCGGAATTAAACCTGACAGAAGATCTATAGATGAGACTATCCTCATCTTTGTAAGTAATAGGGACATTGCAGGAGATCTTTCAGGTCGCGGTGTATAACACCTTTAAATAAATCTAATCTAAATGAGTATATTGATATCTCACGGCTAAGCCTCTCACAAGTCGACTACCCCTCCAGATTAGGTTAACCAGGTAGTTTTCGAGTTATGCAAGTTGACCTGGATGCCCATTATGATACCTATTTGTAAGGGGAAACTACTCAGCCTCCCCTCTCCCTCAAAAAACCCTCAGCACCCCGTGACCTTAAACCAGTTAGAAGGCTTTCGTGAAGGTGAGAATATCAGTTAGCTTCAGCTCCGCTAATTCTTGTAGTTCTTCAAAGAAAGCTGAGCCCATTTACCTGGCTCGTCTCCTCTGAAGACCCGGGCAATCACAGGGCAGATATTTCACCGATTCCTCCTTATCTCCACAACTCCTACAAAGAGAAGCTCTCTGAAAGGAGCACCATACCTGGCTGCCATTCGGCCTGTGATGCAGTGCCCTGTCAGAGCCCCCACGATAGTCCTGAGTTCTCCTCTACTGAGCCGTAGAAGTATGTCAGTCCTATTTTGCTCAGTTTTGGCCACATGTGTCGAGATGTTCGACAGTCGGCGGCTAAGTACCACCGCTCATTTGTTATTTGTTGAACACTGGTATCTTGCATTTCCTGGTAAACAAAAGATTCGTCTTATCATATTAACCCCAAGACCATTTCGTTTTCCCCATCCCTCCAACTTACTAAGTCAGTTCACTGATGGTGGGAATAAATTGTACTTTTATCATGATTACAACGTCATCCGCATAAGCAACGACTTTTATCCTCTTTTTAGCCTGGTGAACATTTCGTTAAGAACAAGGTTCCACGGAATCGGTGATAAGACGCCGCCCTGTGGAGTTCCTCTTGTAACTGCCTTCCTAATAGTTGAAGGACCCAGAGATGAGTTGATGATTCTACTTTCCGACATATTGTTGATCCACTGAACCATCTCGTCTTCCGCCCCAATACGCTCCATTGGCGAACTTATAGATTCAAGTTCCACATTGTTGAAGGCCCCCTCAACGTCTAGGAAGGCGCACGAAACATATTCTTTCACGTCTAACCCTGTTTCAATGCAACAAACCACTTCATGCAGAGCAGTTTCCACTGATCTACCTTTAAGATAGGCGTGTTGTGCTCCGCTGAAGCTTTGCTCATTGATTGCGTTTTCACCACACCCCTCAGAAGGACACCTCTATAGGGTTCAAGTATGTTCAAAGTGTATTTCCACTGTCACTTCTCACAAGGTTCTGGGTTACAGAATCCGCTTTACTACTTCACATTCAAATTCAATTGTTTCACCGCAGCAGGCCGCGATTTGCCTTAAAGCGATTTTCAGTCGAGTATTTTTCATTAAATAAAAGCGCGAAGCTTCTTCTCTGGGAAGAATGAAAATCCATTTTAACAAAATTGAACGCTTGTCATTGAACATTTCCAGGCAATATTGAAAATGCCCAGGACTGCGTAACCAGTCGGGCCGTTACGTCCGCCGCTTGCAATTTGCTCTCGACAAGGAAGGACCTTCAAACTTCACAAAAGTAAAAATGGAAAAATAAAAAACAAAAAATTAAAATCAAAATTTGGTTGTTTCTTTTTAACGAGAATTTCAGCTACAGAACGGATGCTTCCGGTCGAAATCCTCCCCTTTTTTAATGTGTAAATAGAGGTGTCACAACAGCCCTTTGGGGTGCGTTGTATGTCCCTAAATGAATACAATCCTTTTCATTTCTTTGTGGTTTGAGGATTTTCTTCATTTCGTTTGGGCATCCTTTATATGGTTGGTTTGTTGGTTGCATTGGCGATGATCCCTCATCCAGTTACCGCAGGTGCGCAGTTTTGACACCGCTCTTTTGGTTTATTACAGTTGGAATATTGTGTGCCGATCCTTACTGCCAGTTCGAGAGATTAATGAACGGGAGAATTCCCACTTCCGTGCAGGTCGCAATCTCTTCAATGTGTTGGAAAATTGGTTTGCCAAGGGTTTTACATCTTCTTCTGGCCAGGCCGGGCGGTGAGCTTCGCCGCATCACGACGACCTCTGTTTGTTAACTCCGTGGATTTGTTCTTGTTGCCGTCCAGCCAGAGTGCTCTACTGATCTTGCAGGTTTTCAACCTCCTCCATCGACTGTTTGCAGTCACCGAGAATTATTTGCCTATCTTGCTCTTGATTGAGCCAATTGGGACACAAACCGGTGTCTCTTCATGTTGATCAAGAGCGGATCCACTTCGGGTCAGCTCACCTGCCCTCATTTTGTTTTTTATATGGACCCGACTTGATTTTTTAAGGTTTGAGCTTAGTAGGCGAAAGTACTCTTCGCCCACTTTTGGGCCTTATTTAATAGTGAAAAATACCCAATCTTCAGGAGAAAATAACAGAGTACTTTGAACTTAGTCTGGCCTAACATGAAAGCACACCCGCAAACACCTGCAGTTGTTTGCGGGTATTCCGTAATTTGATTTCCTCCTTCGCTTGGGGGTAATTTCACTATATTCAGTAGCGGCTCTTCCCGTCCTTCATATACCCGCATATCCCACAAATCATAGCAGCATTCTCGCATATTGCTTCAGCTGAGAGAGATGGCGGCACTGGGTTCATGGCAAACACACTGCGCAAAAAACGCATCATTTGGGCAGTTGACCTTTGACCTCTCATTTCCTTATCATCAGTTTTGCTGCTTTTTGTTGTTGGTTCGTTGTTTGCAGTTATGAATATGATTTCCATTCCCATCTAATGGCAGTGTTCAGTGTTCCTCTGGTGGGGTAGTTGGACTTTTGTTGCACACTCATTATTTTTTCCCGTCTTTTTCCTCATGCTTAACGTTTCATGATGTCTTCCGTAGCAGGCTTTTAATGGATTGAAGTTGATTGATTTCGCTCAATACACACGAGCAAAATAAAATGGATTTCGTCTGGGATCAGGTGGCAAGGAACACGGCATACATTTAGGCGCAATGGTTAATGAAACTCTACCAATGCGATAGTGATATGCCTCATTACCGAGAGTGACTACATTATCAGTTGGAATAGTGGTATTCAGCATGACCGATCGCAATCGAGCGGAGTGTGGCCAAAGATATTCGTAACTGATGAGGTAGAAAGAATCTGTAGAGCCTGGAAGTGTGGCAGGTATTCAAAGAAAAGCATTTGGAGATTCTGTTCACAGTCGAAGCGCCAGAACCAGGAAAAAGGATGCAGTTAAGGCGACTGCGACACGCCCTACACACTTGTAGAGCGATGGGTAACTAGAAGGACTTGGATCAGTGGCACTCACTTTCTTCCAGCAGGCTTCTCTTCTTCTCTCGATTTTCCCAACTCCACAATACTAAAAATAGGCAGAAGGAGGGAGAAAAACCTTGCATATAATTGTATGTAAATCCTTACAAAGTTTTCAACGCTATAATATTTAGCTTTTTTGATAAATTTTTCTTTAGAAAGAAGGTGGAATTTTTTAAAGACTCGGACGGAATTTAAGGTCAAGAGTCTCTGAAATCATGTCCATAATTGATGCAGTTGGATGCAGAAACCATGCCCAAAGGGAGAATCAGGTACGGTATAAACCTCGGTATAAGGGCAAACGAATTTGCGGACTTGTTCACCTGCAGAACCAAGATCAAAGTATAATTCGCTCCACGAAATAGTTCAATGAGTAGAATGGTTCAAAGTGTAGACCAGTTGAATGAGTAGAATGGTTCAAAGAGTAAAATAGTAGAAATTGAAAGAACTCCTCCATATCCACATTGATTGAATATTTGATAAATTTATCTTTAGAAAGAAGGTGGAATTTTTTAAAGACTCGGAGGGAATGTAAGCCGAAGAGTCAATGAAATCATTTCCAAAATGTGATGTTGAAAGAACGGTAGAACAGCATGGAACAGTGTGGGTATTCCCAGTGGGTCGGATCTGATATCTGTGAGACGAGTACTATAAATATAATCCAAGGAAGTCCGAAATTGAACTCTAGTTGGTGACGAGGTGCAGAAGGATGTTTCCAGAGATTCCACCACGTCCATATGATTATTTTTTCTAACAAATTCTCGAAGTATTTGAAACCGGGCAACCCCCATATTATAATTTCATGAAAATCCCTAAGTCCCGTTGTTGTCTGCAATAACAAAGGACCTCGTAAGTAAGGCCGCAGGAAGTAACCTAGCAACCACTGCCGAAAGTGTACCGAGACACCACAATTAAAGCAGGCCTATTTCTCTATATAAAA
The DNA here is from genome assembly GCA_920105625.2 of Clusia tigrina. Classification (NCBI taxonomy): domain Eukaryota; kingdom Metazoa; phylum Arthropoda; class Insecta; order Diptera; family Clusiidae; genus Clusia; species Clusia tigrina. Next base: position 189,022,158 of record OV050032.1, read on the forward strand.
TCTTTACTGACGTCATCCAACCACATCCGCAATGTAAGTGAATTTCCTTAAACTACGAGGAAATCCCGGTAAAGAAAATCCGATTCCGTTGAACAGTCCTTCGACGCCATTGGAGAACTTTAGAGAAGGTTGAATTATCACCAACAAAAATACAAAAGTGAAACTTACCAAATGAGACCCATTAAGATGATCGGAAGGTGTAATTGTAGGATATCTAAAACTGAGTGGAGTATGTGAAAAGTATAGGACTGAATTATAATTAGTCCCTTAAAAAGGAGGAGGGGATTTTAATAGGAGAGTTCTTTTTTAGCTTAAGCCTGGAACAGCCAACGTCATCTTTCAGCAGAGTGGACGACATCTTTGGAACAACATTTACACATCTGCGACCAACACTTCACACCAGCAACTCTGCAGGCAGCGAACTGTGAGTTTAGCATTTAAGATGATATCCTTACAGAAATAAGTCAGTTAAATTGTATGCTATGTGCCTTATGGCCTTATAATAACTTCACGCTTTGAGATCGTTCCCTCGTCGTACGTGGAGCAGGTTCAATATATTTTCTAGTTCTTTTTCCACTGCCGGCTACGACCCAAAGTCACCCTATTGATTAATTAAAGATTGAACTGGAAGAGGTTGTGTTTGCAAATTGTTGTTGCTGCTGCGGATGTTGATGCTCATGATGATGTTCAATCCCTTCATAGATTAAACTTCTGGTATGAGATTATGTCCCCGCTCAGATTTCCGTTGCAGCTGTCGTTCAGTGTAGACGCTTCTTCAGTGTTCAGCACCACCATCTTTGTGGTTTGATTATGGAACAGAGGTGAATAATTATGTGAAGTGTTTACACCGAACAGAATTTATTCATCTCTGCGATTACTCGTCCCAGGATCACCGCAATTCCTCTCGCGGTAGAGCTCTGCGATTTACAACAAAATCATCAGATCAGACATTGCCAGTTTGAAGGAACATTCAAAGATATCCTCAGTATATCGTAATTCCTCTCATGTTCCACTCCAGCTCATCAACAGTTCACCAATGATCGACTCGAGTACTCCATTCTGATCGATGATGTTCCTATATAATATTTCTGAAGCCGGCAATTTCAACCGCAGCACTTGGAGAAATGTAAATGGAAATGGGGAGTCCTCAGAGACCGCTGAAGAGTCACAGTATACGAGTAGCCAGGCAACCGCTTACAAAGAGACGGAACAGAGTGCCACATGGGAATCTCCACAAGCTTGGAATTAGCCCACAATTAAAAAGCGCCCATTCACAAAATAATTTATTTCCCTTAAGGAAAAAGAAAGCAGAAAATACATTGATCAACATGAATATAAAATACATGCGAAACATTCCACGGACGGTCAAAGATGCTGAGTGACTGCGAGCTTGTTGAGAGATGGCGAGGTTGTTATGATTCATTCTCGAACACTTCAGCTGACTCCGTGGAACGTTTCTAGATAAACAACCAATTAAGAAGTATCAAAGCTAACATCCCTCAATGTGCGACTATATTAAAAACGAGCAAAGCGGAAGAAATTTAGTTTATACTCGTATTGTGTCCTTTCCTTTGTAGTTTATATTGTCCTTTCAGTTAGGTGCCTCCCCATTCACCAAATGAATCGCTTGCTAAGCAAGCACAGTTTTCCTTCCACTCCCTGGACGATCCTTGTAGAATGCGCGAATTCCCCCATAATTGAAAGAGCTGCCCCGAGCACAACCCCTTCAAGGACCCCCAGCTCCCCTGTCCAATTAGATGGACTCTCGCCATTTCATTTAATTTTTTTTCTTGCAGTTTTTTCTCTTTTTCGCTTTGTTGACTTGCACCTCGGAATTTTGGAGTGGAAGCGAGAGAAGCGTTCAATGGTCGAGTCACTGGCTCCGATGATTTCAAAAATTCTCTATTCTATACAATTAACTGAGGAAACGTGTTTGGTAGAAGGTGATTCTGTCTCGTCGACAGTTTAATCGGATTTCGGTTCCTCCTCCGGCTCCGATATAAATTCAAACTGTTCTGGCGGCTGTGCTTCTTCAGGCAAATCACCATATTCCGCTGCTGGTTCCGGTTCCACATTGGGTACAATTGGACCTCGTGGGGCCAACCGAACGACAAACAGTCCATCGCCGCCGTCAGCCGCTGGTATGCGTACAGCCTCAATTGACACTACGAGGTTTCGTCGTTGAAGGAGAATTTCGTACTCTTCCGTCCTGTCAGACATCTCCACCTCGCGTACCACCTGGACCACTTGGCTCGCGAGAATCATACTGTCCTGCAAATCGCCGATTCTCTCCCAGCATGCGGCCAACGTTCTGCGCATCTGCGGGAAATTTAACACACATAAATACATTCCTTTTGAAGATCTTTCTGACTGCATCCTTCTTACTTGCCGGATGCTGGATGCTTTTTTGATCGCTTTGCAGAATTTGTGGACCCACGTGCTGAATACCGCAATAACAAGCAGCAATATTAGTGCCTTCAACCAAATTGCGTCGTTGGCTGCCATCCGCAGCTGTTGTGGCCAAGACTCGGGTGGTGCTGGGGCTGATTCAATTCCCAATGTTAGCAAAACTGTGTGTGCCACTGAAAGGATATTGTTCATTTTTTCAATTAATCAAAAATCAAGCCAAAAATAAAGTGTAGTCAGGAATGCCAACTGAATTTTCTGCTGCGATTCAGACTCGAAAATATTCAGTGGGAAAATTCGGGTATTTCACAGGTTGCTCTGATTGAAAGCTGAGCCGGTGGGCATGGAGAGGATTTGTTGTAACGGGTTAGAATTACAAGTGGAAAAGCACAGTGACCATTTCGATGAGGCCGACTTCCATCCAACTGGATAATGTTTGGACTTGTGATGGGGCTCTTTTGTGGGACCTAGTTGTGGAGGTATTACTGTTTAAGGGAGTATTTGGTGTGTGGGGTTTAAGGAACCGAAAGATCAGCCCGATGTGAGCACAGGAACGAGGCAGGTGCTGACAGAAGTCCTTTATAGATTGTGAGCTTGAACTGATGTTTCTGTTTATGATGTCGATCAACTTGAGTGCTAGGGATGTCAATCAGTCAGGGAGCTTAAGCAGGCAAAGATGTATGTAGTTACAGAGGTACTCTCATCGTTCGACTACTGTGTCTAAGCAACTTCCCTCAGATACTCAAGGTATTCATTCAGGAGGTATCGGCCTTTTCAGCGATCATACTCAAACATAAATGCAGATATTGTTTTAGCTGGTACTCGTAGTTGTCCATGGTTGCAAAAGTACCAACCGGCTGAGAGCACTACACTGCAGAGCTACATATTGTTGGCTACTCCCGTCAGAATCTAAAATGGTTCCAATAACATTCCAAACAGAATGCCTTATATACTAGTAATATAACAGTTCAGGGAATCCTTTCCGAAGGAAAATTATCCATAGATCTCATCCATAAAAAACATCAAAGAGTAACGAGTACTTCATGCATCAGAGTGAAACCCCAGTTTTTCTTCGGACTATAAGGAGTGAGCATTCGAAATATTTCCAATAGCGGTGGCAACTTGTATAAATCCTTAACAAGGCCTACAGTCCAAATCAGTCTTCCACCCTACATACCAGTAGTTAAGAAGATTGCGCACCAATCAATCTCATGGTGGTGTTTCAACTGGTAAACTTCTGAGTCCACCTCCACCAAACTGAACTACATAATTGACAAGTCTAGATCCATCTCGTTAATGTCTGAGATTTGGGAACATGAATCAGTGTAGCTACCTAAGAATAGCTTTTAGACTATGTATCTCGGTACATCGAGCGATTAATCCGATATCCAGCCCAAACAAGAGCAAAAGTAGCTCATAAAAAGGCGTTCCATTGGTCCTGAGAATTATGCGCTTCTCTGGCTGGTTAAACAGCATAAAGAACAATTGAATGGAGGTCTTAACGAGGTCTTATTAAATTGAGAGCGATTAGCGACTAAGACAGCCTTAAGAGGAGCTCACCAAGACCCTTGCACTGTACTGTGGATAGCGTGACGGCCCCTAAAAAGGAACCAATACTGTAGGCATGTGAAGTGCGGATACATCCTTGCACAGAACGTTCAGTGCCGCCACATCCCTCTAAAGGGATTCTGATACTAGAGCAGATCTAATGGATGTCGCTTTAGTTAAGGTGGTCACCAAATACAGGTCAAAGCAGATTCCAATCTTCAATTACTGAGCTAGTGAGCTGAAATAGTGACAACGATATCACGGTTATATGAAGTGTGGATAGACCCTTACATTGTCTCCCAAGCAGCTGTATTTTAAATCCGGAACTTGGAGATATTGCAGGAACTCTTCGCCTTGAAACCGGCTATGATGAGAGTGGAAATAAAGAGCGTGAAAATCCAAACCTCGGTACCTGACTTTGACCATGACATAAGCTTCTACTTTAATCTGATGAGCATTTGCCTTGCGTCTGAGAGGAAATGGACACAGGATTTACAGAAAAACCTTCGCTGATTGGTGAAACTTACAACAGAAAGGGGATTCCTTCGTGGAAGATATCGATTATGTCCAATTTTCTTACCTGCTCTTCGATATGAATTTATACCATCATCGCACCCAGCAATCCAGTATTCGTCTGAAACTAAAGTTTTCTTACCCGACGAGGGTCGGCAACTTGAGTAGTAGACCAAATAGTAGATTAGGGTAGATGCAAAGGCGAAATAACAGTCTCAATCACCCCGAACTCAAGGGATCAATTTTCAAAAGGAAAAAGTGGAGGGATGGTTCAAAGAGCAAAGGTAATGTCCAGCAGCAGTAAAGAAATCACTCATGAGGGGCAAATGGGAGTTTGGGTTTAGCTCAGCGCGGGGCAATTCCGTACGCCAAGAACACCTGCGGAAGCCGCAAGTGGATCAGGCCTGACATTGCTAAGATAGCCTCAGCCACGAAATACTCTCGCTTTAATTGGAAGTTCTTCACAATAAGCGTAATTTTCTTTTTCCGGGTGTGGCAGGGAAACAATTCTTCTGCTCTGTTATTTTCTAGTCATCGACGAAGCACTGACACATTCTTGTATACCCGAAGGAATAAAGGATCCCAATAAGAGAGTTAACATTGAAATCATCATCAATATTCAAGGACAGCAGGGGTAGCTGTGATTTTGTTGACACTCTTTGAAGGGTCCACAGGTGATTGCTGAAGTTACTAAAACACCTTCTCTCTGTTCACAATGAATGATGACGCAGTATATTTGGGCTCCTTCCCTACCCACCATGATCCCTGAAAAGTCATTCTATGTGGAGACCTGTTGCTGCTTCCCCTTATTTCTAGCGACAAGAAAATGTGACATTTCAAAACCGGCAGAAGAAAGCAACTCGGTATTTTATGCCATTTGGAAAATTGAATCGGAATCGGAATCGAAAAATCTGAGAAAATCTTCGCTGAAACTTATTATTATAATGAAATTGACCAGAAAGGAACAAGAGGAGTTGGATCGCCAGCTGATGCCGCCACCACCGGCACCGCCGCTACTTCAATTTCAACGCCATCGTGGAGCAGGGGCGAAGCGATTCATCAGCATTCACATGATCGCTTTGCTGTCGCATTACGAAATAGGCGTCAATGAACTATTCCGGAAGATTAAGAGGACGCTTCTGTATGTGGACCTACAGCAGGCTTGGACATTGTACGCGGAGGTTCTGCGTGCCATCGATCCGAGGGTAATCTCTGTGAATGGTGTGCTTTACATCACCCTGAAGCCGAGCTTCCTACGGCCCCGTACCAAAGAATATCGGTTTGGTTGACACTGAACGCCAAAATTATTCTTTGCTTCAACATGCCTCAAATCCAAATATTCTTCCAATAAATTGTTGTGGTGAAATTTAAGTGAAGTCCTGTTTGGCTCTTTAATATAGTTTTTCTGGGAAGATCATTTTATTGGAGGTCTTTGGTAGCTCCAGATACTTGAAGCTCGAATATGATTTTCTCTGGAACGACTTGGGATAAAGTCCAGTGAGGTCCGGACAACTTTTGGGAGAGTCTCTAGTAGAGGAATGTGAACAGATGACTGGTTGACGTGAGGAAAAAGGGAGGGGGTGGTCATTGGTCTGGTGGATACTTCAAAGCGTTGTTGGTGTGTTCGATGCTGAATGTTATATAAACTAAACTTTTGTTGGATCACCTTTGGATGATTCGGGTTATAGTTAGATAGAAGTGGGGTAGGCCGGAGAACCGCAGAAGAAGGAAGCTTTCAAGTACTCAGGCATTGATGCCCATTGTACGATAAGCCTATTGAGGGGGGTGGGGAGACAGAGGATTGTGAGAGGAAGTTACACCTTTTCAAACTTCTTTGACTCGTTTCTAAATCTCAGAAATCTGTCCAGGGATGAGATATGTACGTTGTCCATTCCCAAAATACCTGACCGCAATATGCGCCTCCTCATTCTGGCAAAGGCAGGACAAGCGCAGAGAAAATGCTCTGTGCCGTCCTGTGCTTCCTGCAGACAGGAGACGCAGTTCGGATTCTCGATGATGCCTATGGTCGCCATGATGATAATGATCCCATGGATTATGCCCCGTGATTAGCCCAGCCAATGATCGAAGATCCTTCTTTAGTAATGTTAGAAGGGAAGTTGGAGCCATAGGCTCACACAAAAAACCCTCACGGCTCATCAGAAATCGGGAGGGGCAGATGAGAAAATAACAGATCGAAATAAAAAGAGTGAGTAACAAAAGAAGAAAGATTTTCCAACCTCATGCAGGGGTCTTTACTTTTTGTACACAGTATCCCAGGTCTGATAGATATGTATAGCTTAATAACGCCCATTTTATATCCGCCTCCTCTACTGACATGCATTTCTTGTTAACTGAAGAATCAACCACGTTGTCCAGTTCGCTTTTTCACTCCGTTAACTCTACCTCAGCGCTTCAGTTCCAGAACTTCCGACTTGTTTATATATTCACTTCTTAACTGACTTCTTAAATGAACTCTTGCAACATTATAATTGTAATACTCCTTATTTCTTACGAGTTCCAGAGCTAACAAAGCTCATACCAATTCTGGTCTTCAGTGGAAGTTCCCCGGCATCCTACTCGGTCCTGCAACCCGTTTCATTCGATGTGTTTCAATTGATATTTGGAATTTTATTCGCCAGTTCTTTCGCCGTATTGATGCAATATACTTGTATCTCGTATTATTTCCTGTTCTGTTCTGTTTAGAATCCGATCACCTTACCAAGGTTCTAAGGATAGCTTTGGTAACGTGATCAGATTCAAAACTGTAGTATACTATTACCAACTGTCCTAACGGCGAGTGTAGTTGGACATATTTTCCCACACAAACTTTGATTCTTTTTCAGTCCATTCTTGTATCAGATGTGTTCTCAGGAGTTTCCTGGAAAGTTCACTTCAGTCAGAAATGCTTCCAGGATATTTCTAATTGCAACTAAACTATATCATCCAACGGACTATCACCATGTTCTTTGTATTATAGCCTTCCTTGTCATACTTTACATTATTGACAATATTCCGCAATTGCAAATTCCTCGGTTGGCTCTTCTATTCATTTATGTTCTGAGATGCTTCCCTGGATTTTTACTTTAGTCACACCTATTTGCAGAGTTTCTGTTCTTATGATGGAGTCCTCTGGTAACGTTTTCCCCTACCAACAATTTGTATTACCAAAAATTCTCCGCAATCGGATCTTCCTCAGTTGTTTCTTCAGATCAGATCTGTCCTCAGTGGTTTTCTGGGAACTTAACTATAGTCAGGCTTATTCCCAGAACTTAGATCGTTAGATCTGAACTACATTAATATCTTCTGTTCGTGCATCACATCCTACTTCTTATCTGTGCATCCTTAACGATATTCTGAGCTTGAGTCTCTCAGATGTCTTCTCCTAATCAAATCTGTCCTTTTGGGTTTTCTTGGAACTTATCTGTCGGTAGTATCAGTACGCAGGATTCTTGTTATATGTATATATCTTCCATCTTCTCCTCTCACGACTTCTTTTGTTGCTTAATCACGATACTCCATATTTCAAGGTTTCCTCAGTTAGTTTTGCTAAGGAGTCACTTTTGTACCTTATTTTCTTTTCTGTCTTCTTTTATCACGACATGCCCCGGCCATCATCACCTTCTTCGACATACATTGTATCTTTGGAGTTCTCTACCTCTGCTTCGTTTCTACTATCTTAGTCATTTCCCCATCCCAGTTCTCATCATGGACAGATCAAAATACTAGTTTGTGACTTCCTCGGTTACACTTCCCAAAGGATGTGTTTTCCGGTCTTAACCAAGTAATTATCGTCTATCATCATCTTTCACTGCACCAGATCACAGACTGCTGCGGACCTTTGGCACACAATAGACTCAGGTGTTTTGGAGAATATATCTTAGATATGAGTAAGATAACCCATGTTGGTGCCTCAAAAATACTTGAATTCCGGTCGGAATTAAACCTGACAGAAGATCTATAGATGAGACTATCCTCATCTTTGTAAGTAATAGGGACATTGCAGGAGATCTTTCAGGTCGCGGTGTATAACACCTTTAAATAAATCTAATCTAACTGAGAGTATTGATATCTCACGGCTAAGCCTCTCACAAGTCCACCCCCCTCCAGATTAGGTTAACCAGGTAGTTTTCGAGTTATGCAAGTTGACCTGGATGCCCATTATGATACCTATTTGTAAGGGGAAACTACTCAGCCTCCCCTCTCCCTCAAAAAACCCTCAGCACCCCGTGACCTTAAACCAGTTAGAAGGCTTTCGTGATGGTGAGAATATCAGTTAGCTTCAGCTCGGCTAATTCTTGTAGTTCTTCAAAGAAAGCTGAGCCCATATACCTGGCTCGTCTCCTCTGAAGACCCGGGCAATCACAGGGCAGATATTTCACCGATTCCTCCTTATCTCCACAACTCCTACAAAGAGAAGCTCTCTGAAAGGAGCACCATACCTGGCTGCCATTCGGCCTGTGATGCAGTGCCCTGTCAGAGCCCCCACGATAGTCCTGAGTTCTCCTCTACTGAGCCGTAGAAGTATGTCAGTCCTATTTTGCTCAGTTTTGGCCACATGTGTCGAGATGTTCGACAGTCGGCGGCTAAGTACCACCGCTCATTTGTTATTTGTTGAACACTGGTATCTTGCATTTCCTGGTAAACAAAAGATTCGTCTTATCAGGATTAAACCCAAGACCATTTCGTTTTCCCCATCCCTCCAACTTACTAAGTCAGTTCACTGATGGTGGGAATAAATTGTACTTTTATCATGATTACAACGTCATCCGCATAAGCAACGACTTTTATCCTCTTTCTAGCCTGGTGAACATTTCGTTAAGAACAAGGTTCCACGGAATCGGTGATAAGACGCCGCCCTGTGGAGTTCCTCTTGTAACTGCCTTCCTAATAGTTGAAGGACCCAGAGATGAGTTGATGATTCTACTTTCCGACATATTGTTGATCCACTGAACCATCTCGTCTTCCGCCCCAATACGCTCCATTGGCGAACTTATAGATTCAAGTTCCACATTGTTGAAGGCCCCCTCAACGTCTAGGAAGGCGCACGAAACATATTCTTTCACGTCTAACCCTGTTTCAATGCAACAAACCACTTCATGCAGAGCAGTTTCCACTGATCTACCTTTAAGATAGGCGTGTTGTGCTCCGCTGAAGCTTTGCTCATTGATTGCGTTTTCACCACACCCCTCACAAGGACACCTCTATAGGGTTCAAGTATGTTCAAAGTGTATTTCCACTGTCACTTCTCACAAGGTTCTGGGTTACAGAATCCGCTTTACTACTTCACATTCAAATTCAATTGTTTCACCGCAGCAGGCCGCGATTTGCCTTAAAGCGATTTTCAGTCGAGTATTTTTCATTAAATAAAAGCGCGAAGCTTCTTCTCTGGGAAGAATGAAAATCCATTATAACAAAATTGAACGCTTGTCATTGAACATTTCCAGGCAATATTTAAAATGCCCAGGACTGCGTAACCAGTCGGATGTTTAAGTAGTGGGCCGTTACGTCCGCCGCTTGCAATTGGCTCTCGACAAGGAAGGACCTTCAAACTTCACAAAAGTAAAAATGGAAAAATAAAAAACAAAAAATTAAAATCAAAATTTGGTTGTTTCTTTTTAACGAGAATTTCAGCTACAGAACGGATGCTTCCGGTCGAAATCCTCCCCTTTTTTAATGTGTAAATAGAGGTGTCACAACAGCCCTTTGGGGTGCGTTGTATGTCCCTAAATGAATACAATCCTTTTCATTTCTTTGTGGTTTGAGGATTTTCTTCATTTCGTTTGGGCATTCTTTATATGGTTGGTTTGTTGGTTGCATTGGCGATGATCCCTCATCCAGTTACCGCAGGTGCGCAGTTTTGACACCGCTCTTTTGGTTTATTACAGTTGGAATATTGTGTGCCGATCCTTACTGCCAGTTCGAGAGATTAATGAACGGGAGAATTCCCACTTCCGTGCAGGTCGCAATCTCTTCAATGTGTTGGAAAATTGGTTTGCCAAGGGTTTTACATCTTCTTCTGGCCAGGCTGGGCGGTGAGCTTCGCCGCATCACGACGACCTCTGTTTGTTAACTCCGTGGATTTGTTCTTGTTGCAGTCCAGCCAGAGTGCTCTACTGATCTTGCAGCTTTTCAACCTCCTCCATCGACTGTTTGCAGTCACCGAGAATTATTTGCCTATCTTGCTCTTGATTGAGCCAATTGGGACACAAACCGGTGTCTCTTCATGTTGATCAAGAGCGGATCCACTTCGGGTCAGCTCACCTGCCCTCATTTTGTTTTTTATATGGACCCGACTTGATTTTTTAAGGTTTGAGCTTAGTAGGCGAAAGTACTCTTCGCCCACTTTTGGGCCTTATTTGATAGTGAAAAATACCCAATCTTCAGGAGAAAATAACAGAGTACTTTGAACTTAGTCTGGCCTAACATGAAAGCACACCCGCAAACACCTGCAGTTGTTTGCGGGTATTCCGTAATTTGATTTCCTCCTTCGCTTGGGGGTAATTTCACTATATTCAGTAGCGGCTCTTCCCGTCCTTCATATACCCGCATATCCCACAAATCACAGCAGCATTCTCGCATATTGCTTCAGCTGAGAGAGATGGCGGCACTGGGTTCATGGCAAACACACTACGCAAAAACGCATCATTTGGGCAGTTGACCTTTGACCTCTCATTTCCATATCATCAGTTTTGCTGCTTTTTGTTGTTGGTTCGTTGTTTGCAGTTATGAATATGATTTCCATTCCCATCTAATGGCAGTGTTCAGTGTTCCTCTGGTGGGGTAGTTGGACTTTTGTTGCACACTCATTATTTTTTCCCGTCTTTTTCCTCATGCTTAACGTTTCATGATGTCTTCCGTAGCAGGCTTTTAATGGATTGAAGGTGATTGATTTCGCTCAATACACACGAGCAAAATAAAATGGATTTCGTCTGGGATCAGGTGGCAAGGAACACGGCATACATTTAGGCGCAATGGTTAATGAAACTCTACCAATGCGATAGTGATATGCCTCATTACCGAGAGTGACTACATTATCAGTTGGAATAGTGGTATTCAGCATGACCGATCGCAATCGAGCGGAGTGTGGCCAAAGATATTCGTAACTGATGAGGTAGAAAGAATCTGTAGAGCCTGGAAGTGTGGCAGGTATTCAAAGAAAAGCATTTGGAGATTCTGTTCACAGTCGAAGCGCCAGAACCAGGAAAAAGGATGCAGTTAAGGCGACTGCGACACGCCCTACACACTTGTAGAGCGATGGGTAACTAGAAGGACTTGGATCAGTGGCACTCACTTTCTTCCAGCAGGCTTCTCTTCTTCTCTCGATTTTCCCAACTCCACAATACTAAAAATAGGCAGAAGGAGGGAGAAAAACCTTGCATATAATTGTATGTAAATCCTTACAAAGTTTTCAACGCTATAATATTTAGCTTTTTTGATAAATTTTTCTTTAGAAAGAAGGTGGAATTTTTTAAAGACTCGGAGGGAATTTAAGGTCAAGAGTCTCTGAAATCATGTCCATAATTGATGCAGTTGGATGCAGAAACCATGCCCAAAGGGAGAATCAGGTACGGTATAAACCTCGGTATAAGGGCAAACGAATTTGCGGACTTGTTCACCTGCAGAACCAAGATCAAAGTATAATTCGCTCCACGAAATAGTTCAATGAGTAGAATGGTTCAAAGTGTAGACCAGTTGAATGAGTAGAATGGTTCAAAGAGTAAAATAGTAGAAATTGAAAGAACTCCTCCATATCCACATTGATTGAATATTTGATAAATTTATCTTTAGAAAGAAGGTGGAATTTTTTAAAGACTCGGAGGGAATGTAAGCCGAAGAGTCAATGAAATCATTTCCAAAATGTGATGTTGAAAGAACGGTAGAACAGCATGGAACAGTGTGGGTATTCCCAGTGGGTCGGATCTGATATCTGTGAGACGAGTACTATAAATATAATCCAAGGAAGTCCGAAATTGAACTCTAGTTGGTGACGAGGTGCAGAAGGATGTTTCCAGAGATTCCACCACGTCCATATGATTATTTTTTCTAACAAATTCTCCAAGTATTTGAAACCGGGCAACCCCCATATTATAATTTCATGAAAATCCCTAAGTCCCGTTGTTGTCTGCAATAACAAAGGACCTCGTAAGTAAGGCCGCAGGAAGTAACCTAGCAACCACTGCCGAAAGTGTACCGAGACACCACAATTAAAGCAGGCCTATTTCTCTATATAAAATCTTTACTGACGTCATCCAACCACATCCGCAATGTAAGTGAATTTCCTTAAACTACGAGGAAATCCCGGTAAAGAAAATCCGATTCCGTTGAACAGTCCTTCGACGCCATTGGAGAACTTTAGAGAAGGTTGAATTATCACCAACAAAAATACAAAAGTGAAACTTACCAAATGAGACCCATTAAGATGATCGGAAGGTGTAATTGTAGGATATCTAAAACTGAGTGGAGTATGTGAAAAGTATAGGACTGAATTATAATTAGTCCCTTAAAAAGGAGGAGGGGATTTTAATAGGAGAGTTCTTTTTTAGCTTAAGCCTGGAACAGCCAACGTCATCTTTCAGCAGAGTGGACGACATCTTTGGAACAACATTTACACATCTGCGACCAACACTTCACACCAGCAACTCTGCAGGCAGCGAACTGTGAGTTTAGCATTTAAGATGATATCCTTACAGAAATAAGTCAGTTAAATTGTATGCTATGTGCCTTATGGCCTTATAATAACTTCACGCTTTGAGATCGTTCCCTCGTCGTACGTGGAGCAGGTTCAATATATTTTCTAGTTCTTTTTCCACTGCCGGCTACGACCCAAAGTCACCCTATTGATTAATTAAAGATTGAACTGGAAGAGGTTGTGTTTGCAAATTGTTGTTGCTGCTGCGGATGTTGATGCTCATGATGATGCTCAATCCCTTCATAGATTAAACTTCTGGTATGAGATTATGTCCCCGCTCAGATTTCCGTTGCAGCTGTCGTTCAGTGTAGACGCTTCTTCAGTGTTCAGCACCACCATCTTTGTGGTTTGATTATGGAACAGAGGTGAATAATTATGTGAAGTGTTTACACCGAACAGAATTTATTCATCTCTGCGATTACTCGTCCCAGGATCACCGCAATTCCTCTCGCGGTAGAGCTCTGCGATTTACAACAAAATCATCAGATCAGACATTGCCAGTTTGAAGGAACATTCAAAGATATCCTCAGTATATCGTAATTCCTCTCATGTTCCACTCCAGCTCATCAACAGTTCACCAATGATCGACTCGAGTACTCCATTCTGATCGATGATGTTCCTATATAATATTTCTGAAGCCGGCAATTTCAACCGCAGCACTTGGAGAAATGTAAATGGAAATGGGGAGTCCTCAGAGACCGCTGAAGAGTCACAGTATACGAGTAGCCAGGCAACCGCTTACAAAGAGACGGAACAGAGTGCCACATGGGAATCTCCACAAGCTTGGAATTAGCCCACAATTAAAAAGCGCCCATTCACAAAATAATTTATTTCCCTTAAGGAAAAAGAAAGCAGAAAATACATTGATCAACATGAATATAAAATACATGCGAAACATTCCACGGACGGTCAAAGATGCTGAGTGACTGCGAGCTTGTTGAGAGATGGCGAGGTTGTTATGATTCATTCTCGAACACTTCAGCTGACTCCGTGGAACGTTTCTAGATAAACAACCAATTAAGAAGTATCAAAGCTAACATCCCTCAATGTGCGACTATATTAAAAACGAGCAAAGCGGAAGAAATTTAGTTTATACTCGTATTGTGTCCTTTCCCTTGTAGTTTATATTGTCCTTTCAGTTAGGTGCCTCCCTACTGCACAGTTTTCCTTCCACTCCCTGGACGATCCTTGTAGAATGCGCGAATTCCCCCATAATGGAAAGAGCTGCCCCGAGCACAACCCCTTCAAGGACCCCCAGCTCCCCTGTCCAATTAGATGGACTCTCGCCATTTCATTTAATTTTTTTTCTTGCAGTTTTTTCTCTTTTTCGCTTTGTTGACTTGCACCTCGGAATTTTGGAGTGGAAGCGAGAGAAGCGTTCAATGGTCGAGTCACTGGCTCCGATGATTTCAAAAATTCTCTATTCTATACAATTAACTGAGGAAACGTGTTTGGTAGAAGGTGATTCTGTCTCGTCGACAGTTTAATCGGATTTCGGTTCCTCCTCCGGCTCCGATATAAATTCAAACTGTTCTGGCGGCTGTGCTTCTTCAGGCAAATCACCATATTCCGCTGCTGGTTCCGGGTCCACATTGGGTACAATTGGACCTCGTGGGGCCAACCGAACGACAAACAGTCCATCGCCGCCGTCAGCCGCTGGTATGCGTACAGCCTCAATTGACACTACGAGGTTTCGTCGTTGAAGGAGAATTTCGTACTCTTCCGTCCTGTCAGACATCTCCACCTCGCGTACCACCTGGACCACTTGGCTCGCGAGAATCATACTGTCCTGCAAATCGCCGATTCTCTCCCAGCATGCGGCCAACGTTCTGCGCATCTGCGGGAAATTTAACACACATAAATACATTCCTTTTGAAGATCTTTCTGACTGCATCCTTCTTACTTGCCGGATGCTGGATGCTTTTTTGATCGCTTTGCAGAATTTGTGGACCCACGTGCTGAATACCGCAATAACAAGCAGCAATATTAGTGCCTTCAACCAAATTGCGTCGTTGGCTGCCATCCGCAGCTGTTGTGACCAAGACTCGGGTGGTGCTGGGGCTGATTCAATTCCCAATGTTAGCAAAACTGTGTGTGCCACTGAAAGGATATTGTTCATTTTTTCAATTAATCAAAAATCAAGCCAAAAATAAAGTGTAGTCAGGAATGCCAACTGAATTTTCTGCTGCGATTCAGACTCGAAAATATTCAGTGGGAAAATTCGGGTATTTCACAGGTTGCTCTGATTGAAAGCTGAGCCGGTGGGCATGGAGAGGATTTGTTGTAACGGGTTAGAATTACAAGTGGAAAAGCACAGTGACCATTTCGATGAGGCCGACTTCCATCCAACTGGATAATGTTTGGACTTGTGATGGGGCTCTTTTGTGGGACCTAGTTGTGGAGGTATTACTGTTTAAGGGAGTATTTGGTGTGTGGGGTTTAAGGAACCGAAAGATCAGCCCGATGTGAGCACAGGAACGAGGCAGGTGCTGACAGAAGTCCTTTATAGATTGTGAGCTTGAACTGATGTTTCTGTTTATGATGTCGATCAACTTGAGTGCTAGGGATGTCAATCAGTCAGGGAGCTTAAGCAGGCAAAGATGTATGTACATGGTTATATAGTTACAGAGGTACTCTCATCGTTCGACTACTGTGTCTAAGCAACTTCCCTCAGATACTCAAGGTATTCATTCAGGAGGTATCGGCCTTTTCAGCGATCATACTCAAACATAAATGCAGATATTTTTTTAGCTGGTACTCGTAGTTGTCCATGGTTGCAAAAGTACCATTCGGCTGAGAGCACTACACTGCAGAGCTACATATTGTTGGCTACTCCCGTCAGAATCTAAAATGGTTCCAATAACATTCCAAACAGAATGCCTACTTATATACTAGTAATATAACAATTCAGGGAATCCTTTCCGAAGGAAAATTATCCATAGATCTCATCCATAAAAAACATCAAAGAGTAACGAGTACTTCATGCATCAGAGTGAAACCCCAGTTTTTCTTCGGACTATAAGGAGTGAGCATTCGAAATATTTCCAATAGCGGTGGCAACTTGTATAAATCCTTAACAAGGCCTACAGTCCAAATCAGTCTTCCACCCTACATACCAGTAGTTAAGAAGATTGCGCACCAATCAATCTCATGGTGGTGTTTCAACTGGTAAACTTCTGAGTCCACCTCCACCAAACTGAACTACATAATTGACAAGTCTAGATCCATCTCGTTAATGTCTGAGATTTGGGAACATGAATCAGTGGGGCTACCTAAGAATATCTTTTAGACTATGTATCTCTGTACATCGAGCGATTAATCCGATATCCAGCCCAAACAAGAGCAAAAGTAGCTCATAAAAAGGCGTTCCATTGGTCCTGAGAATTATGCGCTTCTCTGGCTGGTTAAACAGCATAAAGAACAATTGAATGGAGGTCTTAACGAGGTCTTATTAAATTGAGAGAGATTAGCGACTAAGACAGCCTTAGGAGGAGCTCACCAAGACCCTTGCACTGTACTGTGGATAGCGTGACGGCCCCTAAAAAGGAACCAATACTGTAGGCATGTGAAGTGCGGATACATCCTTGCACAGAATGTTCAGTGCCGCCACATCCCTCTAAAGGGATTCTGATACTAGAGCAGATCTAATGGATGTCGCTTTAGCTAAGGTGGTCACCAAATACAGGTCAAAGCAGATTCCAATCTTCAATTACTGAGCTAGTGAGCTGAAATAGTGACAACGATATCACGGTTATATGAAGTGTGGATAGACCCTTACATTGTCTCCCAAGCAGCTGTATTTTAAATCCGGAACTTGGAGATATTGCAGGAACTCTTCGCCTTGAAACCGGCTATGATGAGAGTGGAAATAAAGAGCGTGAAAATCCAAGCCTCGGTACCTGACTTTGACCATGACATAAGCTTCTACTTTAATCTGATGAGCATTTGCCTTGCGTCTGAGAGGAAATGGACACAGGATTTACAGAAAAACCTTCGCTGATTGGTGAAACTTACAACAGAAAGGGGATTCCTTCGTTGAAGATATCGATTATGTCCAATTTTCTTACCTACTCTTCGATATGAATTTATACCATCTTCGCACCCAGCAACCCAGTATTCGTCTGAAACTAAAGTTTTCTTACCCGACGAGGGTCGGCAACTTGAGTAGTAGACCAAATAGTAGATTAGGGTAGATGCAAAGGCGAAATAACAGTCTCAATCACCCCGAACTCAAGGGATCAATTTTCAAAAGGAAAAAGTGGAGGGATGGTTCAAAGAGCAACGGAAATGTCCAGCAGCAGTGAAGAATAATCACTCTTTAGGGGCAAATGGGAGTTTGGGTTTAGCTCAGCGCGGGGCAATCCGTACGCCAAGAACACCTGCGGAAGCCGCAAGTGGATCATTCTGAGGCCTGACATTGCTAAGATAGCCTCAGCCACGAAATACTCTCGCTTTAATTGGAAGTTCTTCACAATAAGCGTAATTTTCTTTTTCCGGGTGTGGCAGGGAAACAACTCTTCTGCTCTGTTATTTTCTAGTCATCGACGAAGCACTGACACATTCTTGTATACCCGAAGGAATAAAGGATCCCAATAAGAGAGTTAACATTGAAATCATCATCAATACTCAAGGACAGCAGGGGTAGCTGTGATTCTGTTGACACTCTTTGAAGGGTCCACAGGTGATTGCTGAAGTTACTAAAACACCTTCTCTCTGTTCACAATGAATGATGCTGAAGCAGTATATTTGGGTTCCTTCCCTACCTACCATGATCCCTGAAAAGTCATTCTATGTGGAGACCTGTTGCTGCTTCCCCTTATTTCTAGCGACAAGAAAATGTGACATTTCAAAACCGGCAGAAGAAAGCAACTCGGTATTTTATGCCATTTGGAAAATTGAATCGGAATCGGAATCGGAATCGAAAAATCTGAGAAAATCTTCGCTGAAACTTATTATTATAATGAAATTGACCAGAAAGGAACAAGAGGAGTTGGATCGCCAGCTGATGCCGCCACCACCGGCACCGCCGCTACTTCAATTTCAACGCCATCGTGGAGCAGGGGCGAAGCGATTCATCAGCATTCACATGATCGCTTTGCTGTCGCATTACGAAATAGGCGTCAATGAACTGTTCCGGAAGATTAAGAGGACGCTTCTGTATGTGGACCTACAGCAGGCTTGGACATTGTACGCGGAGGTTCTGCGTGCCATCGATCCGAGGGTAATCTCTGTGAATGGTGTGCTTTACATCACCCTGAAGCCGAGCTTCCTACCGCCCCACACCAAAGAATATCGATTTGGTTGACACTGAACGCCAAAATTATTCTTTGCTTCAACACGTCTCAAATCCAAATATTCTTCCAATAAATTGTTGTGGTGAAATTTAAGTGAAGTCCTGTTTGGCTCTTTAATATAGTTTTTCTGGAGGTCTTCCCAGTTTTGGAGGTCTTTGGTAGCTCCAGATACTTGAAGCTCGAATATGATTTTCTCTGGAACGACTTGGGATAAAGTCCAGTGAGGTCCGGACAACTTTTGGGAGAGTCTCTAGTAGAGGAATGTGAACAGATGACTGGTTGACGTGGAAAAAAGGGAGGGGGTGGTCACTGGTCTGGTGGATACTTCAAAGCGTTGTTGGTGTGTTCGATGCTGAATGTTATATAAACTAAACTTTTGTTGGATCACCTTTGGATGATTCGGGTTATAGTTAGATAGAAGTGGGGTAGGCCGGAGAACCGCAGAAGAAGGAAGCTTTCAAGTACTCAGGCATTGATGCCCATTGTACGATAAGCCTATTGAGGGGGGTGGGGAGACAGAGGATTGTGAGAGGAAGTTACACCTTTTCAAACTTCTTTGACTCGTTTCTAAATCTCAGAAATCTGTCCAGGGATGAGATATGTACGTTGTCCATTCCCAAAATACCTGACCGCAATATGCGCCTCCTCATTCTGGCAAAGGCAGGACAAGCGCAGAGAAAATGCTCTGTGCCGTCCTGTGCTTCCTGCAGACAGGAGACGCAGTTCGGATTCTCGATGATGCCTATGGTCGCCATGATGATAATGATCCCATGGATTATGCCCCGTGATTAGCCCAGCCAATGATCGAAGATCCTTCTTTAGTAATGTTAGAAGGGAAGTTGGAGCCATAGGCTCCCACAAAAAACCCTCACGGCTCATCAGAAATCGGGAGGGGCAGATGAGAAAATAACAGATCGAAATAAAAAGAGTGAGTAACAAAAGAAGAAAGATTTTCCAACCTCATGCAGGGGTCTTTACTTTTTGTACACAGTATCCCAGGTCTGATAGATAAGTATAGCTTAACAACGCCCATTTTATATCCGCCTCCTCTACCGACATGCATTTCTTGTAAACTGAAGAATCAACCACGTTGTCCAGTTCGCTTTTTCACTCCGTTAACTCTACCTCAGCGCTTCAGTTCCAGAACTTCCGACTTGTTTATATATTCACCTCTTAACTGACTTCTTAAATTAACTCTTGCAACATTATAATTGTAATACTCCTTATTTCTTACCAGTTCCAGAGCTAACAAAGCTCATACCAATTCTGGTCTTCAGTGGAAGTTCCCCGGCATCCTACTCGGTCCTGCAACCCGTTTCATTCGATGTGTTTCAATTGATATTTGGAATTTTATTCGCCAGTTCTTTCGCTGTATTGATGCAATATACTTGTATCTCGTATTATTTCCTGTTCTGTTCTGTTTAGAATCCGATCACCTTACCAAGGTTCTAAGGATAGCTTTGGTAACGTGATCAGATTCAAAACTGTAGTATACTATTACCAACTGTCCTAACGGCGAGTGTAGTTGGACATATTTTCCCACACAAACTTTGATTCTTTTTCAGTCCATTCTTGTATCAGATGTGTTCTCAGGAGTTTCCTGGAAAGTTCACTTCAGTCAGAAATGCTTCCAGGATATTTCTAATTGCAACTAAACTATATCATCCAACGGACTATCACCATGTTCTTTGTATTATAGCCTTCCTTGTCATACTTTACATTATTGACAATATTCCGCAATTGCAAATTCCTCGGTTGGCTCTTCTATTCATTTATGTTCTGAGATGCTTCCCTGGATTTTTACTTTAGTCACACCTATTTGCAGAGTTTCTGTTCTTATGATGGAGTCCTCTGGTAACGTTTTCCCCTACCAACAATTTGTATTACCAAAAATTCTCCGCAATCGGATCTTCCTCAGTTGTTTCTTCAGATCAGATCTGTCCTCAGTGGTTTTCTGGGAACTTAACTATAGTCAGGTTTATTCCCAGAACTTAGATCGTTAGATCTGAACTACATTAATATCTTCTGTTCGTGCATCACATCCTACTTCTTATCTGTGCATCCTTAACGATATTCTGAGCTTGAGTCTCTCAGATGTCTTCTCCTAATCAAATCTGTCCTTTTGGGTTTTCTTGGAACTTATCTGTCGGTAGTATCAGTACGCAGGATTCTTGTTATATGTATATATCTTCCATCTTCTCCTCTCACGACTTCTTTTGTTGCTTAATCACGATACTCCATATTTCAAGGTTTCCTCAGTTAGTTTTGCTAAGGAGTCACTTCTGTACCTTATTTTGTTTTCTCTCTTCTTTTGTCACGACATGCCCCGGCGATCATCATCTTCTTCGACATACATTGTATCTTTGGAGTTCTCTACCTCTGCTTCGTTTCTACTATCTTAGTCATTTCCCCATCCCAGTTCTCATCATGGACAGATCAAAATAATAGTTTGTGACTTCCTCGGTTATACTTCCCAAAGGATGTGTTTTCAGGTCTTAACCAAGTAATTATCGTCTATCATCATCTTTCACTGCACCAGATCACAGACTGCTGCGGACCTTTGGCACACAATAGACTCAGGTGTTTTGCAGAATATATCTTAGATATGAGTAAGATAACCCATGTTGGTGCCTCAAAAATACTTGAATTCCGGTCGGAATTAAACCTGACAGAAGATCTATAGATGAGACTATCCTCATCTTTGTAAGTAATAGGGACATTGCAGGAGATCTTTCAGGTCGCGGTGTATAACACCTTTAAATAAATCTAATCTAACTGAGTATATTGATATCTCACGGCTAAGCCTCTCACAAGTCGACTACCCCTCCAGATTAGGTTAACCAGGTAGTTTTCGAGTTATGCAAGTTGACCTGGATGCCCATTATGATACCTATTTGTAAGGGGAAACTACTCAGCCTCCCCTCTCCCTCAAAAAACCCTCAGCACCCCGTGACCTTAAACCAGTTAGAAGGCTTTCGTGAAGGTGAGAATATCAGTTAGCTTCAGCTCCGCTAATTCTTGTAGTTCTTCAAAGAAAGCTGAGCCCATATACCTGGCTCGTCTCCTCTGAAGACCCGGGCAATCACAGGGCAGATATTTCACCGATTCCTCCTTATCTCCACAACTCCTACAAGGAGAAGCTCTCTGAAAGGAGCACCATACCTGGCTGCCATTCGGCCTGTGATGCAGTGCCCTGTCAGAGCCCCCACGATAGTCCTGAGTTCTCCTCTACTGAGCCGTAGAAGTATGTCAATCCTATTTTGCTCAGTTTTGGCCACATGTGTCGAGATGTTCGACAGTCGGCGGCTAAGTACCACCGCTCATTTGTTATTTGTTGAACACTGGTATCTTGCATTTCCTGGTAAACAAAAGATTCGTCTTATCATATTAACCCCAAGACCATTTCGTTTTCCCCATCCCTCCAACTTACTAAGTCAGTTCACTGATGGTGGGAATAAATTGTCCTTTTATCATGATTACAACGTCATCCGCATAAGCAACGACTTTTATCCTCTTACCCTCAACGTCTAGGAAGGCGCCCGAAACATATTCGTTCACGTCTAACCCTGTTTCAATGCAACAAACCACTTCATGCAGAGCAGTTTCCACTGATCTACCTTTAAGATAGGCGTGTTGTGCTCCGCTGAAGCTTTGCTCATTGATTGCGTTTTCACCACACCCCTCAGAAGGACACCTCTATAGGGTTCAAGTATGTTCAAAGTGTATTTCCACTGTCACTTCTCACAAGGTTCTGGGTTACAGAATCCGCTTTACTACTTCACATTCAAATTCAATTGTTTCACCGCAGCAGGCCGCGATTTGCCTTAAAGCGATTTTCAGCCGAGTATTTTTCATTAAATAAAAGCGCGAAGCTTCTTCTCTCGGAAGAATGAAAATCCATTTTAACAAAATTGAACGCTTGTCATTGAACATTTCCAGGCAATATTTAAAATGCCCAGGACTGCGTAACCAGTCGGATGTTTAAGTAGTGGGCCGTTACGTCCGCCGCTTGCAATTTGCTCTCGACAAGGAAGGACCTTCAAACTTCACAAAAGTAAAAATGGAAAAATAAAAAACAAAAAATTAAAATCAAAATTTGGTTGTTTCTTTTTAACGAGAATTTCAGCTACAGAACGGATGCTTCCGGTCGAAATCCTCCCCTTTTTTAATGTGTAAATAGGGGTGTCACAACAGACCTTTGGGGCGCGTTGTATATCCCTAAATGAATACAATCCTTTTCATTTCTTTGTGGTTTGAGGATTTTCTTCATTTCGTTTGGGCATTCTTTATATGGTTGGTTTGTTGGTTGCATTGGCGATGATCCCTCATCCAGTTACCGCAGGTGCGCAGTTTTGACACCGCTCTTTTGGTTTATTACAGTTGGAATATTGTGTGCCGATCCTTACTGCCAGTTCGAGAGATTAATGAACGGGAGAATTCCCACTTCCGTGCAGGTCGCAATCTCTTCAATGTGTTGGAAAATTGGTTTGCCAAGAGTTTTACATCTTCTTCTGGCCAGGCCGAGCGGTGAGCTTCGCCGCATCACGACGACCTCTGTTTGTTAACTCCGTGGATTTGTTCTTGTTGCCGTCCAGCCAGAGTGCTCTACTGATCTTGCAGGTTTTCAACCTCCTCCATCGACTGTTTGCAGTCACCGAGAATTATTTGCCTATCTTGCTCTTGATTGAGCCAATTGGGACACAACCGGTGTCTCTTCATGTTGATCAAGAGAGGATCCACTTCGGGTCAGCTCACCTGCCCTCATTTTGTTTTTTATATGGACCCGACTTGATTTTTTAAGGTTTGCGCTTAGTAGGCGAAAGTACTCTTCGCCCACTTTTGGGCCTTATTTAATAGTGAAAAATACCCAATCTTCAGGAGAAAATAACAGAGTACTTTGAACTTAGTCTGGCCTAACATGAAAGCACACCCGCAAACACCTGCAGTTGTTTGCGGGTATTCCGTAATTTGATTTCCTCCTTCGCTTGGGGGTAGTTTCACTATATTCAGTAGCGGCTCTTCCCGTCCTTCATATACCCGCATATCCCACAAATCACAGCAGCATTCTCGCATATTGCTTCAGCTGAGAGAGATGGCGGCACTGGGTTCATGGCAAACACACTGCGCAAAAAACGCATCATTTGGGCAGTTGACCTTTGACCTCTCATTTCCTTATCATCAGTTTTGCTGCTTTTTGTTGTTGGTTCGTTGTTTGCAGTTATGAATATGATTTCCATTCCCATCTAATGGCAGTGTTCAGTGTTCCTCTGGTGGGGTAGTTGGACTTTTGTTGCACACTCATTATTTTTTCCCGTCTTTTTCCTCATGCTTAACGTTTCATGATGTCTTCCGTAGCAGGCTTTTAATGGATTGAAGTTGATTGATTTCGCTCAATACACACGAGCAAAATAAAATGGATTTCGTCTGGGATCAGGTGGCAAGGAACACGGCATACATTTAGGCGCAATGGTTAATGAAACTCTACCAATGCGATAGTGATATGCCTCATTACCGAGAGTGACTACATTATCAGTTGGAATAGTGGTATTCAGCATGACCGATCGCAATCGAGCGGAGTGTGGCCAAAGATATTCGTAACTGATGAGGTAGAAGAAATGTATAGAGCCTGGAAGTGTGGCAGGTATTCAAAGAAAAGCATTTGGAGCTTCTGTTCACAGTCGAAGCGCCAGAACCAGGAAAAAGGATGCAGTTAAGGCGACTGCGACACGCCCTACACACTTGTAGAGCGATGGGTAACTAGAAGGACTTGGATCAGTGGCACTCACTTTCTTCCAGCAGGCTTCTCTTCTTCTCTCGATTTTCCCAACTCCACAATACTAAAAATAGGCAGAAGGAGGGAGAAAAACCTTGCATATAATTGTATGTAAATCCTTATAAAGTTTTCAACGCTATAATATTTAGCTTTTTTGATAAATTTTTCTTTAGAAAGAAGGTGGAATTTTTTAAAGACTCGGAGGGAATGTAAGCCGAAGAGTCAATGAAATCATTTCCAAAATGTGATGTTGAAAGAACGGTAGAACAGCATGGAACAGTGTGGGTATTCCCAGTGGGTCGGATCTGATATCTGTGAGACGAGTACTATAAATATAATCCAAGGAAGTCCGAAATTGAACTCTAGTTGGTGACGAGGTGCAGAAGGATGTTTCCAGAGATTCCACCACGTCCACATGATTATTTTTTCTAAGAAATTCGCGAAGTATTTGAAACCGGGCAACCCCCATATTACAATTTCATGAAAATCCCTAAGTCCCGTTGCTGTCTGCAATAACAAAGGACCTCGTAAGTAAGGCCGCAGGAAGTAACCTAGCAACCACTGCCGAAAGTGTACCGAGACACCACAATTAAAGCAGGCCTATTTCTCTATATAAAATCTTTACTGACGTCATCCAACCACATCCGCAATGTAAGTGAATTTCCTTAAACTACGAGGAAATCCCGGTAAAGAAAATCCGATTCCGTTGAACAGTCCTTCGACGCCATTGGAGAACTTTAGAGAAGGTTGAATTATCACCAACAAAAATACAAAAGTGAAACTTACCAAATGAGACCCATTAAGATGATCGGAAGGTGTAATTGTAGGATATCTAAAACTGAGTGGAGTATGTGAAAAGTATAGGACTGAATTATAATTAGTCCCTTAAAAAGGAGGAGGGGATTTTAATAGGAGAGTTCTTTTTTAGCTTAAGCCTGGAACAGCCAACGTCATCTTTCAGCAGAGTGGACGACATCTTTGGAACAACATTTACACATCTGCGACCAACACTTCACACCAGCAACTCTGCAGGCAGCGAACTGTGAGTTTAGCATTTAAGATGATATCCTTACAGAAATAAGTCAGTTAAATTGTATGCTATGTGCCTTATGGCCTTATAATAACTTCACGCTTTGAGATCGTTCCCTCGTCGTACGTGGAGCAGGTTCAATATATTTTCTAGTTCTTTTTCCACTGCCGGCTACGACCCAAAGTCACCCTATTGATTAATTAAAGATTGAACTGGAAGAGGTTGTGTTTGCAAATTGTTGTTGCTGCTGCGGATGTTGATGCTCATGATGATGTTCAATCCCTTCATAGATTAAACTTCTGGTATGAGATTATGTCCCCGCTCAGATTTCCGTTGCAGCTGTCGTTCAGTGTAGACGCTTCTTCAGTGTTCAGCACCACCATCTTTGTGGTTTGATTATGGAACAGAGGTGAATAATTATGTGAAGTGTTTACACCGAACAGAATTTATTCATCTCTGCGATTACTCGTCCCAGGATCACCGCAATTCCTCTCGCGGTAGAGCTCTGCGATTTACAACAAAATCATCAGATCAGACATTGCCAGTTTGAAGGAACATTCAAAGATATCCTCAGTATATCGTAATTCCTCTCATGTTCCACTCCAGCTCATCAACAGTTCACCAATGATCGACTCGAGTACTCCATTCTGATCGATGATGTTCCTATATAATATTTCTGAAGCCGGCAATTTCAACCGCAGCACTTGGAGAAATGTAAATGGAAATGGGGAGTCCTCAGAGACCGCTGAAGAGTCACAGTATACGAGTAGCCAGGCAACCGCTTACAAAGAGACGGAAGAGTGCCACATGGGAATCTCCACAAGCTTGGAATTAGCCCACAATTAAAAAGCGCCCATTCACAAAATAATTGATTTCCCTTAAGGAAAAAGAAAGCAGAAAATACATTGATAAACATGAATATAAAATACATGCGAAACATTCCACGGACGGTCAAAGATGCTGAGTGACTGCGAGCTTGTTGAGAGATGGCGAGGTTGTTATGATTCATTCTCGAACACTTCAGCTGACTCCGTGGAACGTTTCTAGATAAACAACCAATTAAGAAGTATCAAAGCTAACATCCCTCAATGTGCGACTATATTAAAAACGAGCAAAGCGGAAGAAATTTAGTTTATACTCGTATTGTGTCCTTTCCCTTGTCGTTTATATTGTCCTTTCAGTTAGGTGCCTCCCCATTCACCAAATGAATCGCTTGCTAAGCAAGCACAGTTTTCCTTCCACTCCCTGGACGATCCTTGTAGAATGCGCGAATTCCCCCATAATTGAAAGAGCTGCCCCGAGCACAACCCCTTCAAGGACCCCCAGCTCCCCTGTCCAATTAGATGGACTCTCGCCATTTCATTTAATTTTTTTTCTTGCAGTTTTTTCTCTTTTTCGCTTTGTTGACTTGCACCTCGGAATTTTGGAGTGGAAGCGAGAGAAGCGTTCAATGGTCGAGTCACTGGCTCCGATGATTTCAAAAATTCTCTATTCTATACAATTAACTGAGGAAACGTGTTTGGTAGAAGGTGATTCTGTCTCGTCGACAGTTTAATCGGATTTCGGTTCCTCCTCCGGCTCCGATATAAATTCAAACTGTTCTGGCGGCTGTGCTTCTTCAGGCAAATCACCATATTCCGCTGCTGGTTCCGGTTCCACATTGGGTACAATTGGACCTCGTGGGGCCAACCGAACGACAAACAGTCCATCGCCGCCGTCAGCCGCTGGTATGCGTACAGCCTCAATTGACACTACGAGGTTTCGTCGTTGAAGGAGAATTTCGTACTCTTCCGTCCTGTCAGACATCTCCACCTCGCGTACCACCTGGACCACTTGGCTCGCGAGAATCATACTGTCCTGCAAATCGCCGATTCTCTCCCAGCATGCGGCCAACGTTCTGCGCATCTGCGGGAAATTTAACACACATAAATACATTCCTTTTGAAGATCTTTCTGACTGCATCCTTCTTACTTGCCGGATGCTGGATGCTTTTTTGATCGCTTTGCAGAATTTGTGGACCCACGTGCTGAATACCGCAATAACAAGCAGCAATATTAGTGCCTTCAACCAAATTGCGTCGTTGGCTGCCATCCGCAGCTGTTGTGACCAAGACTCGGGTGGTGCTGGGGCTGATTCAATTCCCAATGTTAGCAAAACTGTGTGTGCCACTGAAAGGATATTGTTCATTTTTTCAATTAATCAAAAATCAAGCCAAAAATAAAGTGTAGTCAGGAATGCCAACTGAATTTTCTGCTGCGATTCAGACTCGAAAATATTCAGTGGGAAAATTCGGGTATTTCACAGGTTGCTCTGATTGAAAGCTGAGCCGGTGGGCATGGAGAGGATTTGTTGTAACGGGTTAGAATTACAAGTGGAAAAGCACAGTGACCATTTCGATGAGGCCGACTTCCATCCAACTGGATAATGTTTGGACTTGTGATGGGGCTCTTTTGTGGGACCTAGTTGTGGAGGTATTACTGTTTAAGGGAGTATTTGGTGTGTGGGGTTTAAGGAACCGAAAGATCAGCCCGATGTGAGCACAGGAACGAGGCAGGTGCTGACAGAAGTCCTTTATAGATTGTGAGCTTGAACTGATGTTTCTGTTTATGATGTCGATCAACTTGAGTGCTAGGGATGTCAATCAGTCAGGGAGCTTAAGCAGGCAAAGATGTATGTACATGGTTATATAGTTACAGAGGTACTCTCATCGTTCGACTACTGTGTCTAAGCAACTTCCCTCAGATACTCAAGGTATTCATTCAGGAGGTATCGGCCTTTTCAGCGATCATACTCAAACATAAATGCAGATATTTTTTTAGCTGGTACTCGTAGTTGTCCATGGTTGCAAAAGTACCATTCGGCTGAGAGCACTACACTGCAGAGCTACATATTGTTGGCTACTCCCGTCAGAATCTAAAATGGTTCCAATAACATTCCAAACAGAATGCCTACTTATATACTAGTAATAAAACAGTTCAGGGAATCCTTTCCGAAGGAAAATTATCCATAGATCTCATCCATAAAAAACATCAAAGAGTAACGAGTACTTCATGCATCAGAGTGAAACCCCAGTTTATCTTCGGACTATAAGGAGTGAGCATTCGAAATATTTCCAATAGCGGTGGCAACTTGTATAAATCCTTAACAAGGCCTACAGTCCAAATCAGTCTTCCACCCTACATACCAGTAGTTAAGAAGATTGCGCACCAATCAATCTCATGGTGGTGTTTCAACTGGTAAACTTCTGAGTCCACCTCCACCAAACTGAACTACATAATTGACAAGTCTAGATCCATCTCGTTAATGTCTGAGATTTGGGAACATGAATCAGTGTGGCTACCTAAGAATATCTTTTAGACTATGTATCTCTGTACATCGAGCGATTAATCCGATATCCAGCCCAAACAAGAGCAAAAGTAGCTCATAAAAAGGCGTTCCATTGGTCCTGAGAATTATGCGCTTCTCTGGCTGGTTAAACAGCATAAAGAACAATTGAATGGAGGTCTTAACGAGGTCTTATTAAATTGAGAGAGATTAGCGACTAAGACAGCCTTAGGAGGAGCTCACCAAGACCCTTGCACTGTACTGTGGATAGCGTGACGGCCCCTAAAAAGGAACCAATACTGTAGGCATGTGAAGTGCGGATACATCCTTGCACAGAACGTTCAGTGCCGCCACATCCCTCTAAAGGGATTCTGATACTAGAGCAGATCTAATGGATGTCGCTTTAGTTAAGGTGGTCACCAAATACAGGTCAAAGCAGATTCCAATCTTCAATTACTGAGCTAGTGAGCTGAAATAGTGACAACGATATCACGGTTATATGAAGTGTGGATAGACCCTTACATTGTCTCCCAAGCAGCTGTATTTTAAATCCGGAACTTGGAGATATTGCAGGAACTCTTCGCCTTGAAACCGGCTATGATGAGAGTGGAAATAAAGAGCGTGAAAATCCAAGCCTCGGTACCTGACTTTGACCATGACATAAGCTTCTACTTTAATCTGATGAGCATTTGCCTTGCGTCTGAGAGGAAATGGACACAGGATTTACAGAAAAACCTTCGCTGATTGGTGAAACTTACAACAGAAAGGGGATTCCTTCGTTGAAGATATCGATTATGTCCAATTTTCTTACCTACTCTTCGATATGAATTTATACCATCATCGCACCCAGCAATCCAGTATTCGTCTGAAACTAAAGTTTTCTTACCCGACGAGGGTCGGCAACTTGAGTAGTAGACCAAATAGTAGATTAGGGTAGATGCAAAGGCGAAATAACAGTCTCAATCACCCCGAACTCAAGGGATCAATTTTCAAAAGGAAAAAGTGGAGGGATGGTTCAAAGAGCAACGGAAATGTCCAGCAGCAGTGAAGAATAATCACTCTTTAGGGGCAAATGGGAGTTTGGGTTTAGCTCAGCGCGGGGCAATCCGTACGCCAAGAACACCTGCGGAAGCCGCAAGTGGATCATTCTGAGGCCTGACATTGCTAAGATAGCCTCAGCCACGAAATACTCTCGCTTTAATTGGAAGTTCTTCACAATAAGCGTAATTTTCTTTTTCCGGGTGTGGCAGGGAAACAATTCTTCTGCTCTGTTATTTTCTAGTCATCGACGAAGCACTGACACATTCTTGTATACCCGAAGGAATAAAGGATCCCAATAAGAGAGTTAACATTGAAATCATCATCAATACTCAAGGACAGCAGGGGTAGCTGTGATTTTGTTGACACTCTTTGAAGGGTCCACAGGTGATTGCTGAAGTTACTAAAACACCTTCTCTCTGTTCACAATGAATGATGACGCAGTATATTTGGGTTCCTTCCCTACCCACCATGATCCCTGAAAAGTCATTCTATGTGGAGACCTGTTGCTGCTTCCCCTTATTTCTAGCGACAAGAAAATGTGACATTTCAAAACCGGCAGAAGAAAGCAACTCGGTATTTTATGCCATTTGGAAAATTGAATCGGAATCGGAATCGAAAAATCTGAGAAAATCTTCGCTGAAACTTATTATTATAATGAAATTGACCAGAAAGGAACAAGAGGAGTTGGATCGCCAGCTGATGCCGCCACCACCGGCACCGCCGCTACTTCAATTTCAACGCCATCGTGGAGCAGGGGCGAAGCGATTCATCAGCATTCACATGATCGCTTTGCTGTCGCATTACGAAATAGGCGTCAATGAACTATTCCGGAAGATTAAGAGGACGCTTCTGTATGTGGACCTACAGCAGGCTTGGACATTGTACGCGGAGGTTCTGCGTGCCATCGATCCGAGGGTAATCTCTGTGAATGGTGTGCTTTACATCACCCTGAAGCCGAGCTTCCTACCGCCCCACACCAAAGAATATCGATTTGGTTGACACTGAACGCCAAAATTATTCTTTGCTTCAACACGTCTCAAATCCAAATATTCTTCCAATAAATTGTTGTGGTGAAATTTAAGTGAAGTCCTGTTTGGCTCTTTAATATAGTTTTTCTGGAGGTCTTCCCAGTTTTGGAGGTCTTTGGTAGCTCCAGATACTTGAAGCTCGAATATGATTTTCTCTGGAACGACTTGGGATAAAGTCCAGTGAGATCCGGACAACTTTTGGGAGAGTCTCTAGTAGAGGAATGTGAACAGATGACTGGTTGACGTGGAAAAAAGGGAGGGGGTGGTCACTGGTCTGGTGGATACTTCAAAGCGTTGTTGGTGTGTTCGATGCTGAATGTTATATAAACTAAACTTTTGTTGGATCACCTTTGGATGATTCGGGTTATAGTTAGATAGAAGTGGGGTAGGCCGGAGAACCGCAGAAGAAGGAAGCTTTCAAGTACTCAGGCATTGATGCCCATTGTACGATAAGCCTATTGAGGGGGGTGGGGAGACAGAGGATTGTGAGAGGAAGTTACACCTTTTCAAACTTCTTTGACTCGTTTCTAAATCTCAGAAATCTGTCCAGGGATGAGATATGTACGTTGTCCATTCCCAAAATACCTGACCGCAATATGCGCCTCCTCATTCTGGCAAAGGCAGGACAAGCGCAGAGAAAATGCTCTGTGCCGTCCTGTACTTCCTGCAGACAGGAGACGCAGTTCGGATTCTCGATGATGCCTATGGTCGCCATGATGATAATGATCCCATGGATTATGCCCCGTGATTAGCCCAGCCAATGATCGAAGATCCTTCTTTAGTAATGTTAGAAGGGAAGTTGGAGCCATAGGCTCCCACAAAAAACCCTCACGGCTCATCAGAAATCGGGAGGGGCAGATGAGAAAATAACAGATCGAAATAAAAAGAGTGAGTAACAAAAGAAGAAAGATTTTCCAACCTCATGCAGGGGTCTTTACTTTTTGTACACAGTATCCCAGGTCTGATAGATAAGTATAGCTTAACAACGCCCATTTTATATCCGCCTCCTCTACCGACATGCATTTCTTGTAAACTGAAGAATCAACCACGTTGTCCAGTTCGCTTTTTCACTCCGTTAACTCTACCTCAGCGCTTCAGTTCCAGAACTTCCGACTTGTTTATATATTCACTTCTTAACTGACTTCTTAAATGAACTCTTGCAACATTATAATTGTAATACTCCTTATTTCTTACCAGTTCCAGAGCTAACAAAGCTCATACCAATTCTGGTCTTCAGTGGAAGTTCCCCGGCATCCTACTCGGTCCTGCAACCCCCGTTTCATTCGATGTGTTTCAATTGATATTTGGAATTTTATTCGCCAGTTCTTTCGCTGTATTGATGCAATATACTTGTATCTCGTATTATTTCCTGTTCTGTTCTGTTTAGAATCCGATCACCTTACCAAGGTTCTAAGGATAGCTTTGGTAACGTGATCAGATTCAAAACTGTAGTATACTATTACCAACTGTCCTAACGGCGAGTGTAGTTGGACATATTTTCCCACACAAACTTTGATTCTTTTTCAGTCCATTCTTGTATCAGATGTGTTCTCAGGAGTTTCCTGGAAAGTTCACTTCAGTCAGAAATACTTCCAGGATATTTCTAATTGCAACTAAACTATATCATCCAACGGACTATCACCATGTTCTTTGTATTATAGTCTTCCTTTTTATACTTTGCATTATTGACAATATTCCGCAATTGCAAATTCCTCGGTTGGCTCTTCTATTCATTTATGTTCTGAGATGCTTCCCTGGATTTTTACTTTAGTCACACCTATTTGCAGAGTTTCTGTTCTTATGATGGAGTCCTCTGGTAACGTTTTCCCCTACCAACAATTTGTATTACCAAAAATTCTCCGCAATCGGATCTTCCTCAGTTGTTTCTTCAGATCAGATCTGTCCTCAGTGGTTTTCTGGGAACTTAACTATAGTCAGGTTTATTCCCAGAACTTAGATCGTTAGATCTGAACTACATTAATATCTTCTGTTCGTGCATCACATCCTACTTCTTATCTGTGCATCCTTAACGATATTCTGAGCTTGAGTCTCTCAGATGTCTTCTCCTAATCAAATCTGTCCTTTTGGGTTTTCTTGGAACTTATCTGTCGGTAGTATCAGTACGCAGGATTCTTGTTATATGTATATATCTTCCATCTTCTCCTCTCACGACTTCTTTTGTTGCTTAATCACGATACTCCATATTTCAAGGTTTCCTCAGTTAGTTTTGCTAAGGAGTCACTTCTGTACCTTATTTTGTTTTCTCTCTTCTTTTGTCACGACATGCCCCGGCGATCATCATCTTCTTCGACATACATTGTATCTTTGGAGTTCTCTACCTCTGCTTCGTTTCTACTATCTTAGTCATTTCCCCATCCCAGTTCTCATCATGGACAGATCAAAATAATAGTTTGTGACTTCCTCGGTTACACTTCCCAAAGGATGTGTTTTCAGGTCTTAACCAAGTAATTATCGTCTATCATCATCTTTCACTGCATCAGATCACAGACTGCTGCGGACCTTTGGCACACAATAGACTCAGGTGTTTTGCAGAATATATCTTAGATATGAGTAAGATAACCCATGTTGGTGCCTCAAAAATACTTGAATTCCGGTCGGAATTAAACCTGACAGAAGATCTATAGATGAGACTATCCTCATCTTTGTAAGTAATAGGGACATTGCAGGAGATCTTTCAGGTCGCGGTGTATAACACCTTTAAATAAATCTAATCTAACTGAGTATATTGATATCTCACGGCTAAGCCTCTCACAAGTCGACCACCCCTCCAGATTTGGTTAACCAGGTAGTTTTCGAGTTATGCAAGTTGACCTGGATGCCCATTATGATACCTATTTGTAAGGGGAAACTACTCAGCCTCCCCTCTCCCTCAAAAAACCCTCAGCACCCCGTGACCTTAAACCAGTTAGAAGGCTTTCGTGATGGTGAGAATATCAGTTAGCTTCAGCTCGGCTAATTCTTGTAGTTCTTCAAAGAAAGCTGAGCCCATATACCTGGCTCGTCTCCTCTGAAGACCCGGGCAATCACAGGGCAGATATTTCACCGATTCCTCCTTATCTCCACAACTCCTACAAGGAGAAGCTCTCTGAAAGGAGCACCATACCTGGCTGCCATTCGGCCTGTGATGCAGTGCCCTGTCAGAGCCCCCACGATAGTCCTGAGTTCTCCTCTACTGAGCCGTAGAAGTATGTCAATCCTATTTTGCTCAGTTTTGGCCACATGTGTCGAGATGTTCGACAGTCGGCGGCTAAGTACCACCGCTCATTTGTTATTTGTTGAACACTGGTATCTTGCATTTCCTGGTAAACAAAAGATTCGTCTTATCATATTAACCCCAAGACCATTTCGTTTTCCCCATCCCTCCAACTTACTAAGTCAGTTCACTGATGGTGGGAATAAATTGTCCTTTTATCATGATTACAACGTCATCCGCATAAGCAACGACTTTTATCCTCTTACCCTCAACGTCTAGGAAGGCGCCCGAAACATATTCGTTCACGTCTAACCCTGTTTCAATGCAACAAACCACTTCATGCAGAGCAGTTTCCACTGATCTACCTTTAAGATAGGCGTGTTGTGCTCCGCTGAAGCTTTGCTCATTGATTGCGTTTTCACCACACCCCTCAGAAGGACACCTCTATAGGGTTCAAGTATGTTCAAAGTGTATTTCCACTGTCACTTCTCACAAGGTTCTGGGTTACAGAATCCGCTTTACTACTTCACATTCAAATTCAATTGTTTCACCGCAGCAGGCCGCGATTTGCCTTAAAGCGATTTTCAGTCGAGTATTTTTCATTAAATAAAAGCGCGAAGCTTCTTCTCTCGGAAGAATGAAAATCCATTTTAACAAAATTGAACGCTTGTCATTGAACATTTCCAGGCAATATTTAAAATGCCCAGGACTGCGTAACCAGTCGGATGTTTAAGTAGTGGGCCGTTACGTCCGCCGCTTGCAATTTGCTCTCGACAAGGAAGGACCTTCAAACTTCACAAAAGTAAAAATGGAAAAATAAAAAACAAAAAATTAAAATCAAAATTTGGTTGTTTCTTTTTAACGAGAATTTCAGCTACAGAACGGATGCTTCCGGTCGAAATCCTCCCCTTTTTTAATGTGTAAATAGGGGTGTCACAACAGACCTTTGGGGCGCGTTGTATATCCCTAAATGAATACAATCCTTTTCATTTCTTTGTGGTTTGAGGATTTTCTTCATTTCGTTTGGGCATCCTTTATATGGTTGGTTTGTTGGTTGCATTGGCGATGATCCCTCATCCAGTTACCGCAGGTGCGCAGTTTTGACACCGCTCTTTTGGTTTATTACAGTTGGAATATTGTGTGCCGATCCTTACTGCCAGTTCGAGAGATTAATGAACGGGAGAATTCCCACTTCCGTGCAGGTCGCAATCTCTTCAATGTGTTGGAAAATTGGTTTGCCAAGAGTTTTACATCTTCTTCTGGCCAGGCTGGGCGGTGAGCTTCGCCGCATCACGACGACCTCTGTTTGTTAACTCCGTGGATTTGTTCTTGTTGCCGTCCAGCCAGAGTGCTCTACTGATCTTGCAGGTTTTCAACCTCCTCCATCGACTGTTTGCAGTCACCGAGAATTATTTGCCTATCTTGCTCTTGATTGAGCCAATTGGGACACAAACCGGTGTCTCTTCATGTTGATCAAGAGCGGATCCACTTCGGGTCAGCTCACCTGCCCTCATTTTGTTTTTTATATGGACCCGACTTGATTTTTTAAGGTTTGAGCTTAGTAGGCGAAAGTACTCTTCGCCCACTTTTGGGCCTTATTTAATAGTGAAAAATACCCAATCTTCAGGAGAAAATAACAGAGTACTTTGAACTTAGTCTGGCCTAACATGAAAGCACACCCGCAAACACCTGCAGTTGTTTGCGGGTATTCCGTAATTTGATTTCCTCCTTCGCTTGGGGGTAATTTCACTATATTCAGTAGCGGCTCTTCCCGTCCTTCATATACCCGCATATCCCACAAATCATAGCAGCATTCTCGCATATTGCTTCAGCTGAGAGAGATGGCGGCACTGGGTTCATGGCAAACACACTGCGCAAAAAACGCATCATTTGGGCAGTTGACCTTTGACCTCTCATTTCCTTATCATCAGTTTTGCTGCTTTTTGTTGTTGGTTCGTTGTTTGCAGTTATGAATATGATTTCCATTCCCATCTAATGGCAGTGTTCAGTGTTCCTCTGGTGGGGTAGTTGGACTTTTGTTGCACACTCATTATTTTTTCCCGTCTTTTTCCTCATGCTTAACGTTTCATGATGTCTTCCGTAGCAGGCTTTTAATGGATTGAAGTTGATTGATTTCGCTCAATACACACGAGCAAAATAAAATGGATTTCGTCTGGGATCAGGTGGCAAGGAACACGGCATACATTTAGGCGCAATGGTTAATGAAACTCTACCAATGCGATAGTGATATGCCTCATTACCGAGAGTGACTACATTATCAGTTGGAATAGTGGTATTCAGCATGACCGATCGCAATCGAGCGGAGTGTGGCCAAAGATATTCGTAACTGATGAGGTAGAAGAAATGTATAGAGCCTGGAAGTGTGGCAGGTATTCAAAGAAAAGCATTTGGAGCTTCTGTTCACAGTCGAAGCGCCAGAACCAGGAAAAAGGATGCAGTTAAGGCGACTGCGACACGCCCTACACACTTGTAGAGCGATGGGTAACTAGAAGGACTTGGATCAGTGGCACTCACTTTCTTCCAGCAGGCTTCTCTTCTTCTCTCGATTTTCCCAACTCCACAATACTAAAAATAGGCAGAAGGAGGGAGAAAAACCTTGCATATAATTGTATGTAAATCCTTATAAAGTTTTCAACGCTATAATATTTAGCTTTTTTGATAAATTTTTCTTTAGAAAGAAGGTGGAATTTTTTAAAGACTCGGAGGGAATGTAAGCCGAAGAGTCAATGAAATCATTTCCAAAATGTGATGTTGAAAGAACGGTAGAACAGCATGGAACAGTGTGGGTATTCCCAGTGGGTCGGATCTGATATCTGTGAGACGAGTACTATAAATATAATCCAAGGAAGTCCGAAATTGAACTCTAGTTGGTGACGAGGTGCAGAAGGATGTTTCCAGAGATTCCACCACGTCCACATGATTATTTTTTCTAACAAATTCTCGAAGTATTTGAAACCGGGCAACCCCCATATTACAATTTCATGAAAATCCCTAAGTCCCGTTGCTGTCTGCAATAACAAAGGACCTCGTAAGTAAGGCCGCAGGAAGTAACCTAGCAACCACTGCCGAAAGTGTACCGAGACACCACAATTAAAGCAGGCCTATTTCTCTATATAAAATCTTTACTGACGTCATCCAACCACATCCGCAATGTAAGTGAATTTCCTTAAACTACGAGGAAATCCCGGTAAAGAAAATCCGATTCCGTTGAACAGTCCTTCGACGCCATTGGAGAACTTTAGAGAAGGTTGAATTATCACCAACAAAAATACAAAAGTGAAACTTGCCAAATGAGACCCATTAACATGATCGGAAGGTATAATTGTAGGATATCTAAAACTGAGTGGAGTATGTGAAAAGTATAGGACTGAATTATAATTAGTCCCTTAAAAAGGAGGAGGGGATTTTAATAGGAGAGTTCTTTTTTAGCTTAAGCCTGGAACAGCCAACGTCATCTTTCAGCAGAGTGGACGACATCTTTGGAACAACATTTACACATCTGCGACCAACACTTCACACCAGCAACTCTGCAGGCAGCGAACTGTGAGTTTAGCATTTAAGATGATATCCTTACAGAAATAAGTCAGTTAAATTGTATGCTATGTGCCTTATGGCCTTATAATAACTTCACGCTTTGAGATCGTTCCCTCGTCGTACGTGGAGCAGGTTCAATATATTTTCTAGTTCTTTTTCCACTGCCGGCTACGACCCAAAGTCACCCTATTGATTAATTAAAGATTGAACTGGAAGAGGTTGTGTTTGCAAATTGTTGTTGCTGCTGCGGATGTTGATGCTCATGATGATGTTCAATCCCTTCATAGATTAAACTTCTGGTATGAGATTATGTCCCCGCTCAGATTTCCGTTGCAGCTGTCGTTCAGTGTAGACGCTTCTTCAGTGTTCAGCACCACCATCTTTGTGGTTTGATTATGGAACAGAGGTGAATAATTATGTGAAGTGTTTACACCGAACAGAATTTATTCATCTCTGCGATTACTCGTCCCAGGATCACCGCAATTCCTCTCGCGGTAGAGCTCTGCGATTTACAACAAAATCATCAGATCAGACATTGCCAGTTTGAAGGAACATTCAAAGATATCCTCAGTATATCGTAATTCCTCTCATGTTCCACTCCAGCTCATCAACAGTTCACCAATGATCGACTCGAGTACTCCATTCTGATCGATGATGTTCCTATATAATATTTCTGAAGCCGGCAATTTCAACCGCAGCACTTGGAGAAATGTAAATGGAAATGGGGAGTCCTCAGAGACCGCTGAAGAGTCACAGTATACGAGTAGCCAGGCAACCGCTTACAAAGAGACGGCACAGAGTGCCACATGGGAATCTCCACAAGCTTGGAATTAGCCCACAATTAAAAAGCGCCCATTCACAAAATAATTTATTTCCCTTAAGGAAAAAGAAAGCAGAAAATACATTGATCAACATGAATATAAAATACATGCGAAACATTCCACGGACGGTCAAAGATGCTGAGTGACTGCGACCTTGTTGAGAGATGGCGAGGTTGTTATGATTCATTCTCGAACACTTCAGCTGACTCCGTGGAACGTTTCTAGATAAACAACCAATTAAGAAGTATCAAAGCTAACATCCCTCAATGTGCGACTATATTAAAAACGAGCAAAGCGGAAGAAATTTAGTTTATACTCGTATTGTGTCCTTTCCTTTGTAGTTTATATTGTCCTTTCAGTTAGGTGCCTCCCCATTCACCAAATGAATCGCTTGCTAAGCAAGCACAGTTTTCCTTCCACTCCCTGGACGATCCTTGTAGAATGCGCGAATTCCCCCATAATTGAAAGAGCTGCCCCGAGCACAACCCCTTCAAGGACCCCCAGCTCCCCTGTCCAATTAGATGGACTCTCGCCATTTCATTTAATTTTTTTTCTTGCAGTTTTTTCTCTTTTTCGCTTTGTTGACTTGCACCCCGGAATTTTGGAGTGGAAGCGAGAGAAGCGTTCAATGGTCGAGTCACTGGCTCCGATGATTTCAAAAATTCTCTATTCTATACAATTAACTGAGGAAACGTGTTTGGTAGAAGGTGATTCTGTCTCGTCGACAGTTTAATCGGATTTCGGTTCCTCCTCCGGCTCCGATATAAATTCAAACTGTTCTGGCGGCTGTGCTTCTTCAGGCAAATCACCATATTCCGCTGCTGGTTCCGGTTCCACATTGGGTACAATTGGACCTCGTGGGGCCAACCGAACGACAAACAGTCCATCGCCGCCGTCAGCCGCTGGTATGCGTACAGCCTCAATTGACACTACGAGGTTTCGTCGTTGAAGGAGAATTTCGTACTCTTCCGTCCTGTCAGACATCTCCACCTCGCGTACCACCTGGACCACTTGGCTCGCGAGAATCATACTGTCCTGCAAATCGCCGATTCTCTCCCAGCATGCGGCCAACGTTCTGCGCATCTGCGGGAAATTTAAGACACATTAATACATTCCTTTTGAAGATCTTTCTGACTGCATCCTTCTTACTTGCCGGATGCTGGATGCTTTTTTGATCGCTTTGCAGAATTTGTAGACCCACGTGCTGAATACCGCAATAACAAGCAGCAATATTAGTGCCTTCAACCAAATTGCGTCGTTGGCTGCCATCCGCAGCTGTTGTGGCCAAGACTCGGGTGGTGCTGGGGCTGATTCAATTCCCAATGTTAGCAAAACTGTGTGTGCCACTGAAAGGATATTGTTCATTTTTTCAATTAATCAAAAATCAAGCCAAAAATAAAGTGTAGTCAGGAATGCCAACTGAATTTTCTGCTGCGATTCAGACTCGAAAATATTCAGTGGGAAAATTCGGGTATTTCACAGGTTGCTCTGATTGAAAGCTGAGCCGGTGGGCATGGAGAGGATTTGTTGTAACGGGTTAGAATTACAAGTGGAAAAGCACAGTGACCATTTCGATGAGGCCGACTTCCATCC
Source organism: Clusia tigrina (assembly GCA_920105625.2). Classification (NCBI taxonomy): domain Eukaryota; kingdom Metazoa; phylum Arthropoda; class Insecta; order Diptera; family Clusiidae; genus Clusia; species Clusia tigrina. The sequence continues at coordinate 189,061,987 of OV050032.1, forward strand.
AACTGGATAATGTTTGGACTTGTGATGGGGCTCTTTTGTGGGACCTAGTTGTGGAGGTATTACTGTTTAAGGGAGTATTTGGTGTGTGGGGTTTAAGGAACCGAAAGATCAGCCCGATGTGAGCACAGGAACGAGGCAGGTGCTGACAGAAGTCCTTTATAGATTGTGAGCTTGAACTGATGTTTCTGTTTATGATGTCGATCAACTTGAGTGCTAGGGATGTCAATCAGTCAGGGAGCTTAAGCAGGCAAAGATGTATGTACATGGTTATATAGTTACAGAGGTACTCTCATCGTTCGACTACTGTGTCTAAGCAACTTCCCTCAGATACTCAAGGTATTCATTCAGGAGGTATCGGCCTTTTCAGCGATCATACTCAAACATAAATGCAGATATTTTTTTAGCTGGTACTCGTAGTTGTCCATGGTTGCAAAAGTACCATTCGGCTGAGAGCACTACACTGCAGAGCTACATATTGTTGGCTACTCCCGTCAGAATCTAAAATGGTTCCAATAACATTCCAAACAGAATGCCTACTTATATACTAGTAATAAAACAGTTCAGGGAATCCTTTCCGAAGGAAAATTATCCATAGATCTCATCCATAAAAAACATCAAAGAGTAACGAGTACTTCATGCATCAGAGTGAAACCCCAGTTTATCTTCGGACTATAAGGAGTGAGCATTCGAAATATTTCCAATAGCGGTGGCAACTTGTATAAATCCTTAACAAGGCCTACAGTCCAAATCAGTCTTCCACCCTACATACCAGTAGTTAAGAAGATTGCGCACCAATCAATCTCATGGTGGTGTTTCAACTGGTAAACTTCTGAGTCCACCTCCACCAAACTGAACTACATAATTGACAAGTCTAGATCCATCTCGTTAATGTCTGAGATTTGGGAACATGAATCAGTGTGGCTACCTAAGAATATCTTTTAGACTATGTATCTCTGTACATCGAGCGATTAATCCGATATCCAGCCCAAACAAGAGCAAAAGTAGCTCATAAAAAGGCGTTCCATTGGTCCTGAGAATTATGCGCTTCTCTGGCTGGTTAAACAGCATAAAGAACAATTGAATGGAGGTCTTAACGAGGTCTTATTAAATTGAGAGAGATTAGCGACTAAGACAGCCTTAGGAGGAGCTCACCAAGACCCTTGCACTGTACTGTGGATAGCGTGACGGCCCCTAAAAAGGAACCAATACTGTAGGCATGTGAAGTGCGGATACATCCTTGCACAGAATGTTCAGTGCCGCCACATCCCTCTAAAGGGATTCTGATACTAGAGCAGATCTAATGGATGTCGCTTTAGCTAAGGTGGTCACCAAATACAGGTCAAAGCAGATTCCAATCTTCAATTACTGAGCTAGTGAGCTGAAATAGTGACAACGATATCACGGTTATATGAAGTGTGGATAGACCCTTACATTGTCTCCCAAGCAGCTGTATTTTAAATCCGGAACTTGGAGATATTGCAGGAACTCTTCGCCTTGAAACCGGCTATGATGAGAGTGGAAATAAAGAGCGTGAAAATCCAAGCCTCGGTACCTGACTTTGACCATGACATAAGCTTCTACTTTAATCTGATGAGCATTTGCCTTGCGTCTGAGAGGAAATGGACACAGGATTTACAGAAAAACCTTCGCTGATTGGTGAAACTTACAACAGAAAGGGGATTCCTTCGTTGAAGATATCGATTATGTCCAATTTTCTTACCTACTCTTCGATATGAATTTATACCATCATCGCACCCAGCAACCCAGTATTCGTCTGAAACTAAAGTTTTCTTACCCGACGAGGGTCGGCAACTTGAGTAGTAGACCAAATAGTAGATTAGGGTAGATGCAAAGGCGAAATAACAGTCTCAATCACCCCGAACTCAAGGGATCAATTTTCAAAAGGAAAAAGTGGAGGGATGGTTCAAAGAGCAAAGGAAATGTCCAGCAGCAGTAAAGAATAATCACTCATGAGGGGCAAATGGGAGTTTGGGTTTAGCTCAGCGCGGGGCAATCCGTACGCCAAGAACACCTGCGGAAGCCGCAAGTGGATCATTCTGAGGCCTGACATTGCTAAGATAGCCTCAGCCACGAAATACTCTCGCTTTAATTGGAAGTTCTTCACAATAAGCGTAATTTTCTTTTTCCGGGTGTGGCCGGGAAACAACTCTTCTGCTCTGTTATTTTCTAGTCATCGACGAAGCACTGACACATTCTTGTATACCCGAAGGAATAAAGGATCCCAATAAGAGAGTTAACATTGAAATCATCATCAATATTCAAGGACAGCAGGGGTAGCTGTGATTTTGTTGACACTCTTTGAAGGGTCCACAGGTGATTGCTGAAGTTACTAAAACACCTTCTCTCTGTTCACAATGAATGATGCTGAAGCAGTATATTTGGGTTCCTTCCCTACCTACCATGATCCCTGAAAAGTCATTCTATGTGGAGACCTGTTGCTGCTTCCCCTTATTTCTAGCGACAAGAAAATGTGACATTTCAAAACCGGCAGAAGAAAGCAACTCGGTATTTTATGCCATTTGGAAAATTGAATCGGAATCGGAATCGAAAAATCTGAGAAAATCTTCGCTGAAACTTATTATTATAATGAAATTGACCAGAAAGGAACAAGAGGAGTTGGATCGCCAGCTGATGCCGCCACCACCGGCACCACCGCTACTTCAATTTCAACGCCATCGTGGAGCAGGGGCGAAGCGATTCATCAGCATTCACATGATCGCTTTGCTGTCGCATTACGAAATAGGCGTCAATGAACTGTTCCGGAAGATTAAGAGGACGCTTCTGTATGTGGACCTACAGCAGGCTTGGACATTGTACGCGGAGGTTCTGCGTGCCATCGATCCGAGGGTAATCTCTGTGAATGGTGTGCTTTACATCACCCTGAAGCCGAGCTTCCTACGGCCCCGTACCAAAGAATATCGGTTTGGTTGACACTGAACGCCAAAATTATTCTTTGCTTCAACATGCCTCAAATCCAAATATTCTTCCAATAAATTGTTGTGGTGAAATTTAAGTGAAGTCCTGTTTGGCTCTTTAATATAGTTTTTCTGGAGGTCTTCCCAGTTTTGGAGGTCTTTGGTAGCTCCAGATACTTGAAGCTCGAATATGATTTTCTCTGGAACGACTTGGGATAAAGTCCAGTGAGGTCCGGACAACTTTTGGGAGAGTCTCTAGTAGAGGAATGTGAACAGATGACTGGTTGACGTGGAAAAAAGGGAGGGGGTGGTCACTGGTCTGGTGGATACTTCAAAGCGTTGTTGGTGTGTTCGATGCTGAATGTTATATAAACTAAACTTTTGTTGGATCACCTTTGGATGATTCGGGTTATAGTTAGATAGAAGTGGGGTAGGCCGGAGAACCGCAGAAGAAGGAAGCTTTCAAGTACTCAGGCATTGATGCCCATTGTACGATAAGCCTATTGAGGGGGGTGGGGAGACAGAGGATTGTGAGAGGAAGTTACACCTTTTCAAACTTCTTTGACTCGTTTCTAAATCTCAGAAATCTGTCCAGGGATGAGATATGTACGTTGTCCATTCCCAAAATACCTGACCGCAATATGCGCCTCCTCATTCTGGCAAAGGCAGGACAAGCGCAGAGAAAATGCTCTGTGCCGTCCTGTGCTTCCTGCAGACAGGAGACGCAGTTCGGATTCTCGATGATGCCTATGGTCGCCATGATGATAATGATCCCATGGATTATGCCCCGTGATTAGCCCAGCCAATGATCGAAGATCCTTCTTTAGTAATGTTAGAAGGGAAGTTGGAGCCATAGGCTCCCACAAAAAACCCTCACGGCTCATCAGAAATCGGGAGGGGCAGATGAGAAAATAACAGATCGAAATAAAAAGAGTGAGTAACAAAAGAAGAAAGATTTTCCAACCTCATGCAGGGGTCTTTACTTTTTGTACACAGTATCCCAGGTCTGATAGATAAGTATAGCTTAACAACGCCCATTTTATATCCGCCTCCTCTACCGACATGCATTTCTTGTAAACTGAAGAATCAACCACGTTGTCCAGTTCGCTTTTTCACTCCGTTAACTCTACCTCAGCGCTTCAGTTCCAGAACTTCCGACTTGTTTATATATTCACTTCTTAACTGACTTCTTAAATGAACTCTTGCAACATTATAATTGTAATACTCCTTATTTCTTACCAGTTCCAGAGCTAACAAAGCTCATACCAATTCTGGTCTTCAGTGGAAGTTCCCCGGCATCCTACTCGGTCCTGCAACCCCCGTTTCATTCGATGTGTTTCAATTGATATTTGGAATTTTATTCGCCAGTTCTTTCGCTGTATTGATGCAATATACTTGTATCTCGTATTATTTCCTGTTCTGTTCTGTTTAGAATCCGATCACCTTACCAAGGTTCTAAGGATAGCTTTGGTAACGTGATCAGATTCAAAACTGTAGTATACTATTACCAACTGTCCTAACGGCGAGTGTAGTTGGACATATTTTCCCACACAAACTTTGATTCTTTTTCAGTCCATTCTTGTATCAGATGTGTTCTCAGGAGTTTCCTGGAAAGTTCACTTCAGTCAGAAATGCTTCCAGGATATTTCTAATTGCAACTAAACTATATCATCCAACGGACTATCACCATGTTCTTTGTATTATAGCCTTCCTTGTCATACTTTACATTATTGACAATATTCCGCAATTGCAAATTCCTCGGTTGGCTCTTCTATTCATTTATGTTCTGAGATGCTTCCCTGGATTTTTACTTTAGTCACACCTATTTGCAGAGTTTCTGTTCTTATGATGGAGTCCTCTGGTAACGTTTTCCCCTACCAACAATTTGTATTACCAAAAATTCTCCGCAATCGGATCTTCCTCAGTTGTTTCTTCAGATCAGATCTGTCCTCAGTGGTTTTCTGGGAACTTAACTATAGTCAGGTTTATTCCCAGAACTTAGATCGTTAGATCTGAACTACATTAATATCTTCTGTTCGTGCATCACATCCTCCTACTTCTTATCTGTGCATCCTTAACGATATTCTGAGCTTGAGTCTCTCAGATGTCTTCTCCTAATCAAATCTGTCCTTTTGGGTTTTCTTGGAACTTATCTGTCGGTAGTATCAGTACGCAGGATTCTTGTTATATGTATATATCTTCCATCTTCTCCTCTCACGACTTCTTTTGTTGCTTAATCACGATACTCCATATTTCAAGGTTTCCTCAGTTAGTTTTGCTAAGGAGTCACTTCTGTACCTTATTTTGTTTTCTCTCTTCTTTTGTCACGACATGCCCCGGCGATCATCACCTTCTTCGACATACATTGTATCTTTGGAGTTCTCTACCTCTGCTTCGTTTCTACTATCTTAGTCATTTCCCCATCCCAGTTCTCATCATGGACAGATCAAAATAATAGTTTGTGACTTCCTCGGTTACACTTCCCAAAGGATGTGTTTTCAGGTCTTAACCAAGTAATTATCGTCTATCATCATCTTTCACTGCACCAGATCACAGACTGCTGCGGACCTTTGGCACACAATAGACTCAGGTGTTTTGGATAATATATCTTAGATATGAGTAAGATAACCCATGTTGGTGCCTCAAAAATACTTGAATTCCGGTCGGAATTAAACCTGACAGAAGATCTATAGATGAGACTATCCTCATCTTTGTAAGTAATAGGGACATTGCAGGAGATCTTTCAGGTCGCGGTGTATAACACCTTTAAATAAATCTAATCTAACTGAGTATATTGATATCTCACGGCTAAGCCTCTCACAAGTCGACTACCCCTCCAGATTAGGTTAGCCAGGTAGTTTTCGAGTTATGCAAGTTGACCTGGATGCCCATTATGATACCTATTTGTAAGGGGAAACTACTCAGCCTCCCCTCTCCCTCAAAAAACCCTCAGCACCCCGTGACCTTAAACCAGTTAGAAGGCTTTCGTGAAGGTGAGAATATCAGTTAGCTTCAGCTCCGCTAATTCTTGTAGTTCTTCAAAGAAAGCTGAGCCCATATACCTGGCTCGTCTCCTCTGAAGACCCGGGCAATCACAGGGCAGATATTTCACCGATTCCTCCTTATCTCCACAACTCCTACAAGGAGAAGCTCTCTGAAAGGAGCACCATACCTGGCTGCCATTCGGCCTGTGATGCAGTGCCCTGTCAGAGCCCCCACGATAGTCCTGAGTTCTCCTCTACTGAGCCGTAGAAGTATGTCAATCCTATTTTGCTCAGTTTTGGCCACATGTGTCGAGACGTTCGACAGTCGGCGGCTAAGTACCACCGCTCATTTGTTATTTGTTGAACACTGGTATCTTGCATTTCCTGGTAAACAAAAGATTCGTCTTATCATATTAACCCCAAGACCATTTCGTTTTCCCCATCCCTCCAACTTACTAAGTCAGTTCACTGATGGTGGGAATAAATTGTACTTTTATCATGATTACAACGTCATCCGCATAAGCAACGACTTTTATCCTCTTTTTAGCCTGGTGAACATTTCGTTAAGAACAAGGTTCCACGGAATCGGTGATAAGACGCCGCCCTGTGGAGTTCCTCTTGTAACTGCCTTCCTAATAGTTGAAAGACCCAGAGATGAGTTGATGATTCTACTTTCCGACATATTGTTGATCCACTGAACCATCTCGTCTTCCGCCCCAATACGCTCCATTGGCGAACTTATAGATTCAAGTTCCACATTGTTGAAGGCCCCCTCAACGTCTAGGAAGGCGCACGAAACATATTCTTTCACGTCTAACCCTGTTTCAATGCAACAAACCACTTCATGCAGAGCAGTTTCCACTGATCTACCTTTAAGATAGGCGTGTTGTGCTCCGCTGAAGCTTTGCTCATTGATTGCGTTTTCACCACACCCCTCACAAGGACACCTCTATAGGGTTCAAGTATGTTCAAAGTGTATTTCCACTGTCACTTCTCACAAGGTTCTGGGTTACAGAATCCGCTTTACTACTTCACATTCAAATTCAATTGTTTCACCGCAGCAGGCCGCGATTTGCCTTAAAGCGATTTTCAGTCGAGTATTTTTCATTAAATAAAAGCGCGAAGCTTCTTCTCTGGGAAGAATGAAAATCCATTTTAACAAAATTGAACGCTTGTCATTGAACATTTCCAGGCAATATTGAAAATGCCCAGGACTGCGTAACCAGTCGGATGTTTAAGTAGTGGGCCGTTACGTCCGCCGCTTGCAATTTGCTCTCGACAAGGAAGGACCTTCAAAGTTCACAAAAGTAAAAATGGAAAAATAAAAAACAAAAAATTAAAATCAAAATTTGGTTGTTTCTTTTTAACGAGAATTTCAGCTACAGAACGGATGCTTCCGGTCGAAATCCTCCCCTTTTTTAATGTGTAAATAGAGGTGTCACAACAGCCCTTTGGGGCGCGTTGTATATCCCTAAATGAATACAATCCTTTTCATTTCTTTGTGGTTTGAGGATTTTCTTCATTTCGTTTGGGCATTCTTTATATGGTTGGTTTGTTGGTTGCATTGGCGATGATCCCTCATCCAGTTACCGCAGGTGCGCAGTTTTGACACCGCTCTTTTGGTTTATTACAGTTGGAATATTGTGTGCCGATCCTTACTGCCAGTTCGAGAGATTAATGAACGGGAGAATTCCCACTTCCGTGCAGGTCGCAATCTCTTCAATGTGTTGGAAAATTGGTTTGCCAAGGGTTTTACATCTTCTTCTGGCCAGGCTGGGCGGTGAGCTTCGCCGCATCACGACGACCTCTGTTTGTTAACTCCGTGGATTTGTTCTTGTTGCAGTCCAGCCAGAGTGCTCTACTGATCTTGCAGGTTTTCAACCTCCTCCATCGACTGTTTGCAGTCACCGAGAATTATTTGCCTATCTTGATTGAGCCAATTGGGACACAAACCGGTGTCGCTTCATGTTCATCAAGAGCGGCTGTCCTAGGGACCTGCTCATCTGCCCTCTTTTTGTATCTTTATATGACCCAATTTAGTTTTTTAAGATTTGGGGTTTTTTTCATTTCTTTTGGGGACTTTCTCGTTGTTTCCTGTTTTTTGGGGATTTGGGGGACGAAAATTCGGTGTACTTTCGAAGCACCGCCTTAGCTCCAAATGTATGCCAGCATTTATCAGTCACTATTATCACTGGCAATAAAGCATCTTCAGCAGCAGTCATCGGCATAATTCTGTGAGCGAAGTTGTGCCGCTGTTCCACAGACGACTCCACTTCCTTAATCTGTCGCTTTTGTTCCTTTCTCGCTGCTCGCTTCTGTTAAATGGGATTTTAAGTTTATCATATTCGATTAAACTTTGCCTTTGTCGTGCTGGTTCCTTTCCGTTGCCCTACGCCGCCCTCAAAATAAGCAGACACATCACCAGCCCGACTCATCACTAATCTGAAGCCTTGAAAAATCTTTGAAATACGGCATCTTAAATGGTGTATTCGGGATCTCCATACCATAAGTTAGGCCGTGATTTCTCGTTGGTTCATTTTCGAAACCAGAAGGGGCCCACTTACCACGCCCAGTTTGTATTACTGGTATGCATGTTCCGATGGAGAGCCAAGTTTTGGAAATATTTAGAGAGGCCCACTTCAGGTCCATAAAAGCTGAACAAAATCTCGTCGGTGGTCAGGTGGTGGTGAGACATGTATAGCGGACCTGCGAAAATTATGACGTCACCATGATGCCAAAAAACTGTCCAGCATGCTAGAAAAATAATCCAATGGAGGAGATTAAATCATATGGGACCTCATCTTGTCAATATACGCCGTGATCATTTATGGAAACGCAAGGACTTCCTGGAGAGTGTCTCTTTCACAGCTTATTTAATGCCAATATTTTCCTGCTCAAGATCAGGATAAATCCGGAAAGTGGCTGAAAAAGCCGCCAGGTCCATGAATTTCACTGGCCTAAGCGTATCTGCTCTTTGTTAGTGGGAGTTCAAGGCTCCACTAGGACCGTCGAGCCAAGAATGCTCATGATGAGGTGTATCTGCCTGACCATATACGACGAAGCTGCTGGGAAGTAGGACCACTTATAGGGCCATATTCTCTATATTCTCTACAGGGTCAGCAGGAAATAAGTGCAGCTATAAAAATTCTAGTTTTTCTTTGATTTTTTTAAATTCTTTGACTTCACTTGGGAATGAATATTTTGAATAGGGCTGAAAATGATATGAAATGCACCGTCAAAGCATACGTATACACTTATTTCTGGTCATCTGGTATACTAACAAACGGCTTGAGAAGTCTATATATATTGGTCTGACTCTTTGTCGCGACATATGTTGGCGCAATATCAGTTGCACTCAGAATCAAGGCTACTCCAGCTAGGCATGTGTCCATATGTCACACTATACACAACATTGGAGTCTCACAGCCCAGTCCGTTATTGCAGGAAGACTGGACTGAGAGGGCTTTGAAGTTTTGAGAAATGCATACTCGGTCAGTCAAAGTACAGGGCTGGGCAGCGCCAGCTGGTTATGCTATATTATGGCTTCACCATCGTTGGATCCTGCTTCCTGTCCATTCGAGACGATTCATTCGTCAGCGTAATAATTAAATCAATAAAGACACAGTTGACTAAGACGTTTATGTATTTACATTTACCTAGTTTAAAAACCAACAGCGGAAACACCCATTTAATTACATACATTTATGCAGGTAACCCTCGTTTAACACAGTAACTGCTCATACCGTACAGTTTTGTAGCTTTCAATTACAGTCGGGAGAGGGTTTGGGGGGCATATACCTCCCTCGTACCGAAGTGGGAGTAGTACTCATAACTGGATAATGGCTCTCAACTAATTCTTAGGGTATATTCTCAAAGCAAATTGAATTTTGCAACCATGCTGAGGACCAATGACACCACCACCACCACCAGAATGTCCTCAAAGAAGCTTACTCGGCAGCCACAGCGAAAGCTACCCAAGTAGCCATGTAAGGTCGGCTCACATTTCACTGTTTTGGCCCCAATCACTTCCATGTCCAAATAATACCGAGGAAAACCACAACAACAATCTTAACTTTTGACCGAACCGAGTTGGGAGTTTGGTTGTTGTTCTCTGAGCCAACACTGCATCATCGACTTCTATTTCGCCTTGCTTCGTACTCGAATCTTCACTTTGCCGTGACAGCTGTTTCTGAGTACAATTGAGAGAGCGTGTCTGCACACACCTGGAAGATGGAAACCTAACTTTAGGCCAATTCACATCCCTCTCTTTCTCCTGTTTGTTTTTATTTGACATTGGTTGCTACCTGGTTAGTGTCTCTAGACTCAGATGACGATCTGGTGTATATTTGCGCCCTTGTGGAAGCTCCGAGGTGGTCTCGCTCCATTCCCGTGGAAGAGAGGCATCTTTGGTGCCAAAGAAATTAAGGACATAAACTTTGTAACAGAAAAATTACCACTTTGAGCTTAGAGATCACTGTACAACGTTGGCAAATTATGATACCAAGTAGTAGAGAGAGACTTTGAACTAACTGGTTGCCAGAGGGTTCCACAAATTATAACAGTGGTAACCAGAGGGTTTGACAGATTATGATACCAAGTGGTAGCCAGAGGGTTCTACAAATTATGATACCAAGTGGTAGCCAAAGGGTTCCACAAATTATACCAGTGGTAACCAAAGGGTTCCACAAATTATGATACCAAGTGGTAGCCAGAGGGTTCCACAAATTATGATACCAAGTGGTAGCCAGAGGGTTCCACAAATTATGATACCAAGTGGTAGTCAGAGGGTTCCACAAATTATACCAGTGGTAGGCAGGGGGTTTGACAGATTATGATACCAAGTGGTAGCCAAAGGGTTCCACAAATTATACCAGTGCTAACCAGAGAGCTCCACAAATTATGATACCAAGTGGTAGCCAAAGGGTTCCACAAATTATACCAGTGGTAGCCAAAGGGTTCCACAAATTATACCAGTGCTAACCAGAGGGTTCTACAAATTATGATACCAAGTGGTAGTCAGAGGGTTCCACAAATTATACCAGTGCTAACCAGAGGGTTCCACAAATTATGATACCAAGTGGTAGCCAAAGGGTTCCACAAATTATACCAGTGATAGCCAGGGGGTTTGACAGATTAAGATACCAAGTGGTAGCCAAAGGGTTCCACAAATTATACCAGTGCTAACCAGAGGGTTCCACAAATTATGATACCAAGTGGTAGCCAAAGGGTTCCACAAATTATACCAGTGCTAACCAGAGGGTTCCACAAATTATGATACCAAGTGGTAGCCAGAGAGCTCCACAAATTATGATACCAAGTGGTAGTCAGAGGGTTCCACAAATTATACCAGTGGTAGGCAGGGGGTTTGACAGATTATGATACCAAGTGGTAGCCAAAGGGTTCCACAAATTATACCAGTGCTAACCAGAGAGCTCCACAAATTATGATACCAAGTGGTAGCCAAAGGGTTCCACAAATTATACCAGTGGTAACCAAAGGGTTCCACAAATTATGATACCAAGTGGTAGCCAGAGGGTTCCACAAATTATGATACCAAGTGGTAGCCAGAGGGTTCCACAAATTATGATACCAAGTGGTAGTCAGAGGGTTCCACAAATTATGATACCAAGTGGTAGCCAGAGGGTTCCACAAATTATGATACCAAGTGGTAGTCAGAGGGTTCCACAAATTATACCAGTGGTAGGCAGGGGGTTTGACAGATTATGATACCAAGTGGTAGCCAAAGGGTTCCACAAATTATACCAGTGCTAACCAGAGAGCTCCACAAATTATGATACCAAGTGGTAGCCAAAGGGTTCCACAAATTATACCAGTGGTAACCAAAGGGTTCCACAAATTATGATACCAAGTGGTAGCCAGAGGGTTCCACAAATTATGATACCAAGTGGTAGCCAGAGGGTTCCACAAATTATGATACCAAGTGGTAGTCAGAGGGTTCCACAAATTATACCAGTGGTAGGCAGGGGGTTTGACAGATTATGATACCAAGTGGTAGCCAAAGGGTTCCACAAATTATACCAGTGCTAACCAGAGAGCTCCACAAATTATGATACCAAGTGGTAGCCAAAGGGTTCCACAAATTATACCAGTGGTAGCCAAAGGGTTCCACAAATTATACCAGTGCTAACCAGAGGGTTCTACAAATTATGATACCAAGTGGTAGTCAGAGGGTTCCACAAATTATACCAGTGGTAGGCAGGGGGTTTGACAGATTATGATACCAAGTGGTAGCCAGAGGGTTCCACAAATTATGATACCAAGTGGTAGCCAAAGGGTTCCACAAATTATACCAGTGCTAACCAGAGAGCTCCACAAATTATGATACCAAGTGGTAGCCAAAGGGTTCCACAAATTATACCAGTGGTAGCCAAAGGGTTCCACAAATTATACCAGTGCTAACCAGAGGGTTCTACAAATTATGATACCAAGTGGTAGTCAGAGGGTTCCACAAATTATACCAGTGGTAGGCAGGGGGTTTGACAGATTATGATACCAAGTGGTAGCCAGAGGGTTCCACAAATTATGATACCAAGTGGTAGCCAGAGGGTTCCACAAATTATGATACCAAGTGGTAGTCAGAGGGTTCCACAAATTATACCAGTGGTAGGCAGGGGGTTTGACAGATTATGATACCAAGTGGTAGCCAAAGGGTTCCACAAATTATACCAGTGCTAACCAGAGAGCTCCACAAATTATGATACCAAGTGGTAGCCAAAGGGTTCCACAAATTATACCAGTGGTAGCCAAAGGGTTCCACAAATTATACCAGTGCTAACCAGAGGGTTCTACAAATTATGATACCAAGTGGTAGCCAGAGACCTCCACAAATTATGATACCAAGTGGTAGCCAGAGAGCTCCACAAATTATGATACCAAGTGGTAGCCAAAGGGTTCCACAAATTATGATACCAAGTGGTAGTCAGAGGGTTCCACAAATTATACCAGTGGTAGGCAGGGGGTTTGACAGATTATGATACCAAGTGGTAGCCAGAGACCTCCACAAATTATGATACCAAGTGGTAGCCAGAGAGCTCCACAAATTATGATACCAAGTGGTAGCCAGAGGGTTCCACAAATTATACCAGTGGTAGCCACAAGGTTTGACAGATTAAGATACCAAGTGGCAACCAGAGGAGTAGTGGCTGCTTAAAACGTCACAAATTGGATGAGTTGAAGAGATTGATGGCTATATACAATTCTTATCTGTCCTTAGAGTTGTTTCTAATGATGTGAGTGAGTGATGGAGACTTTTTTGTTATGGTGGAGCAACTGACAATTACTAATCTTGGCTCCCCACCATTTTGCAGTGCCCCGGTCGTACTTTGAGTGTCTACAAAGCTTCCCAAACCAAGATCTGAGGAACTTTTGGCAATTATTAGGTTTGTCAACTCAGATCCTCTCTGAATGGGTCTTCTGCCTGGTGCAAATAGTGGCCCAAGATACGCGACCTTTGACAGAGGAGCTTAGCGTGTTAAACGAGTGTTGCCTGTACCTTTAAGCTTATACATAGATACACTTATACATTAATAGGGGCACATACACTTATTTTTCTCTTTTGTTTGTTTTTTAACATTAATTCAACTGGGCGTTTGTTTTGTTTTGTTTTGTTCTGTTTTGTTTTGTTTTGTTTTGTATACATTTAAAATGTAAAGATAGGTTTGAAATGGATTTTAAAAATCTTTTGTTACACTGTTCCATGACGCACCCATTGGAGCCCTTCAATTTAATTGATAATCGTCAACTAATAATGTTTTTGTTGGCAAAATTCAAATAATTACAAATTAGGCTTTGAATGAACAAACAAAAAATTGTCGCCTTTTTTCTGTTGGATTAATTCAAAAATTTCAATTTGTGTGCTTTACAAAATAAGGAAGCGTTTCTTGATCTTTCTGGGCATTTGGAGCTCACACAGTATTCGAGGCGAAGGAAAAAGAAACCAAAAATTTCACAAAATAGATTCTATTTTAGCATATACAAAATCTGTGGGGGCGGCGGATGTGGGGACTCCCCTCTTGCGAGACTGTGTGTGTGTGAAAATGTAAAAGTAAGCTTAAAAAATATATAATTTGTAAGTGGTGGGAGGGGGAGGCGATTACTTGCTGAATGCTGCCTCCATATCAGTGGATAAAAGTATGTGAGGATACTTTCTTGAATTGGAGAAATCAATATAAAGTAAATTAATATTAAAGATGATTAATTGTGGCGGCGACTTTGGAGACCTTTGGCGCACCACTTTTTGCGAAGTGCTGCTGCCTCCTAGCGGTAGAACTTCACTGCATGCTGATTGTGTCGGGACGGCGAAGGCTGTGCCGCTGCCACCGATTTCGGCGTCATGGAACAGTACTCATAATTGCTGACATGTCCGCTTATGGTACCCACACCTATACCAGCCATCAATGGTACGCTCTTGAGACGGCGCTGCACCTGCGGCAGATGGCAACATTTTTCTCTAACCAAAAGCGGCAGATCGTCATGCGGTCCGAAATGTGTTGAGACGCCACTCGTTTGAGTGTAGGTGATGCCGCCGCCCTGTGAATCGGGTATTAGCGAGATAAGTGAGCCATCATGAAATTGCACTTGAATAACACCGTGGGACAACTGCAAACAGAAAGGGGGAAAATGTTAATCTATGAATTGCTATACCTTATAAAATTACAAGATTCTAATATGTGGGAGGTCAGGGATCAACTAAGACCGTCGGGCCAACAGTGGTGATGATGATTATAATATGATCATAATAATAAAGTAACATTTAATAACTATTTATTACAATAACCGCGACTTGAGAGATGTATTGTGAAGACCCTATAACCATAGAGCATAGTTGGGAGAAGCCAGAGTCGTTCTGGTCCGTGGAGGGGCGAAATATAGCGTTGACCATAGAACGCAGCATGCCGCAAGCTTTATAATATATATGAACATATATGGGTAGTAATATACATTGGCATATATGTATTCTAAAAATGGGCAGCTTAATACTGCCACGCCCACACTTCACACATATTCCTAACAGCGCCGCTCCGATGCCAAATTTCACGGTAAAATTTCACACATTGGATCACAGTGAAAGCACACCCCAAATGGCCAGACTATGAGTAATGTATTTGCATTTACATCAGCTAAATAGCCACGCCCACTATAATTGTATACATATTACTCAAGATCCATACAAGTTTTGTGAATAAAGTTTGCTATAATGATACAAAATTAGGTTATGAATATTGGCCGTAACATCTCAGCCGCCACGCCCACATTCACATAGAATTCAGCAATTTGGAAAATGAACCTACAAAGAATATGTTTAGAATTGTTTTATATGGTAATAATATAGCTCTCACGCCCACTTTACTTTTATGGGAGCGGTTCGATTGATTATCTTTGGGTAAAGGGTATCTCGAAGTTGATGTAGCCCGAGTTCAGTCTTCTTTGCTGTCACTTCCTGACCCGACATCGAATAAAATCTTGCATACTCATCGCCGGGACCTTACAGAACAAGATTGCCATATAAACCCTGTAAAACAAAAGACCCGCCTACCTCCCATACATGGAAATGTTGCTCTAAGTTGAATGACCAAATATGATAATAACACACAGGAGGGTCACATATTGACGGCATGTATAGACTGCCACGCCCACTATAACACAACAACAACTTAATATAGACACAAAGCTTCTAGAAGACATCTACTGTTAAGAATTGCATTAATACTATATAGTCACATTCAAGAAATGGGCGGAACCTGACACACAATACGCCCCTACTTCCACATAAACAACTTTCCAGACCTCGGTTGGAATGACCCCGGATAGGTCTCTATTGATAAATGTTGCAGTGAGGTACATTTAGTCGGTGTTGGTCAGTGTGTAGATAAGGGGTAGTATAATACAACTGCCACGCCTACAATTCACGCATTTCCAAAAAGGCACACTTAGGCGGGGTTAGTCCTTTGTAATACCGCATGAGACAGGGGTCCCGTTCCCTTCAAAATTCGACCCATTTGGAGCTTTTTATGAAGCTATTGATGGAACTTATTTTTTTGATTGGAATGTCTCCCAGAGAGTCCAGAAAGTAATCACCCAGGAAAGTGTTTCTCTGTTTGGACAGCGCTGGACACGTACATATCAGTACATGTTCGATGAACTTTTGCTCCTCCTAAACAAAGCAACTCCTGCAAAAGTCATCTGAAGCAATTCCCAGCCACCTACCATGAGTACCCACGGTCCACTGTTCCGTTAGGACACATTAGATCTCTTGAGCGCTTTACGTTCATTTCAGACCAGGTTAGTCTAGTCATTTTGCATCCTACTTCTTCAGACCAGTACCTGCCCGCTGCGTCCAAGGATATTATATTAATTAGGTGCTTACATGTAGAAATAGGAATACCGAGGTTTAACCTTGCTGGCTGAATCGAAATTGTAGTGCCCGTTTTGCAATTCCCTGGAATGTCCCTGTGGCCGGAAACCAGCTAGATGCAGACGAGTCTGCTTAGCTATCGCTTCTAAAGCTTTGCGGCAGCTCTTGGCGGCTTTTGAAGTGATTATAGCCGAATCCAGGGAGCCCAAAGCCACTTGGCAGTCAGATAGAATGCAAATATCTTGTCCGGATATATTCTTCTTCTTGACCCAGGACAGTGCTCCCCGTATGCAAGATTTCTTAAAGAGATCACTGTGGGCACGAAAAAACAGGCAGATAGCACTGCCTCATCCACTATTGATGTGTGCGCATACATCGAGCTCTAGTCGGGATTTGTGCACAAATATGTAAATAGTGACGCATAAAACTGAGTGCTGAATTCATCTCAACTCTCACGCCCATACATAATATCTCAACTCTCACGCCCACCCACAAAAAGTTGGAACAATCTGTTATCATGTTCAGTAGTAAGTCTAATGCATCCAATATAGGAATCCTTCAACTATAACCACTGTGGTTACGAGTAGTTTGCTAGATAGACTGACTCCGGGCTAGATAGACTGACCATAATGGGCGGTCTTTGCCGAAGTGTGCAGTTAGGCAGCCAACTCTACAGGTACAGGGTATCTCGTAGTGGGTCTAGCCCAACTTCAGCTTTCTTTTAGGGTTATTATGGGAATCCTTTTAAAATCCGTACTGATACTTACAATTAGATTCAGGCCTAAGTTAATGTGTGTAAATTACCTCTGTGGCGATACCAGTCTCCGGTATATTTATCCGTTTAATGGCTATATTGGATTGGGCGGCCATCAGTTGTGAATGAGGCGTTTGTGCCGAATGAGTGCTACTGCCATTGCGTACGGACGAAACCGTGCTCATCGAGAAGTTTATGGAACCCTAAAATACCACAATCAAATAAAGCCACAAATAAATTACAATCCCATTGGAATTTTCCGTTGCCCACCTGTTGCGTCTTTGGCGTTGAGTATGCAAAATTTGTAGTTTCCCGTATGTCTGTATTGATGCGTTGCCCATGCAGCTCAATTGTAGGACGACGCCCCACCACCACCGGAAAGCACGAGTTGCCATTTGTGTGCACCAGTTCCAAGGCATTGCAAATGGCCTGACAATGTTTGAAGCATGCCTCCTGATGTTCGATCAGCATTCTAGCTGAGTGTTCCGTCTGCAAATCTAACTGGCAATTGTGTTGATCGAAAGCTTTAAGCCCGTCGGTGGGAGATTTTGTGACTTTGGCACCACTGTAGAAGAACATCTCGAAATCCTCCATGCTCTCCATAAGGTGACATTTGGCCAGGGTGCTAAAATAGGTCACTTTGGGTGTCTTGCCTTTGACCAAGCTGACAAAACGTGACGCGTAAACGTATTTCTTCCAATGTTTTGAGGGCAAATTGTCATAGTTGAAAATGCAATCGGCGCCAGTGGTTGGTAGTTGAGGCGTTTCGTCGCGTATGGGTATGCCACTGCGGGAAGAGAAATTGAAATTGATACGTGATCGTTCGCAAATGCAACTGGAAAACTAGGAAAACTCACCGCCCTGGGTCCGGTTGATAAATGACAATGCGCAAGCCATCATTCGAAATCCAACAAACATCGGTAATGCGATCTTCATTGACTTTGCTCCGAAATTTGATGAACTCAACAACCACTTCGCCAGTGCGCAGTATACTCATGACCGCATTTTTTGTTTTATAGCGCGTGGGCAGGAGGCGCTCGGTATTTAATGCCGGCACCGAAATTCTCTCCTGTGGCTTCTTTGTGTTCTTTGTGGCAGCTTCGGTGTGTTGCGGTAACTGCTTCAATGGATGCGAATTGTTGCCAGGAATATTCGGTGTCATCGGCTGATAATTGGGCGTGTTTGGTCTTTGATTGTACGGCAGAAATTCCTTTGAAGGCAGGAATTTGTCGCCATTCTCTGCTGCTTGTTGGGAGCTTAAAATCCGATTATATGTCATGGCAGCACAATCCACGGAAGGGGTCCTCGCCCCACTAGTACGCCACTCCATGTCCATACTATCGTTTGGTACGCCACTTGTTTTCCGCAAATAGCTTTGTATGTCTTGCAGATCACTATACGAATTATAATTCACCGTGGGATTGTTGTGCATGGGATGCACATAAGCCTGATGCTCGTGAATCTGCGGTAGTGGCTTGACAGAGAATTTTTCCATAGAACGCGAACGATGCAGAGGACGGGATGAGCTCGAATTACCTGGTAACGGGAGATGAGAAAGTAAGTGGATTGGTTGGTGATAAAAGTTAAATGCATCTGCTTACTGCTTGCAAATGTAATAATGCCACTGTCGCAGGATGCGGTGCTCTGACTGTAGGCAGATGTGGTGGCAGCCGTGCCAGCAGCTGTTGTTTGTTCATACCGCAGCATGAAATTATGTTTCAGGACTTGCTCCAAAGGAATGCGCTCTTTGGGATTTTTCCTTAGCATTTTATCGATCAAATCGCGAGCTTCGTACGAAAGATAATCCGGTAGTTGGTAATCGGACATGACCACTTTTGTGAGTGTTGCTTGCACCGCATCGGTATCGAACGGTGGCTGTCCTACGAGCAACGTGTAAAACATGCAACCCAGTCCCCAAACGTCAACGGGAAGACCGTGTGAAGAGCGAGACACTACCTCTGGCGAAATATAGTTCGGTGTACCTGAAATTGAAAAGTAGACATCAACAAGTTGTTTTGTATTCGGTGTACCAGTTAATTCAAGAATTAGTTTTGCCCCATCCCACTCACCACACATCGTCATGTGTTTCTCATCAGCCCGGTTTAGTTGAGTCGCCAAACCAAAATCGGCAATCTTAACATGCATATTCTTGCTCAACAACAGATTCGACAATGAAATATCGCGATGCAGTATATGATGCGAGTGCAAATACTGGAGGCCGTCCACGACCTGACGCAGTATGTTGGCTGCTTCAGCTTCAGTCATTGAGAGACCCTTCTGCTGCTTCAAATAGCGGTGCAGTTCGCCGTTCTGGGCCAGTTCCAATACCAAATAAACGTATTTATCATCTTGGAAAAATGTGTACAATTCCAATACAGAGGGATGCTTTAACCGAGACTGTATTTCCACTTCCTGGCGCACACGACTTGCCATGCCAGCACCCTGTATCAGCTTCTTTTCGATCTGTAGATATTTGTGCGTGCGTGTGTGTGTGTGTGTGCGTGTGTGTGTGTGTGGATAGGAAAAATGCTCATTAGTTAAACCAAATCCCATTAACTGAAAGTATTCGTATTTACCATTTTTATGGCCACCATTTCATTCGTTTTCAGGCAGCGCGCCTTGTACACGCTGGCAAAGCCACCCTTGCCCAGCAGGTGTAGCACCTCATAGTCCTGCAAGAAATTTGTTGTGAATTCTCGTTAATTCAAGCGCGTCCACAAGCAAACGCAACCAACTGTTTTGCAAAACTGTACTCACCTCTATTTTCTCGCCCAATCCCATGTGTAGCGACATTCTCCTTCCAATAAATATACTACTTCACCAATTCGTTCGGATTTCTGCGCTCGTATGGACAAATAATTTTAGAAAATATAAGTTATATTTTTAAATAATTGTAAACAAATAAAGAGCTTCATTGGAATGCTGAATGTCAACGAAGCGTCCGATATCGATAACAATTATCGATGCCTTAGGGCCACTGTATATATAGGAACTATTGGAAATGGAACACTCAACTGAGCTATTTTTCATTTTCAAAAATAAATTAGAAACGTTCAATTGGAATTTTTTAAATGATTAGATTAAAAGAAACCAATACAATTAAAGTGGAAAATACAGTAATAAAGAATATAACTAAATACTAAGTAATTAATGCAAGCTAAGAATTAACAAGTGCATACGATCTGATGTGCAAACATCACGTAAAAAATGCTTTGGTTTACGATATTTGTATCATGCTTCATAATAACTGGGAGAGAGAATACTTATTTCAAGTATATTAATATATAAAAAATAATAAAAATAACAGCACTAGCTCGAGGCCATCAGTTGTCACATAATAACTGAATACTGAGACTCTTACAACGAAATGGGATTGAATTGGGATAAATAAGTGAACAAAATAATGGAATATGCACTTTTACTAGCGTAAAAATAAGTGACTTAAAAGTAATCCAGAACAAAATAAGCGAATATACTTTTACTAGTGTAAAAATATGTGAGTTAAAAGTAATGCAGTTAAACCGAAATTTTTGGAATTAGGTGGAATGGAAATTGCTGAAAAAGTTAAAATAGGCGCATTCGATTCGCCACTCTATCGACGATAGGACAGACATTTGTATTGAAAAGATATAGAGTATATTATACTCGGAATAAACGAGCGAATTTTTCCATCCTCGATAGAAAAGTGCTTCCAAATTGAAAATTGCTTGAAAACCAACGAGATTAAAAATTACTCAAAAAAATTCCGTGGGATTTTTTATATTTTAGCTGTTTAAATTTTAAAAAAACAAAAATTAATCTTTGGATTTTGTTTTTTGATTTTAAATATTATTATTCTGTTGATTTAAATTATATTCAGATGATTAGTTTGCATACAAAATATAAAGAAAGTAAATGTTTAAAAAAAACAGTTAAAACAGTGCGCACAACTCGTTACGAGCTCGATACAAGTGACGAATCGAATGTGCCTAATATAAGAGCCGTTTTCGTATCGATGAAGTCGCTAAGTACGTGCTTTCTATCAATTGGCAGCACTGGCACTATATACTGTATCAATAGCTGTGTTTCTTTCAACGCAAGTGTGAATAAAATACTACAATTCGCTTAGCAGTTTAGCATTTGGCAGCACTGGTTTTGACAATGCTTACACATACACATTTGTACACAAATTTTAAAGAGGAACAGGGAAAATTGAAAATGGGAAAATTAAAAATGGGAAATTCTGAGCAAACGTTGGTAATTTAACGTTAATTGTATACATATTAATTAATACAGATAATATACTATATATTTTATATAATTATAGCTTTTTATATAATTATAGCGGTTTATTCTTGATTTACTCTTTTTCTCGTTCACAATAGACAACAAAAATGTATTGGCCGCACTTCCGTTTGAGGCGCTAAACCATAAGCGGATACAAACAACTTGTCTTCACTAAGCGGTCCAAATGTTTGCATAAGCGGGCGTTTTATTCACACTCGCGTTGAAAGAAACACAGCTATTATATATGAATTTATATGAGCCACATTTTATTCTATAAACAAACCATTCAAAATGGGAATAGTTAATCACAATCATATAAAAGGACATAGCTGTAATAATAATTAATGTAAAAAGCTGTAATAATAATTTAAAAAAATTGTTCTTTTGAAATAAACCATGTTTCGCTGAAATCGTATTCCAATTACCGCTTACACTACGTTCAGTTACATTTTTTATACCTACATGAACAATTTTAATATTGCTACGTCACAGTCCGTTTATAATGGTTAAAGAAAAATATTTTGGCGCGAAGGAGTAAATCTGAGGACTATTAAAGTCACAAGAATTACCTGCACTATCTGCTATGCACTATGTTCGCATCGGAAGTTTATTTGCACTTCCCTGTTCGCGGCGCATAAAGTCCACTTTCAGTTCATGAACTGGCCGCACTGAACTTTTTCAATTGTAGCTCAGTTCATGTTCTGTTTTGAAAATTAACGAAAATTTTTGAATTTGTTTTCTTTACTCTCATAAATGCAATTCTAAATTTAATTTACATGTAAAATACGCACTTTATGAATTTAAAATAATTAATAATCATCATTTCCATTGTGAAAACATAAATCCTCTCTTTTTCTTAGACAGGAACTACTAAATAATGCATCAATTATTTATTATATATCAATTATTTATTATTTTCATTATTTTATTAATTATGAAGTACAATTGTCAAATTCACTTAAACTTTACAGCGTTCAATTCTAAACAAAACTTGATATTATAAACTGTTACTGCACTTCTTGCGCGCTGCAAATGTCAAATCACTGAATTGAAGTGAACTGAAGAGAACTAACTGAAATTGAACTGAACAGAACTGAAAGTTAACCCGCACTGCACGAGTTCTTCCAACGCGAACAAACTTAAAGTAGAAAATACCAACTAGTAGTGATATTTAATGTCTCTGCTTCAGCAGAATAAACCTCTCTGCATGTGATGCAGGTGAATGAAAGAGCTTCAGTGAAAAAGAAACCATGACATATGTGAAAACATTGTGTTAAAAACACATTTTAATTGCCACAACCACTTGAGTAATTTTTTTATGCTTCACGGTTCAAAACAGCTGTTCGAATGCAATTAAACTTGATCAGGGAATTTATTGATTAATTTCTTTGCACATTTTTGTACTGTGATTCATTTAAATACACATTGACTACTGCAATCAACAGTTGAGCAGTAAATTCTAAAATGATAGCAATTAGTTAGCATATTGACTTATGTTTTCGAGCTAAAAACACTACATTATATTAACTTGGATCATTAGATGCGCAGTATCGCATAAAAGGAGGCAGTAAACTGAGACATTTGTAATAAAACCAACATTTCTCTTCCCATTAGCAGCAGATTTATATATAAATGGCACTAGTATATAGTATGAGTCGCACTCATAATGGGCTCACACTTTATTATCCACTAAATTGCGTTTATTTTAATTAGCTGATGGGAATTGATTGAAAAATCTAAAATTCTCTTAAATCAATCACATTTAAAATTAACTTAACAACTCAAGTCAAGGAAATGAGACTTTTTCTTCTCCATATAAGTTGTGTCGCTAGATGGCGCTGGAAACCTGTGGCCAAGTTGATACCATTAACATGTGAAGTAAACCAGATGCAGGTCTTTTTACACCATTCTATTAAACGTGTCCATAATTTTGTGTTTAAATAAGAAAAATGTACTTGCGAATTTGGACTCAATTCAGTTCAGATCGTAAAACCCGAAATTGTCAATTTACGATATCGTTCTTTGCTATAATTCACAAACCAAGCAAGACACAATTTTTGCCGCGGCGGGTGGAATATCGCAAGCTTAGAAAAATTGTTTGAAAAACCGGAGCTACGCGTAAAAAGAATTTTCTTTGCCATTTCTATGATGTCACCTTACCTTGCTTAATATCTTTGTTTGTAGATTTGCCAGCTGGTTATCAGACAATCTCACCTCCCAGTCAGCGCAACAAAACTAAGAAGCTCAATTTATAAAGGACGAACTGCACCCTCTTTGGCTGCGGCAGTCAAACACCAGTTTCTTGTACGCACTTGTATGGATTTATTTACATTTTCTGTACACTAAAACAGTTCTACTAAATGAGCGTTGAAATTTAAGAAGAGACAAATTAGCTAACGGCACGGAATTATACTATCAGAAATCAACAAATTAAATTATGATTGTTGCGTTCCGAGCCGTTTTGAGCACACTCCTTTGCACTCAGATGAATTTGAAGTTTTTCTCGGAAAACAACAACAATTTTCAATGCCACCGTTCAACTGCTTGCCGTGTAAACCACCCCCTTTTGCTGCACCGCAGTGTGTACGTTAATTCCCTGCCGCAGTTCTAATATCAGCTTAGTCACAGGTTGTTGCCTGCGCAATGCTTCCATATTGTTACTCACACACACACTCGCACACACATACACACTACTTTCACCTCCTTGCTCCAGCCACCTTGTTTACCAGTACCGATGCCACCTGGTGCTTGTGTTCTTTAGCATTTATAGTATAATTCTAATAGCAATTTTGTGAACATTTTTATAGCAACATTTGAATTTTGTAATTTGTATGAAAATTAACTTTGCTGAACTTTTATATTATTTGTTGCTGGAAATTTAAGAAAAGTTTTGTTCAGCTGCTTTACTTGCACCACAAAAATAAAATAACCACAACATATTTTTATTTGTATAATTTGTCCATCCTTTATTATATTTTAATTAATATTCATTATTATATTCACGAGGGGTACTTATACATTTAACAGCAATTTAACACAAAGCTAAGCATTTTTCTCCTTAATATTCTTTCATCATAATTGTTTTCTTTTTTAATATTTAGTTCAACGGGTTTGACTTGAATTGAGTTGAGTTGAGTTATTCTCGTATTATGATAATAATTTTATCAGCTTAATATACATACATACGTACATAGTCATACATGCCATCTATTTGTCTCTTTCTAACATCTTAACTAAACCTTGACCTTCTTTGTGTATGGAAGTATGCGTATATCTTTATCTACTAGTATTCGACTGCTCTTGCATGCTACAAACACAATACATATGTATAATAATAATTTTTAATGACATTACGTACGAGTCCTTTGTTAAAAATGCATCTGTTTATGGTGATATATCGTACAAACTTTTTATATATCGTAATTTATGTACTATAAGAAATTTTTGCTATTTTTTTCAATAATATATACAATACATATACACATACATGTGCCTGTATGTATATACATATAGTGTATATTATGTATAATATACATACATATGTATATAAATTTCAATTTATATTTATGCACGTATTTTGTTCCTTTATTTGTTTATACATTACTTTTTCTTTTGCCTTTAATGGCACACTTTATTTCTACTACCTTTATTTCTACTACATACTTTTTATTGTATTTATTAAATGCTATGTGAATGCATTGCGCTAATAGGCCTAAATACGAGATATCGGTAGTCATTTCAGTATATGTAACTTGCAATTAACTGTTGCTCCAGTATAATTATCACTTAAAAATGACATTTAAAATACATACATACATTCTACTAACCGTTAAGGTGATACATCCATACTGCCAGCTGCGAGTATGTATATAACTCTGCGAAAATAGTTTAAAAGATAGCAGCAGAGCGCTTAGAAAAATTAAACATTTCATTTAGATTTCTATGCACAGGTCCCCAATGACAAGAACCGGCTAGCGCAGTCTGTTGTGAAAACTGCATGCTATAGTCATTTCTTATACGGCGAAGGGCCTAAAAAACTGGACGCGGGCGATCACGGTTGTGGTGTGTGCCTTCGCTTAAAGCAACGATATTTGATTGGCACGATGCCATTGATTTAAATGTAATATGGGAATGCTGGAAGCTTTACTTTTCTCCTGTCATACATGGCATTGGGTGTCGGCACTTACAGAATATTGGCCAAAATAGAGAGCAGTAGGACAGCGTATCGACACAGAGACTTCTCATTGATAGTAAATATCGTATGTTTCATCAACCGCAATTCTAATTTCGCATACATATTTGATCAATGCAAATTTAGAACCGTATGTTTTATCAATCGAAATTTAAATTTCGAATATTTGACATATTGCAATACGATATTTAATATATTTTATCAATTGAAATAGAAATATCGTATTAAAATTTCGTATGTTTAGTTAATTTATATTTAACATCGTATGTTTCATCATTGGAAATTTAAATATAGTATGTTTCATCAATTGAAATTTGAGTATCATATTTAAATTTCGTATGTTTTATCAATTGAAATTTAAATTCCGTGTGTTTTATTAATTCGAATATTGTAAAATAAAAATATCGTATGCTTTGGTAGATTAAATTTAAATATCGTTTTATTGGTTAGATATTGCAATACGATATTTAATAATAGTTTTCTTAAGTGAATTTGGAATATCGTATATAAATTTCATATTTTTTGTTAATTGATATTTAAACATTGTATGTTTAATCAATTGAAATTTGAATATCGTATGTTTAATCAATTGAAATTTGAATATCGTGTGGGTTTATTAATTAAAATATCGTATGCTTTAACAATTCAAATTTAAATAGCGTATATTTAATCAATTGAAAATATAGTATGTGTCAATAATTAAATATCGTATATGTCATCAATTGAAGTTTAAATTTCGCATATTTTATCATTGGAAATTTAAATATCATATTTGTTGTCAATTGAAATTTGAATATCGTATGCCTTATTAATTGAAATTTAAATTTCGTGTGTTTTATCAATTCAAATTCAAATATCGTACTTTTTATTAATTGAAATAAAAATTTCTTTTGTTTTATTACAATATTTGATAATAATTTTATCAGTTGAATGTTAAATATCGTATATTTTATTCATTATAATTTAGATATCGTATGCTTTATCATTTTAAATTTAGTTGGGGTATGTTTTATTTATTGCAATACGATATTTAATAATAATTTGATCAGGCGAAATTTAAATGTCGTAAGTTTTATCAACTGAAATTTGAATATCGCATCTTTTATTAATTTAAAATTTGAATATCGTATATTCTATTAATTGAAATTGGAATTATGTTTGTTTTATTAATTGAAATACGATATTTAATAATACGATATTATAATATCAGTAGAAATTTAAAAATCATAAATTTTATCAACTGAACTTTAAATATCGCATCTTTTATCAATTTACAATTTGAATATCGTATGTTCTATTAATTGAAATTTAAATATCGTACGTTTAATTAATTGACATATAAATAGCCAATTAGTTTGCGCTGACGGACCGCACACACTGCTCTCCATTTTGTAGTTGATTCCATGTTTTATCATTAAGTCCTGCTCTCGCCTCTGAGAAGTAAAGATTTCCCATAAAATCCTCTTTGGTTCACAAACAGACGGACGGCTTGAAAAATCGGTTCCTATTTCATGCTAGGCATATAATCGGCCAAAATTGCATGAACAATTCTCAATTGTGGAATTAACTTTCGGATACATTTGAAATCAACTTATTTTCCACACTTTTACATTTATCGTACGTGAAAAATTGCAACTTTGATTTAAATTTGCGTGCGTTTAAATTTTGTTGTGACAAATTGAGATAAGTCGAAAATGATGTTCCGATTGTTCGCGTACAACTTTCGCAGTAAACAGTTTGAACCATTGCAGTATCCCAATAAACATTGCAATGAAACTCGATTGCGCCAAGTTTGGCGGAAGGATGTTGCCTGTGTTGCGTGCTCGGCGCAACCAGAATGCGTGTGTCAGTGGAGTTATTGCGGATTTGCGCACTGCACAGTTTTTGGTGCTGCTGTCATATGCAAACAAGCAGAAAATCTCCTCATCGAGAGAGTGCTGTTCCTTTGACATCCGCATTAACATATCGTATTGATTTTAATAGAGAAACTGTTGAATGGCTGAGTGGCTAACCACAGGTGTTCCGCGGCTTCTGCAAACAGCACAAGGACTACAGGATTGCTTGGAGGGACTCCTGGCTGCGGCACATTGCCAACTTACTTTGGATATTAAGTGACTGAAAGGATTCCACTTGATGTTTTGTGGGTGTGTACACGCAGTCACGCACTCGGACGAGCGTCCTTGTAACAGAGTTTGTGTGTGTGTGTGTGTGTGTGCTTGACAGCTTATCAGGTTGGGTATATCACCTTAATACAAATTATTTAAAATTTATTTACTTAACTTTGGTTTGGTATAACTCTGCATATCTCTTCCATTTGATATTTATCATAACTTATGTCTTTCGTGTTGCTCGATTAGCTAAGAATTTCTTTAATTGTTTACGTTTCTTTCGTTTTGTTTATTAATAAACTGTAACTATGGAATTCAACAACAAATTGTATTTCGTTTTTAGTTTTACTTTCTTTTGCTTTAATTCAAAACTAATTTACTATTTTGCTATAATACGAAAATAAGTGTAAGGAAAGATTGTTAGAAGAAAAGAATACTCCATGCAAATTGTAGCGAAGAAAGAGAAAGTGAAAATTATTCGCAGTAAACTAACAAAATAGTGGCTAATATATCCTTGGCAAACGTGTGTGTGTGTGTGTGTGTGTTTGTGTGTGTGAGTGCGCTGGTTGAGTGTTAAGCTGGGTCCAGACTTTCTAGTTCCATCAGCGCACTGATCTTGTCTTGTAGAGCCGTGCCGAAGTTGGCAGGCAGAAATCTGCATGGGAGCCATGTGTGGGATTGTGTAGTGAACTCGTTCATAAGGACATTTATGCCCCACAAAGTTCCACGCTGCGATGTGACTAATGGAAGCTGTGGTCTGAACGATCACAACAGTTGGTTGGATGGTGTTAATTGTTAGTCCTTGGCAAGGCAGACTCGCTTAGTGCGATTAATTTGGAGCCCACATGCTCTAGGTGCGATACACACTGAGCTGAGTGTAGTGCTTGAGTCCTTTTATTCGTTCAAGGGGCGTGGTTATACTTGTTAATCAATTGTTAGTATTTGCCAAGGCAGACCCGCTTAGTGGGATTAATTTGGCCCAACATGCTTTCGAGCAGGCGGTAGTGTTCGAGTAGACTGTTGTATATATAGGCACGGTTAGACTTGCTAACAAACTATTTTATATATCAGTCAGTCACTGGAAGACAAGCTACACTCTAAAGCACCAATTCTCCACCTATCTCCCAAAGCTGCCAACTTGACAGAGCAGTGTGCAGCGTACTTAGTCAGTATCCCAGCTTAACAGGGCAATTCTGGAGTCAGTTGTGCGGGCTCTTGAAGACAAGCGTTGAAGTTAAGTCGTGGTACGTGCCACTCCCAGCAGGCCACTCACACAGGTAACCAGTTGAACACTCAGTGAACAGTTGTTGCACACAATTTAAAAAGTTACCAGCAGCAGGATATTAGAGCAGCTGCTGAAGGGCACAGTTTTTCATACCTTTGTATTGATAGCGCAGGGATAGACGAGGAGGTCCATAGAAAGCTCAAGAAAGCCAATATGTAAAGCAACTCAGGGCTAATTTTCACCCAGCTCGCCTTTAGCTGACGGACTCGACAGCTAGACACGTGCAGCGGGACACCATTTGAGGTGCTGCTTGGCATGAACACGTTCAGCCAGAAAGGAGTAGTTCAAACATAAAACTAGTCAATATAGTAAAATTTCAGTTGGTAATAGAAGGAAACAGCTGAGAGGGAGGGACGTCAACATCTAGAACAGAGACATTTGTGTGTCTCCTACACTTGTGTTTTTGTAGTTGTTGGAGTAGCTTTTGAACATGAAATACATTGAGTTAAAAACACATTCTCCTTTGGTTTGCTTTTGTTTTTGCTTTTTGAACATTCGCAATTTTCTTCAACAATTTTCGTCGCCAGTTTAACTACAATAATTTAGTTTTAGTTATTTAATTTTCCAAGTCGCTATACGAGTATATATAGTTGCTAATTGTAATGTTTCAAATATACTTTTAATTTGATATTTCAATACCTGTTGATGTATTTTTCTTCAATATTTGATAATTTACCAATGTATTTACTAAAATTTCACGCCTAATTAAAAAAATGTTGAGTCACAATTTTGACGTTACGCGAACCCGTGCCTGCGCCCTCGCAAGAGACAGAATAGTTTGCGAGACTCACAAATGCAGGCGTGGCAGTTGTGATAGCAGCTCATACGCATACTGTATTCTCCAACCTAATGTGCATACATAGATCAATATAGATATATTTTGAATACTCAGGGTGGAAGTTGGCAGATACTCAGTTACAGATCCAAGACCTGTTGGAACCAAAGTGCGCATAGACCCTAAAACTCGTGGACAAATAGCCAAAACGGTGAAGGGGGAAAACGAAGGCGATTCATCTTATCTAGCACCTCAACCTGCTCGAGCCCAGGTGTGAACTTAAAAACACCAGTCATACAGGCAGTCATAATTATGTCTCGCTAAGTACATCTCGCCAAGTATGTCTCGCCATGAAACTGGTCATCACTAGCTTGCTTCGTGACTTTTGGCTTTCGGAAGTATCAGAAGTTCGGATACAATGATCCCACAAAAACATTTTTCACATTAGTTCTAACATATCCTTCTATGTCTAGACATATGTCCAGCCAAGTAGACGGTAGGCAAGATTTCGGTATACTATATATAGAGTATAGCCACTAAATCACTGTAATCACAAAATGACTATAATCATTATGTGACCGTAGTCATTGTATCACTATAGTCACTATATGACTATAACAATATAGTCACTAAATGAACATAGTCACTGTATGATTGTAGTCACTAAATGACTACACATCATATAATGATATCATTAAGTGCCTATAGTCACTAAATGAGCTTATTATAATATAGTGACTAAATGACGACAGTTACTAAATGACATTAGCCAGTATTTGACTATAGTCACTATATGCCTATAGTCACTGAATGACCATAATCGTTATATAACCAGTCACTAAATGACTATAGTCACTAAATGACTATAGTCACTAAATGACTATAGTCACTAAATGACTATAGTCACTAAATGACTATAGTCACTAAATGACTATAGTCACTAAATGACTATAGTCACTAAATGACTATAGTCACTAAATGACTATAGTCACTAAATAACTATAGTCACTAAATGACTATAGTCACTAAATGACTATAGTCACTAAATGACTATAGTCACTAAATAACTATAGTCACTAAATGACTATAGTCACTAAATGACTATAGTCACTAAATAACTATAGTCACTAAATGACTATAGTCACTAAATGACTATAGTCACTAAATAACTATAGTCACTAAATGACTGCAGTCACTATATAACGAAAATCACTAAATGACCATAGTCGCTATATGAATATATATCACTTTATGACTATAGTCACTATATAACCAGTCACACAATATAGTCACTAAATGACCTTAGTCATTATATGACCATAGTAACTATATGACTATAATAATATAGTGATTTATAGGACCTTGGGTCGACCCTAGAAGTCTAGAATGGTTCACAGACGGTTCAAAAGCAAGCACCGTAGTCGCTGCGGGGGTCTATGGACCAAATACCAAAATCTCAGAACCAATGGGCAGGTGGCCTAGCGGCTTCCAGATTGAAATTCAAGCAATCTCAATCTACGTAAGGATACAACTGAAAAGAGGTATCAAGGGCCCACACATAGCTATCTATTCAGATAGTCACGCTGCATTACAGGCATTAGCTTCATATTCTTTAGAATCGAAACTGGAGGAAGAATGCTTCAACAACCTACAATCTCCGGGTGGAACAAATAAGGTTGCAATTTGCTGGGCCCTGGGTCACTCGGGGATCGAAGGCAATTAAATTGCTGACGAACTGGCTAGGGCTGGTTCGCAGCAACCCAAAAAGGTCCGGAGCCATACTGTGGTATCAACTGGGCGGAGGCTAAATCCAGGGTAGATAGCTGGGAACATAGTCTCGGAATGTCACACTGGGAAGGGATAGAGGGACTTCGCCAAACCAAAAGACTGGTAAGACCACTCACCTACAATAAAGAACTGCTCAATATGTGCAAAGCAGACATAGAACATCTAGGTAGAAAAGGACCTGATTACTTTAATTGGGATGCTTTGATATCTCCAAAGGGACAAAATGCTATGGCATTACGGAAGAAATAGCGGTACTAAACCTATAGGGCCTAGTAGATCGGACAGTTGTGATCACATGGACGATTAATGACAAATGTAGTATGACACAAAATATCTTTTAGGTCGCAGTGTCGGCCATGGGGCAAACAACTAGAACAAAATTATTCTTATTATAGTCAGTATAGCTCTATAATTACTATATCGCTGTCATCACAATATCTCTATAGTCACTATATCCCTATAATCACTATATCTCTAGAATCACTATATGATTATAGTCGCTATAGCTCTATAATCATTATATATCTATAATCTCTATAGTTACTATAGCTCTATAATCATTATATCTCTAGAATCACTCTATCTCTATAGTCGCTATAGCTCTATAATCACTATATCTCTAGAAGCACTATATAATTATAGTCGCTATAGCTCTATAATCATTATATATCTATAATCTCTATAGTCTCTATAGCTCTATAATCATTATATCTCTAGAATCACTCTATCTCTATAGTCGCTATAGCTCTATAATCATTATATCTCTATAATCTCTATAGTCACTATAGCTCTATAATCATTATATCTCTAGAATCACTCTATCTCTATAGTCGCTATAGCTCTATAATCACTATATCTCTAGAAGCACTATATAATTATAGTCGCTATAGCTCTATAATCATTATATATCTATAATCTCTATAGTCTCTATAGCTCTATAATCATTATATCTCTAGAATCACTCTATCTCTATAGTCGCTATAGCTCTATAATCATTATATCTCTATAATCTCTATAGTCACTATAGCTCTATAATCATTATGTCTCTAGAATCACTCTATCTCTATAGTCGCTATAGCTCTATAATCACTATATCTCTAGAAGCACTATATAATTATAGTCGCTATAGCTCTATAATCATTATATATCTATAATCTCTATAGTCTCTATAGCTCTATAATCATTATATCTCTAGAATCACTCTATCTCTATAGTCGCTATAGCTCTATAATCATTATATCTCTATAATCTCTATAGTCACTATAGCTCTATAATCATTATGTCTCTAGAATCACTCTATCTCTATAGTCGCTATAGCTCTATAATCACTATATCTCTAGAAGCACTATATAATTATAGTCGCTATAGCTCTATAATCATTATATATCTATAATCTCTATAGTCTCTATAGCTCTATAATCATTATATCTCTAGAATCACTCTATCTCTATAGTCACTATAGCTCTATAATCATTATATCTCTAGAATCACTCTATCTCTATAGTCGCTATAGCTCTATAATCATTATATCTCTATAATCTCTATAGTCACTATAGCTCTATAATCATTATATCTCTAGAATCACTCTATCTCTATAGTCGCTATAGCTCTATAATCATTATATCTCTAGAATCACTCTATCTCTATAGTCGCTATAGCTCTATAATCATTATATCTCTATAATCTCTATAGTCACTATAGCTCTATAATCATTATATCTCTAGAATCACTCTATCTCTATAGTCGCTATAGCTCTATAATCACTATATCTCTAGAAGCACTATATAATTATAGTCGCTATAGCTCTATAATCATTATATATCTATAATCTCTATAGTCTCTATAGCTCTATAATCATTATATCTCTAGAATCACTCTATCTCTATAGTCACTATAGCTCTATAATCATTATATATCTATAATCACAATATCTCTATAGTCACTATATCCCTTTAATCACTATATCTCTAGAATCACTATATAATTATAGTCGCTATAGCTCTATAATCATTATATATATATAATCTCTATAGTCACTATAGCTCTATAATCATTATATCTCTAGAATCACTCTATCTCTATAGTCACGATAGCTCTATAATCATTATATCTCTAGAATCACTCTATCTCTATAGTCACTATAGCTCTATAATCATTATATCTCTAGAATCACTCTATCTCTATAGTCGCTATAGCTCTATAATCACTATATCTCTAGAATCACTATATAATTATAGTCGCTAGTCATAATATATCTATAATCCCTATATACCATTCAATGCCGCGCCTCACCCCGTGACACCACAGTGGCGCTTCTCCTTCTTCCAACTGGGAAGACGGCATAAAAGCCCACGAAAATGGTACTGATGTCACACAATGTGAACGTGACTGCAATCACCAATTGCCAGTAGGTTTCTAATAATCACGCACTCTATTCACTCAACTGCCACTCTCTCTGCATATTAGCGTTGCTTATGTTCTTCCGGCCGCCTGTGGTCCACCGTTGTGCTCACATTCAACCACTCTCATGGCTGCGTGGGGTGCTCTCGCTTGGGCCGAGGCGTTGTTCAGTTCCCGGTTCGCATTCTTTTCTTTGTTTCTCTCTTCTTTTGTTTAACAATAATTTGCCACAAGTTTCGCTATTTAAGTAATTAATTAGTTAGATTTGTTTACTGGTGTTTTTGTTGTTGTTCGCTTGACGTTAATTTTACATAAATTAAAAATTTGCTCTAACATGAACTCTTCTTATGTTTGTTTAATATAAATTTTTATTTATGTTAAAAATGATAACATTTAAAATTGTTGCTACTTTTCGTTAATTGTTTTTTTTTTTTTGTCATAATTTTCAATATTCACGCAAATTGGGAATTCTTTGCTTGAGTTCAAATGAAAATTGAACAAAAATAACAATGAAAATATTTAAAAAGAAACGTTTCTACAATTTCGCTAATTCCATTTAATAATTTTGTTTTTTTTTTGTTGCTTTTAATTTTAGACAATTATTAAAGTTAATTTATAATTTTACCGAAATATTGTAAAATTTAATTAGTTTATTTATATTGGTATTAATTTCTTTCTTAATTTTTTTTTTTTTGTTGTTCAAATTGTTTTTGTCTTATTTATGCAAAAATAGTGAGTTTGGTCGTTGTTGTTGTATTTTAAAAAAGGTTTCGATTGGGTTTCATTATGTTGGGGTTTTGTTATTGTTTACTTTTGTTTCTTCTAATTTTATCATAATAATTAAAGGGGTTTGTCCCATTTCAATTGACTCCACTGCCGGGGGGTTGTGGTAGGATACTTGCTTTCTGGGGTGGTTGTAATAGCTACGAAAAGTCTTCCAGGGAAGCGATTACATGACTGCCTAAGCCCTGTTTCCAAGCCACCTTTCACTGACCTTTCATCGGTAGCAAGTAAGTCAGTGTGTGAATGTGAGTGAAACAACCTGAGTACTACGTCTGTCTCACTCACTTACTTGATACACTTCGGCGGCGTGGAAACGCGCCTGTAAGCCGTCTGTTTGTGCATTACTTGGAATTAAATGGGGAATCGGAAGTAGTCCGGACCTGAATCCGCTCGAAGAGCACTTAGGGACGAGGTTCAATGAGTGTAGTGAATCACTATGATATCGACATTTATCCTCTATGGGGTAGTGGAAAGCTATCTGAAAAGGGTGACCATCGATATGCTTTGGTTCAACTACACACTGTGTGATTTTACTACATACTGATATGTGCATCGCTGCAGGGAAGACCTAATCTCCAAGTACAGAGTCAGAATCAGTAGATTTTTCCGAACTCAATAATAACCGAACGAAGTCATTCACTGGGACATGATATAAAATACACCCCACTACGAAGTTGGCACAATCGAGATCATGACTGGAGGCTGGTACCACCGGTTCCATTGCCCTGCATAGAGGGAAAAAAGATTTGACCACTGTGGATAGAACAATATTTGCTTTCTTCGTTGCTATATGGAATTATATCGAATTCTTTCCTGAAACTCCCTTCTTTTCTGAAACTCCTTTCTTCTTACTGCATCGTTTTGCTTCAGGAGATGTTGCAGACTTGGTGAACTAGTATCATAAAATCGGAAGTCAGTGTTAATATGAACTATAGGCGGGTCTAGTAAAGTTCTCAAAATTCCACTCCAGTTCTGTGTCAGATTTCTTGTTCAGCTGGAAGAAAAATTCTCCGGGAGTTTCTATTCAGCAACTACACGACTATCCTTTTTCTTCTATGCACCTTAATGAACCATAAACGCTCTTCTATATCCAAATAGTTAACTCACTTCAGATCAAACACATTATTTGAGGATTCTTGACTTTCTGCTGTGTATAGTTTGAGATCAAAAATTAGTTAATTGGAACACATTTCTACAGAACAGAGAAAACATTTCTGAAAATTACATGTGACCCTCTTCAATTCAAGGAAAACTTCTTAAAATATTAGAAACAGAATAGGCTTCCTGAACAGATGCCAGGTCACATCATCTGTGTACTTTAAGACTCTCTTTTGGGTATTCTATACGCATATTAAAGACAGGAGAAGAGGTCATCAGTTCCCCATAAAATGTGTAGTCTGCCTTTGGATCAAGCAACACATCCAGTCTATATCGGAGCCGCCCTTAAAGTCCACTATACCTAGATAGAGGCGTACTAAAAATTGTGGGCGGGTTTCTAATCGGTCACTGCGTGTTGAGTAATCATGTTAAAAGTATTGGCTTAGATCATTCAACCGATGATTTCTACAGAAGCTGGAGAGACCCGGTAGAAGAGGAAATCAGGAAACAATCTATGTGTCTACCACACTGAGAACCTCATAGAACGATCATAAAAATGTATCTAATGATAGGATTTGAGGGGAATTGAAATTGAGGAATCAGTACAACACTTGCGGGTCCCTGCCAGACACTTTGTTGGGTAGAAAGAGACAACTAATGTATTGAGCTCGGTAATCACGTATGTGAGATCCGCTCCCAAGCTGTGGTGACTTGCTTCTAGTCAATGTCAGTATCAAAAGAAAGATCTATGTACTTGTAGAGGAACCACTCAGTAAGCCACGAAATTGGAAATAATGCTGCAATACTTTTTTTTAGTACTATTATGGGAATATTTTATAGTTCTGAGTTTGTTGAGTCGGAAAATAGAATTGACAGACTGTAGTAATCAGAGAATACCGAGAAATTACTCTTGTTTTGCTTACACTACCCCATCTATAAAACTGTAGTAGAGTGGCTGATTTTCTTCAGAATTGTGGTTAACCAATGATAAACAAACCTATCCATAGAGGCAACTAATGATAAACAAATACAGTGTCTCGTCTCTATGGTCTCTGGTAGTAATAGCGTAGAAGTATATGTCGAATATGCTATTGAGAGTATTTTACAGACTGTCCAACTCATTCGCTTCATTGCTCTCTATTTATCGCTCTAAAGCAGACAATACAGAGAAAAGAAAGTATTTTTCGCTGCCAGCGCCTGTAGCGGACACACCACACCATTTTTAGACGATTCACCACGATTTTTAGAGGATTCACCACGATTTTAGAGGATTCACCACGATTTTGAGTGGATTCACCACTATTTTTAGAGGATTCACCACGATTTTTAGAGGATTCACCACGATTTTGAGTGGATTCACCACGATTTTGAGTGGATTCGTGTACAACGTCCGTCTGCTTTATTTCGCTGCTTTGCCATTTGACGTTTAAGTTTCTTTTCTCTGTATTCTCTGCTCTAAAGTATGTCCTTGAGAGTATTTTACAGACTGTCATTGTTCTCTACATCCCTATTCGCTTCCTTGTTCTCTATATCCCCTCTCTGAAATTGCTGACGTCAACTCTTTTGCTAACTTAAAGTTTGGTGTTAACTGCCATCTGAGTCCAACACTCTAATGTCGCCAGTGTAGTCGGGTACTAACAAAGCCGCGCCTCAGTAATCGCAACCCAATTAACAGGTAGAAGCCAGAGCGAGCGTTGTGTGCCTCAAATGTCAAACATTCGTTCGACAATCAAATCTGTTGGAAACCATGTCCAATTGCTATATAACCGATTAGGTTGCTTCGTTCAAGGTTTTTGTGGTATGAAGAGATGCTCTCTTTCGAGGGCATGGTGATGATTTTGCCATGATTGACACCCTATGAAAGAACTTTTTTGTGCTCTTTGGTTTTTTGACATGTTAACCCTTGAAAGCTCATTGGGGAATTGGACACTTCTGTTGTTGTATGGGGGTGGCTCTTCTGCATAGTTCTTAGACTCTCCGTTGGAAATCTTACTTCATTGTGGTTTATGTTTGACTCTGGGCATGGACAGGGAACTGTGGGAAGCTTCGCTCTTCTATCAGTGCAGTCAGTTCAGTGGTTTTGTTTACACTTGGAAGCATGAGTTATTGACACAAATAGTTCACAAGGTCTGAACAGGTTCGCGCAAAAGTTCTTTCGCTTATTCTCTTGTTCTCTTGTGTGATATTTTCTTTTATATTTTTAAATGATAAATAAAAATGAAATTTTGAACGACGCGAATTGAGTTTTTTTTTTGACGGTTTGTTTTGTTTTTTGTTTTTTTTTTGTTGGTATTTTGGTAGTTGTTTTTTTTTGTTGTTGTTTGTTTTTTGAGTCTCTTTTTGTTACGAGGGAAATATGGAAAAATTGAAATTGTTTTTTAGTTTTCTTCGAATTAACATCACAATTTATAATAATTATTTTTTTGTTTTTGTTTTTGTTTTTGCTTTTGTTTTTGCTTTTGCTTTGTATTACAATAACACTTCGATAACGGCGGGAAGTACTAATTTAAGCTATTTTAAAAATTTGAGTTGACATTTGACTATTTAAAAATGTTATAATTCCTTCTTGTTAAGACAGAGTAAAATGTTTACAAGACTTTCCATTATTTAATTTTAATATACTGTTTGTTTATTAATATTTTTAATCATTTTTTATGTTTGCTTCCATTTCTGTTGGTATTCTCTTCTCTTAATCGGGCTTCTTTGCTTGATTCGCTCCATAAACCATTTTAATTGAAATAAATTGGCTTCTTCGCGTTAAGCATAACTCTGCGTTTTAAAAAGTTGTATAATAATAATAATTATATTAATAATAATAATAAAAATAAAACTAAAATTGCGTACATTTTGAAATGTTTTTTTTTTCGTTTTTTGGTTTTTTGTAATATTAATTTTAGTAGAAAAAAATGTTTGAAAAATATATTAAAAGCGCGTTCTCCTTAAATACATTTTGTTTTTTGTTTTTGTTTTTGTTTTTGTTTATATAAAAAAGGAAAAAAGTATGTTGTATTGTCATTTATGTCTCATATTTTCCCTTTCAAAGTGGTGTGAGTGTGTCTGGTGTACGCGAGTACGATCTATAAAAGGATAAATGCATTCTGAATGAGTGACCCAGCAGAGAATGCAGAGAAGTGATGCTTAACCAATCAGCTGGAAGGCAGTGCTCGTCGCTGCTACCGGTTCAAGGCAACAGTTCTGGTGATATAAAATGAACAAATTTTTGTGTGGAACAGTCCACAGAACTTATAAAAGTTATGCACACGGAATCATGAGGGTACAACACCCTATATTTATTCAATGCTCCAATCGATTTGATCTTTGAGGTGACAAAAAGTCTCAAAGACCTGGTGCAGGAATTTGACGTGAACATTCAGATGATTTATTAAATATACTGGAAATCAAGAAGATTGTTTCTACATAGATTGAGATGAATGAAACAACAATCCACAAAGAAGAAGTAGAT
Organism: Clusia tigrina; assembly: GCA_920105625.2. Taxonomy (NCBI): domain Eukaryota; kingdom Metazoa; phylum Arthropoda; class Insecta; order Diptera; family Clusiidae; genus Clusia; species Clusia tigrina. The sequence continues at coordinate 189,101,194 of OV050032.1, forward strand.
AAGCAACTGACAATGGCCAGAAGTATGGTTGAGTAATGCCTCTATTAGTCCCGGGCTGTCTATAGTGCCATTTGGAAGTTGGTGTAGTGCGGAAATAAATGCAGGAAACAGGTGCCACTGCAGGCTGGTTAATATGAATCGGTTGAAATAGTGCACACCAAGCTTGGTGCGGTGAAGTTGGTATTGGTCAGCATTGCTCCAACACCATAGTGTGGGTGTATGCACATCACTCCCAGATCAAAACCTACCCTGGTACAGGGATTATTCTAAGCTTCCGACAGGCCTGTTAGTATACTAAGTGCATCAGCAAAACTAGCAAGGGCAGGAGCATACTCCACTGTTGGGTTCAATCATTTTTCTCACACACTCATCAATTGAGGCTAGTTTGTTAAGCCCACTTAGCTGCAAATTTTCTGCTGGGTGCTTTGTGTGAGTCAATGTTGGAGATATGTTGAAAATGAGATTCAAATGCTAAAAATGATGCTCGCTAATATTAAGAAATGTTTTCTGATATGATGTGATGACATATAATAATGAGGAAGGGGCGCTTGATAGGTTGGCGCCAGTTGAGTTCGTTACATAGGGGCGTACCGAGTGATGTGCACGCGCATATTCGGATGTCGTATGTACATATATATATATAAATATATATATATATATATATATATATATATATATATATATATATATATATATATTATATATATATATATATTTATATATATATATAAATATATATGTATATAAATATAAATATATATGTATATATAAAAATATATATATATACCTATATATATATATACATATATATATATATATATATATATATATATATATATATATATATATATATATATATATATATATATATATATATATATATATATATATATATATATATATATATATATATATATATATATATATATATATATATATATATATATATATATATATATATATATATATATATATATATATATATATATATATATATATATATGTACATATGTTTACGCGCATATAGATGACGATCGATCGATCTAATTGTTGCTGTAGTTGTAATACAAAATAATTGTTTTGTTCGTTTTCTTTTGCCATGATGTTATTATGTTTGCGATATTCTATTTTGTATGCTTATGTTTTTGTTGTTTTTTTGGTTTGTTTTGAAAAGTTTTTAGGTTTTTAAATTGTATTGTCAACTATTTACATCCCTTGTTTTTTGTTTTTATTATTGCTGTTCTTATGCACGTTGTTGGTGTTGATTAGTTGTGTTTGAATTTTTTTATGTTTTGTTTTTTTTTGGTTTTTGGTTTTTGGGTTTTGTTGTGTTTGATAGTTTCGTGTGTGTTGTCGAAAATGTAGTTTGTGTTGTTGTTGTGATTATATTAGCTTAATATTCTTAATTGGTATTTGGTTGTTGGTGTTGTTGTAGTTGTTGTTATTATTGTTGTTGTTGTTATACAAGTAAAGTCTGTCATAAATAGTACAATATTTTATTTAGAAGTTTATGTTATATAATAATGCATTACTAGGTAAAGGGATTCGCTTTTGTTTTCTTATTTTTTTCTAAGTTAAGTTTAACTTGTTTTTCTAATTATTTCATTCTCATATTTTCGTAATATCTTTGCTTATTTTCGCATATTTTTGTTGGAAGTTTTCGGTTGCTGTTCTTTTGAGCTGGAATACTATGGGTGTAATGGAGAGTTTTGGTTTTCACTATTTATGTTCATAATTTGTTTCTTTTTTTTTTTTGGTTATTTTTGTGTTCGTGTTTTTTTGCTTTTTGTTTTTTCTCTTTTTGCTTTCTTTTCTTTCGAACGTTCTTCTTGTCTATTCTTTTATATTAAATTTAATATTAAATGCCTTTTGGATTGTTCTTATACAAAAAATGTTCCATGTGGGAAAATTGAGTCACATGTTTTACAGTGTGCCGCACCAGCTCGTTGCTCTGTGCACTGGACACAGATTCGGCGCCACTGTAAGCACATGCCACTAAATTTTAATATATATTTTAGAGTTTACAAATAACAGTATCGAGAAAAATATTTAATTTATATTCATAAATAAAACGATTTATGTTCAAATCATACAAAAAGAAGTTTCCTTTATATATATATATATATATATATATATATATATATATATATATATATATATATATATATATATATATATATATATATATATATATATAAATAATGTTTTTTCTTTTAAATATTTTTAATAGTGTGTTTAGCTTTAAATTTATTTATAATTTTGTTGTTATAAATTATTTGCTTTTATTGTTGTTGTAAAAAAGGAGCGTCTTAGACTACACTTCGCCGTTTGTTAGCTTAAAATGATAGAAAACATAAAACATTAAATATATAATTTTCAATTTTTATAATATTCAAGTTGATTTTTGTGTTTCTTTCCTTTTGTTTCCTTTGGTAATTTATTATTATTATTATTTTGTTTATCAATCTTTGTTTTCAATTAGTTCAATATTTAATTATTGTATTTATAATTTATTTACAGCAGTGTTGGTTATCCGACAAAAATTGATTGGTATTATTCTTGTCCAACACTCGAGAGATTTGGGTACTGGAAATCTCTTGAAGCACACCCTGCGCGGTGATGTCCACTAAACTAGTTGGTAAATTTTTATAGTCCTGGAAGAACACAACAAATTGCACATGACACAATTGGCGCTCACATACAAGAAGAATAATATCAAACACTGTGTGTCTGCGAAATTACCTGATCTTCTAAACGAACCATTCGTCCTTCTGAGCTGCGCCGACAGAAACATTTGTGTTGCCCATGGACATGTTCGTCTGATTCATGCCAGCGATGCCGGCGGAGCTGTGTGAAAGATCTTGACCTAATTGACGGAATTTGCCAAGCACCAAATGGGACGGACTTTGGTGGCCATCTTCAATAAGTTGTGTGGAGTGCGGTGGTACCCTGATGGTCCCGCAGGGTGATGCCAGTTTCCCGACGGCAGTTGTGTGTGCTCACGCAACAATGTGCCGCCGTGATGGTAGTGTAAGTGTTTCGAGGAGCCGTTTGTTTCGGCCGTGTGATGCACTGAAAGCAAAAAGCACCAGCACAAAATATTCAAATATCAGCAGTGTTTTTAGGCGCTTCTCTCTTAATGTTTATGTTTTTGTTTATGTTCGCGCTTAAGTTCTACTTACACTGCATGGCTGTGTTCTGATTTATGTTTGCTTCCTCTTGTCGGCGACAGACGCATATCGAGATGCCGACTATGAATGCGCTCAATATTAGTAAAATGCTGACGACAATCAACACGAACCAAGTCATGTCGACGCCGAAAATGGAGCTTGATGTGTCGCCTAAAAGTGGACAATAAAATTATATGCATGGCAAATGAAAGTGCATTTATGTAGAGTGATATTTGCAAAAACTAAAAGCAAACATGGCAGTCTTCTTTTCGTCCGTGGGTGAGTCATATTTATATGTGCAGTAAATATATGTAAGAGTCCGTTTAAGAGCACCTGAAAGTATGCTGCGCTTTGCATACAAATTGCACATAAAAAATTCAACTAAATTTTATACATAAAAATGAGCGGCATATTTTCAGATGCTCCCAAATGGAATCATGCGGATCTGTGAAGTGAGAGAGTCAGTGTGAGAGTCAGTCTGAGAAGTGTGAGAGCCAGTATGAGAAGTGAGAGAGACAGTGTGTTTCCAGAGTTAATATGAGAAGTGAGAGAGCCAGTGTGAGAGTCAGTATGAGAAGTGGGAGAGTCAGTTTGAGAAGTGGGAGAGTCAGTGTGAGAAGTGTGACAGTCAGTGTGTTCTCAGAGTCAGTATGAGAAGTGTGAGAGTCAGTATGAGAAGTGGGAGAGCCAGTATGAGAAGTGAGAGAGACAGTGTGTTTCCAGAGTTAATATGAGAAGTGAGAGAGCCAGTGTGAGAGTCAGTATGAGAAGTGGGAGAGTCAGTATGAGAAGTGTGAGAGTCAGTATGAGAAGTGGGAGAGCCAGTATGAGAAGTGGGAGAGTCAGTATGAGAAGTGTGAGAGTCATTGTGAGCGTCAATATGAGAAGTGGGAGAGCCAGTATGAGAAGTGAGAGAGTCAGTCTGAGAATTGAAAGAGTCAGTGTGTTCTCAGATTCAGTATGAGAAGTGCAATAATCAGTGCGAGAGTCAGTAAGCGAAGTGGGAGAGGCGGTATGAGAAGTGTGAGAGTCAGTATGCGAAGTGGGAGAGGCAGTATGAGAAGTGGGAGAGGCAGTATGAGAAGTGAGAGAGTCAGTATGGGTGTATAAGCGGATATGTATGCACGGATAGTGGGTGGATATGTGTGTGTGAGTGTGTGGGTATCTGTGTCTGTGCATTGTGAAGTACTCCAAAGTGTTGTGTACAAAACTTAAAATTAATTTTCAACTTTGCTTCAAATTGCAGGTACTTACTTTGGCATAAATTATGCACCGACTCATCGGAATTGTCGCCACAATGATTGATGCCATCGCACAATAAATCCGGATGTATGCAAAATTCACGTGTGGCACAGGTGAAATCCTTGCACGTATGCTCTGTGCCAGGAAAAATGGAACAATTTGTATTAAACACGATTTTAGTGCTGCAATTGAATGGATTGAAAGTTTGCATACTCACTTGGGTCTTTCACCGATGTTATCACCAATTTGAAGCCATTCGCATCCGTGCCCCAGTTATCGGTGACATACTTCAGTGTAACGAAATTTGTACGCGTCAGTATGGAACTCACCGTTTGCTTGGTGTTGCGGCAGGATATATCAATCTGTAAGTGAATCATAAATATAAAAATATAAATATATAAATCTGTATGTAGATATATATTATTAAGTAGAATAGTTTTGCTTAAAGTGCAATCACTGGATTACGTCATAAGGTATTTCAAAGGGCTTGCTTGATTATTTGGGCTTTACTTAAAGTAGCTTTCTTTAGTAGTAATTCATTTAAACAATAATTAGAACAATTATTAACTAAAATTAACAGAATTTAGTTTAGCAACATTTAGTTTTTTTCATTTATTATCACTCCTATTGGCACTGCTTCCAAGTCGCAACTGCTCTAAATCATCATGACGCATACCCCGTTGTAGTTATATCGCCTGCATGCGACATGCTGCTCTACACTCAAGAATTAGTCCTATTATTGCAGGAGAGATATCATCATTTAGGACTCGTTTATGCCTTATCACTAATGACTTTCCATTTATGACTTATCAGTAATGACTTTTCATTAATGATTTGTCACTTATTACATTTCTCCAACGACATTTCTCTTTTGACATTTCATTAAGCAGATTTCCTAATGACTTTTCATTTATGTTTTACCATTAATGACTTTCCTTTATGTCTTATCATTAATGACTTTTCATTTATGACCTATCACTTATTATACTATTGACATTTCATTAAGGACATTCCTAATAACTTTTCATATAAGTCTTACCATTAATGCCTTTTCATTTATGTTTTACCATTAATGACTTTCATTTATGTCTTATCATTAATGAATTTTCATTTATGACTTTTCACTTATTACACTATTGACATTTCATTAAGGACATTTCCTAATGACTTTTCATTTATGTCCTGCCATTAAAGACTTTCATTTATGTCTTATGACTTTTCATTTATGTCTTATCACTAATGACTTTTCATATATGTTTTACCATTAATGACTTTTCATTTATGACTTATCATTAATAACTTTTCATTTATGTCTTATCACTAATGACTTTTCATATATGATAGGTAGGTAGGTAAAACGGCAGACAATCCGAGGGTCTCTCCATTTAGCACTAGTGCCGTTTTGATGCCATATCCTTCCGAGACGCAAGATGTTGATAGACTATGATAGGAGTTGAAACCAGCCGGAGTTGTTTACAAATTCGGTTAGGTCTGGAAGTTCAAATCTAGAGCAATGACCCCGACTCTCTAGAAACGGACTAAATATGTGAGACTCAAGCGAACGAGTGCTGGAAAATCACAAAGATAGTGGACGACTGTTTCCCTCTCTTGTGGGTCTTTACAGCTCCTGCAATGAGCTTTGAATGGAATGCCCATTTTCTTAGCTAGTGATCCGTTCAATAGTCCAATGGTCCGTGCAGACCGCTATAAGGCTGCTAATGGTATATAGGATTATTAAGATGATGGTTCGTCCTTCTTTCGCTGGAATTAGGCCACGTCATTCTTGAAATGGCACATATCGGCTGTGTTTTTCCACCTCTCCTAAGCCTTGCGGAGGAAGTGATTATATTTATTTCCCTTAACAACGGCTTGGGGGAGGCCCACGTCCTTGTAGAAAGATACGTTCTCTCTTCGTGCTAGCTCATCGGCCCTCTCGTTGCCTGCAATGTTTCTGTGTCCAATAACCCAGACGAGGGATACCATACTATTTTTCGATAATGAGTTAAATTCCTCCTTGCGACCAGCTTAGAGCTGATGAAGCTAACGCCCTTATTGCTGCCTGGTTGTCGGAGTAAATGGATATGTTTTTGGTCAGCTTGTGCCCCTGCAACGCGCTGCATGCCTGCCAAATTGCAAAGACTTCTGCTTGTAAGACAGTAGATGCCGATGGTAATTTGAAGGATAGTATACAATTTAGAAATTCGGAAAATATTCCCGCTCCCACCTCAGATTCCATCTTGGAACCGTCGGTAAAAATTGGCGTATCAGCTTTCGCGAGGATCTCTCCCCATCCTCCCGTCATTCCTATTTAATAGAACTGTGTTTACACAGCTAGCAAAATCCAGTTTGCGAATGAAGATGTCGGTGCTCGAGGTTAGTATATCTGATGGTAGCTGCTATGACCATAGAGGATATCCCACCAGTTACTGGATTGCCTGGGTCTTAGTGCACTTTGTGTGGAACTGCAATAAGTATGAAGATTAATAGGGAGGAGGTTTAGAATCCCATCTAATTCAGCCCCGGGGCAAGTGCGACAGGCTCCTGTAACTACAATTTACGCGGTGCGCTGGATCCTTTGTAGTTTCCTTAGGTTGTAGTCTGAGAGCCTCCTGAGAGCTTCCCACCAAACCACGGAGCTCACCAAATGTACAAAAATGAGCAGATTCACTTACTGATTTTGTCCGTCCGTTCGTTGCCAACTTCCTTCTACACCGTTAGAAATATCTTAATGAAACCATTACAGAAGTATAGCCTGGACCTCTATGCACCCATTTTGTCCACGCCTATCTCCCACACATGCAACTTTATGTACCTTTTTTAGAATGACTACAATTTCGGGCAAATGGCAGTTTGCTAGTTATGTAGATGTGGGTCCTTTTGTCCTTTTTGGGTGCTAGACACTATGCAAAAAGTGGGCGGTATATGTTTGGTGTCACGCCCGCTTGTAGCACATGTTCATAGCTTAAGATCTATAAGAGATTTTGGGACGAATTTTATAAGGAGCAGCATGTGGAGATGGGGTTGATCAGATAAAGAACACGCCCACTTTCCATAAATGGAACTTTCGGGAGTAAACGTCAAATTAGCCAAGCTATGCTACTATTGATGATACATGAAAAGAACACAGTAACGTCCATACTAGCCCAGAATATGGGCGGCATACTACTACTACCACGCCCACAACTAATCGAAAACCATTACTAGATAGATTCCTACAGAAGGTTCATCAACGAAATTTCATACGAAGCATGCAGAGTGCCAGCATTAAACACCACACAAGAAATGGGCGGCTTATTTTCACAGTTACGCCCACTATTAAAACATGTTTTTAGTTTGCGACCTATACTACAAGATTTGTGGAAGAAATTTGATATGAATTAGTCAGTATAAGCCATTCACAAGAAATGGAATCGATCTGATAAACGACATGCCTCCTTTCCTTATAATCATCTCTGGATATCCCACCAAAAATGACTCTACACATGCTCCCAGTGATGATATATGAATTCTATTTGGTAATGTACATCTCCATGGCTTAACTCGCACGCACATAAAAGGCCGGAGTCCTACAATTATGTCTCCTCACCACAGCCCTGGCTTAGGCATAATGGAATGCCCACCTGAAGCATAACGAAAAAGTTGCTGCCATGGCTGGCAAGTACCCAGGAGTGCAGGAACGAATCAAATATATAAACTTGAAGGCTGAATTTTTACCTTTCTCAAATCATTCACTGGATCTAGTTTGCTTACACGCTGCTTCAGCTGAAGCGGGGTCTGGGACTTTCTTTGGCACTTTGGAACGGTGCTATGCTATCTTTTCCGTATCTTACTCATCGATAAGAACTTCTGCATGCTGGTGCAGGTGGGAGCTTAAAGAGGGTTCAGGATACCCACCGCGGTACTTATGATAAGGCAATATTACTCTGAAGCAATTCCAGAAACTTTAGAAGAACTGATAGCGTCTGACGAACGTTTGACAGCCAGGACCAGCAGCAAGGACTTTCCTAGTTTCGACGCATTCATATCATTTCTTTGATTCTTGGGCATTTTTGGGTCCCAGTTATTCATGGTCCAACTGGCAGAGGGGTCATTGTGCAGCAGTGTGCGGGGAAAATGAATGCTTTCACATGTTGATAAATCAGTAGGGAAATTAATTGGTAGTCTGTGCCGGGTCTTACGCAGAAGGATTGTGTGAAGACCTGGTTATATCAATGGAAAGAAAATGATTTTCGACAAAATACAATTAGAGATGCCGGCTTTGTCCTACGAAAATGACCTGGGTTCTCGGCCACAGGGATATTCCAGGGAGCAGCAAAGCGGATGAACTCACCCGAGAGGGCACTACAACACCGAGATAGGTCAAACCGCGGTATTCCCATTGCTAATAAATAGAATATCCTTAGACGCAGCCGGCGGGTGCTGTTGTGAAGCAGCAGGATGCAAAAGCTAGTCTAACCTGGCCTGAAAGGAATGTGAAGAGCACAAAAACTATCTCTAAGTTGGCAAAATATAGGTACCGCCAAACGGGACACTGGACCCTGGGCACTTATGGTACGAGGCTGGGATATGCCTCAAATGACTTTTGCAGGAGTTGCATGGATGAGTAGGAGCAAGAGTCTATCGAACACCTGATCTATACTTGTCCAGCGTTGTCCAAAAGGAGAAATAAATCAATGGCTTTATAAAAGGCTCCAAATGGTTAGAGTTTTGAAAGGGAAAGGGACTTGTGTTTTATTGGGTATCACAAGAGTTCAACCATGGCCTAAGTATGCCTTTTTGGGGCCGCTCAATCCACCTACCCTTGGTTGTTTGAACACTTTATTTTATGAACAATTGGAATACAAAAAAACATAAATTCCGTGGCAGATTCCGAGAAGTGTCTCGATTATAAGAACCCAACTCCTTTGGTCACACTTAAGCATTTTATGGTATTCCTTCCAGATAATTTCTTAGAGTGTAGGTTCTTTTATGGAATTTTTGAAACCAGCAAGTTCCTGGGACTCTGGTACTCCGGTTTCTAAAACTAGACCCAAGCGATTATTTCTTCACAATTCGGGTCTGTTGAGTTCAAAAACACTCCGCAAATAGATACCGAGTTTATGAAAAGTCATCTAGCCCTATTGAACATCCTAGGACTCCGTGGCTTAGTGGTAATCAATCTAGTCTCACAGTCGTGTGATTGCGGATTCGAGCACTGCCCAGGGCATGGTCTTGGAACGCGTTCGAGAATCTCGCTGACGCTCTCTATCTGTACCTCCATCTCTATTTCCATCTTAAATCTATTTCCATCCTATCTCTACCTCTATCTTTATCCCTATCTCTCTCTCTATCTATCTCTATCTCTGCCACTATCTCTATCTCTATCTCTATCTCTATCTCTATCTCTATCTCTATCTCTATCTCTATCTCTATTTCTATCTGTATCTCTATCTCGATCTCGATCTCGATCTCTATCTCTATCTCCATCTCCATCTCCATCTCCATCTCCATCTCCATCTCCATCTCCATCTCCATCTCCATCTCCATCTCCATCTCCATCTCTATCTATATCTATATCTCTATCTCTATCTCTATCTCTATCTCTATCTCTATCTCTATCTCTATCTCTATCTCTATCTCTATCTCTATCTCTATCTCTATCTCTATATCTATCTCTATCTCTATCTCTATCTCTATCTCTATCTCTATCTCTATCTCTATCTCTATCTCTATCTCTATCTCTATCTCTATCTCTATCTCTATCTCTATCTCTATCTCTATCTCTATCTCTATCTCTATCTCTATCTCTATCTCTATCTCTATCTCTATCTCTATCTCTATCTCTATCTCTATCTCTATCTCTATCTCTATCTCTATCTCTATCTCTATCTCTATCTCTATCTCTATCTCTATCTCTATCTCTATCTCTATCTCTATCTCTATCTCTATCTCTATCTCTATCTCTATCTCTATCTCTATCTCTATCTCTATCTCTATCTCTATCTCTATCTCTATCTCTATCTCTATCTCTATCTCTATCTCTATCTCTATCTCTATCTCTATCTCTATCTCTATCTCTATCTCTATCTCTATCTCTATCTCTATCTCTATCTCTATCTCTATCTCTATCTCTATCTCTATCTCTATCTCTATCTCTATCTCTATCTCTATCTCTATCTCTATCTCTATCTCTATCTCTATCTCTATCTCTATCTCTATCTCTATCTCTATCTCTATCTCTATCTCTATCTCTATCTCTATCTCTATCTCTATCTCTATCTCTATCTCTATCTCTATCTCTATCTCTATCTCTATCTCTATCTCTATCTCTATCTCTATCTCTATCTCTATCTCTATCTCTATCTCTATCTCTATCTCTATCTCTATCTCTATCTCTATCTCTATCTCTATCTCTATCTCTATCTCTATCTCTATCTCTATCTCTATCTCTATCTCTATCTCTATCTCTATCTCTATCTCTATCTCTATCTCTATCTCTATCTCTATCTCTATCTCTATCTCTATCTCTATCTCTATCTCTATCTCTATCTCTATCTCTATCTCTATCTCTATCTCTATCTCTATCTCTATCTCTATCTCTATCTCTATCTCTATCTCTATCTCTATCTCTATCTCTATCTCTATCTCTATCTCTATCTCTATCTCTATCTCTATCTCTATCTCTATCTCTATCTCTATCTCTATCTCTATCTCTATCTCTATCTCTATCTCTATCTCTATCTCTATCTCTATCTCTATCTCTATCTCTATCTCTATCTCTATCTCTATCTCTATCTCTATCTCTATCTCTATCTCTATCTCTATCTCTATCTCTATCTCTATCTCTATCTCTATCTCTATCTCTATCTCTATCTCTATCTCTATCTCTATCTCTATCTCTATCTCTATCTCTATCTCTATCTCTATCTCTCGCACTCTCTCTCACTCTCTCTCACTCTCTCTCACTCTCCCTCACTCTCTCTCACTCTCTCTCACTCCCTCTCACTCTCTCACTCTCTCTCACTCTCTCTCACTCTCTCTCACTCTCTCTCACTCTCCCTCACTCTCTCTCAGTCTCTCTCACTCCCTCTCACTCTCTCACTCTCTCTCACTCTCTCTCACTCTCTCTCACTCTCCCTCACTCTCTCTCACTCTCTCTCACTCTCTCTCACTCTCTCTCAGTCTCTCTCAGTCCCTCTCACTCTCTCTCACTCTCTCTCACTCTTCATTTTTTATATATTTTTTTTTTGCTGAGGAGGGGAAACATCGACGGCTATTCCTCGCGGAACTTCACCGTTAAGTAGTGCGTCGGGAGGCCGTTATGACCGTTATACTACTCAATCGGTATTGGTCATTCTGTCATAGTACGATCAAAAGCTCATTTGGGCGTCGCGAGCTCCTTCTGGAGATCCATTGGCGCGTTCCGTTCTCCGCATGTATTCCGTGTGTTGCAGCTTGTTCATAATACTCACTCTCTCTCACTCTCTCTCACTCTCTATCTGTCTCTCTGCCTCTCTTTCTTTCTGTTATCATTTTGTATAGATATTCCATTTCCGACTTGATTTGTCCATTCCTTTACAATACATGCAAGGTGCCAAACAAGGACCTTTATAAAAAGAGATATTTCTAGGGAGACCATCTATTGGCACTTACATGCGTCAGAGAGGGAACTCCCTCACTGATGTACTTGTATACTTCTACCTCAAGAATTTACACAATCAAACTAAATACAATTTAAGTCCTCCACTACTTTATAAGACACTCCCTTAAATGCAAATACTAATCTGCTACAAATTTATATTTGAGCTTAAGTAGTTGCAGGCGTTTCAGAAAATCCTTCCCCATTAAGTTCGGAACCCACAACAACAACAATATGCAATACACACAACTCATTGGGAAATAAAAATTATGTTTATGAATTGGTTTTGATTGCAGCCTTCATTCATTCTCTTTAAAGTTGTGCACACAAAACTCAGCCCGCTCCTCTTCTGGATATTTAACAGGATTACTTTTCTCTTCGCGGGCCTTCCTTTGCAGTGTCGAGCCGTTCACAATCAACCGCCGCTCATACACATTACGGGCATTACTCGCATCAGCATGTGAAGACCTAAATTTTGTAAGAATTTTAGGTCACACAAAATACCGCCCTCACCATATACCAACACCATGCGAGCACATGTAGCCAAACCACGCCACACGTGGTTATGCTCGAACATGACACAACGCCGAAATACGGGAATTCCGTATGCGCGAACACGACACAGTGCCGAAATACGGGACTTGTCGATGCTCGCATAAAAAAATGTATAAAAGGCCGGTGCGCAGAGGAACCGGGCTCTTGCGATTTCAACAGCGGCGGCGTCAACAGCGGACGAACACGAGCTCTTGCGATAACCAACAGCGGCGGCGACAACAGCGGACGAGCAGGCGCTCTCTTGCGATAACCAACAGCGGCGGCGACAACAGCGGACGAGCAGGCGAGTAAGTGGGTATAGCATTCGCGGACAGTGGCGACCACGGCAGACAATTCCTGATTTTGAGACTTCTTACGTGATTGGTGGTGTGAGGTTTTAACCGACACCACTATTACGTAAGAGAGTGCTCCACCCTAGACGAAGTAAGCGCGAGGTTTTAACCGGCGTTTCACTTCAAGCACCTACTGCTGCAAGTTAGACTTTCGAGACTTCTTACGTGATTGGTGGTGTGAGGTTTTAACCGACATCACTACCACGTAAGAGAGTGCTCCACCCTAGACGAAGTAAGCGCGAGGTTTTAACCAGCGTTTCACTTCAAGCAGCTATTGCTGCAAGTTAGACTTTCGAGACTTCTTACGTGATTGGTGGTGTGAGGTTTTAACCGACACCACTACCACGTAAGAGAGTGCTCCACCCTAGACGAAGTAAGCGCGAGGTTTTAACCGGCGTTTCACTTCAAGCAGCTATTGCTGCAAGTTAGACTTTTGAGACTTCTTACGTGATTGGTGGTGTGAGGTTTTAACCGACATCACTACCACGTAAGAGAGTGCTCCCCCCTAGACGAAGTAAACGCGAGGTTTTAACCAGCGTTTCACTTCAAATAAGCTATTGCTTCTACGTCTGCCACTACCCCACTTCACTGCCACTAGACGAAGCGGAGAGAATGCAGGATTAGTTCTAATTAGTCTAAGATGAAGTTGTAATTTACGGAAAAATAAAATAAAGTAAACAAACTCCATCAAACGTTGTGTTAAGGTCAAGACAATAAATATTGTACAGGACTCTGGGAAGACTGAGCGTACCCCAGCTAGAGATTCCTTACATGGCGCCCGAGCAGGGACCTTAACACAACGAATCGATATGAAGCCGAAGTCAGGGTGGATCTATACCCTACGCAAAGACCAGCTAGAACAATACGCGGCAGAATTTAAACTTGACGATACTGGAAGTGTGGACGAACTGCGAAAAAGGTTCGCAGCTTTCATAGTTGATAGCACCACTAACCCGGAATTCCGCAAACGACTGGAGGAATTGGAAATAAAGCACACGCAAGAGACAGCAAGCTCCACATTACCAAAAACATCGAAGTCAACGTTAACACAACCATCTCACGTCCACATAGAGGAAATGGAACGACACCAGGAACAACCATCTGTCGGCGCAGATAACATGAACGCCTTTTTGTCAACTCAATGTGTTACCGTCATTGAACAAGTTCGTAAGTGGCCAGTAAAATACGACGGCGATAAGGATCCGTTGGGATTTATAGAGCGCGTAAAGGAACTGGCAGACATGTATGGTCTCAACCGGGACTTACTCCCTCGCACAATGCCACAGCTTCTCACAGATAAGGCATTAACCTGGCACCGAAACAACAAAAGGCAGTGGGTCACGTTTGAAGCATTCGAACGAGACTTTCTGAAATTTTTCCTCCCCAGCCGATATTTTGAAGATCTAGACGATGAGATCAGAAAACGGGTGCAAAAGCCAAGAGAGGCCTTTAAGGATTATACCATCGCCCTGCAAAATCTGATGGGACGTGCGCAGTATGACGAAGACCGACAGAACGAACGTATCTTCCGCAATAGTTTGCCCGACTACCGCCTATACATACGGCGTGACGATTTCTCCTCTCTGGATGAATTGATCACTCGTGCGCAAGAATACGAAAGTATCAGAGCGGATCAGGAAACACTGCGTGAAGCACCACAACGCAGCCGACAACAACCACCACATGAGCAGCTACGACGATGCCAACCGGAACCTCGACGCGATCGAGCACAAACAATGGGCATCAAAATAAGTCCCAAAACAGCATGTCGACGCTGCGGTCAAGAAGGACACATCCAACGCAATTGTCGGAACCCACAGGTACTGTTCTGCTGGGAGTGCGGCCAGACGAATATCCGAACAATTGAGTGCTGTCAACAGCAAGCGGGAAACGAGCAAGGACCCCCTCAGAACCGGGGACGAGTGGGGCCGTCAAATCGCAACCCGTTCCGCCAACAGTAAAGTTGTTACGTTGCGAGCGTAACCATATCTTCGCCACAGTTACGGTGGACGGAGAACAAATAAATGCGACGATAGACACCGGGGCTACAAAGAGCTTCATCAATGGAAATTTTGCCAAACAACATCGAAGTCCGAACAACGTAGTCGCAGTAAACGTGAGGGCACAACTAGCAAACGGCGGTGAATGCACAAGCAAGGAAGCCCTTATGCTGGACGTGCGAATAGGTGATAAATGTTGCCGAATGCCGTTTCTCATCTTCCCACGTGCATCTGGACAAGTTATTTTAGGGTTAGATTTCTTGTACACCATGGGAGCTACACTTTCTCTAGGAGGGAGCTCCGTTGAATTGAGAGCCGACAGGAGAAACTCACGAAACAACCCCAAACAGTTGACAGTGCGTAACAGGAATCCTAGGAAGCAACAGCAGAGGTCACCACAGAAACAACAAGGACAGCAAACACTAATACAACAACAATTGACAATAGCAAACGACGATCAACAGATAACCCCGCCTGCAGTGAGGCGAGGGCATTCGAAGCGGAGCGCAAACAACAGCAATCACAGCAACAACAACAATAACATTAACAAAATTGCCGCTAGCCTCTCCGCTAAAGCCGGCGCTGCCGAAGAAGCCAAAGCAGCCGCAACTACATCACCGGCTTCATCCACACCTATTACACCCCGAAACTACGGACGGAAGAAGAAGAACCAACAAGTAACGCAAGTCCTGCAACGAACTGCTGACACTCTTGAGGATCAGGAGCCACATCCGATGCCCGCCAAAGTGGCTAATATTGAATTAGCAGAAGGTTCACGTACAAGTGCACTCACAGCGACATCGCCTCTATTATCCGCCCATTATAGCGAAACTCCATCGCTGGATTGGCACGATACCAACTCCAATTCCAACGCGCACGTTCGTCTACTAAGCACTGCGCCTACATCGCCACCGCGGCGTGATTATAAGATCAAAGACAAGTTCAAACGGACCTTTACGCTGGACAACCAGGTCAACTGCAACGCGGTGGTCCCGTCACCGAGCGCACAAGTATCCGCTGAAGGCACTGGTACTGCTGGCATAGTCGCAGCCGAGGAGGAACAGCAACGCGGTTCGGTAAAACTAGTAATATCCAAAAAGAAGGGTAGGATTTTCAAAAGTGGGGTACTTGTTCAGTCCGACCAACCCGAGCGGTCTGCAGTCAACAAGCGACAGCATCTGTGCAAACATCGGTGGGGTGCTGAAGCCAACGGCGACGCTTCCTGCGACGCAATGCCTCCGAAATTCAATGACAAGCAAGCCATACGAATAGCATCCGACGGCCTTTTTGAAGACTTCAATGAAGAGTCGAGCAAAAGTACACTTTCACGTAACAATAGACCAGTGGTCCCCAATCTATTTGATATGGACACGGACACAGCTACACCGGCCGACACTATTACCAGCTTTAAAGTTGACAGGAAGGGCAAACTGAATGGCGTAGCCGATGCGCTATCTAGACAACCACTAGAAGCTATTTACTCACGTACTGAACTGCAAGACGAAGAGAAGGAAGAATACAACGACGGAGGCACGTGGAAGAGAGGCGCTACATCATTGACCGCGTTATTAACTAAACGGCCCATTACAACTGTCCTCACTTTCTGCGACCTGAACGAGGTACATGGAGAGAAGGGGCAACACTTACCACAACCGGTCAAAGACGCAATAACAGCGAGGGTGCAGATAGATCATAGGACTGGGAAAATGAAACGAATGCGATTCGAAATACCACCATACCGAATCGTCATTAACCCCACGTCAATAACCGTAAGAATGCGCACCATGAAGTAAGGGGGGGGTGTGAAGACCTAAATTTTGTAAGAATTTTAGGTCACACAAAATACCGCCCTCACCATATACCAACACCATGCGAGCACATGTAGCCAAACCACGCCACACGTGGTTATGCTCGAACATGACACAACGCCGAAATACGGGAATTCCGTATGCGCGAACACGACACAGTGCCGAAATACGGGACTTGTCGATGCTCGCATAAAAAAATGTATAAAAGGCCGGTGCGCAGAGGAACCGGGCTCTTGCGATTTCAACAGCGGCGGCGTCAACAGCGGACGAACACGAGCTCTTGCGATAACCAACAGCGGCGGCGACAACAGCGGACGAGCAGGCGCTCTCTTGCGATAACCAACAGCGGCGGCGACAACAGCGGACGAGCAGGCGAGTAAGTGGGTATAGCATTCGCGGACAGTGGCGACCACGGCAGACAATTCCTGATTTTGAGACTTCTTACGTGATTGGTGGTGTGAGGTTTTAACCGACACCACTATTACGTAAGAGAGTGCTCCACCCTAGACGAAGTAAGCGCGAGGTTTTAACCGGCGTTTCACTTCAAGCACCTACTGCTGCAAGTTAGACTTTCGAGACTTCTTACGTGATTGGTGGTGTGAGGTTTTAACCGACATCACTACCACGTAAGAGAGTGCTCCACCCTAGACGAAGTAAGCGCGAGGTTTTAACCAGCGTTTCACTTCAAGCAGCTATTGCTGCAAGTTAGACTTTCGAGACTTCTTACGTGATTGGTGGTGTGAGGTTTTAACCGACACCACTACCACGTAAGAGAGTGCTCCACCCTAGACGAAGTAAGCGCGAGGTTTTAACCGGCGTTTCACTTCAAGCAGCTATTGCTGCAAGTTAGACTTTTGAGACTTCTTACGTGATTGGTGGTGTGAGGTTTTAACCGACATCACTACCACGTAAGAGAGTGCTCCCCCCTAGACGAAGTAAACGCGAGGTTTTAACCAGCGTTTCACTTCAAATAAGCTATTGCTTCTACGTCTGCCACTACCCCACTTCACTGCCACTAGACGAAGCGGAGAGAATGCAGGATTAGTTCTAATTAGTCTAAGATGAAGTTGTAATTTACGGAAAAATAAAATAAAGTAAACAAACTCCATCAAACGTTGTGTTAAGGTCAAGACAATAAATATTGTACAGGACTCTGGGAAGACTGAGCGTACCCCAGCTAGAGATTCCTTACAAGCATCACCTTCGTGGTTTCCATTCCATTCTCCCTCACATTGTTGTTTAGTCATTGTTATCCTGCTCATCATACGAGTGCCTCTGCCGTTCCATGCAGTCTTATTGTGAGCATTATGGTTATTTGATTTTCAAGCGAGGAAGTGTTGATTTTCCCAGCCAGCATTTCGTCATATGCTGCTTGAGACCCTGACACCATTCTCACTGGTATTGGCGAAACTCCAGCAAAACAATGCTCAGATTTTCCGTCGCCACACTGTGCGTAGCAGCGACAAAGGATGAGAGGGGGTAAACACAATGGGGAGGAGCAGTGGTCTGCTGCATTATTTCGTTCACACACATGAGCATGCATAGAGTAGCAGTAAGGAGCTTATCACTAAATCAATCGGTTTCAATTGAATTCTCAACTGATTTAATCTATTAATATTTTAAACAGATTATATTTTGCACGGTTGAAGAGGACTCAATCAAACACAACTCAGCCACAGTGGTCAATTGTGCGAATATAATATTCAAAAATATAAGTTTGTGCGGCTGTCACATGCAAAAGTAGCTATAGCATGAGTGAATATATATATATATATATATATATATATATATATATATATATATATATATATATATATATATATATATATTCTTGATCATGCTAATTTCCGTAGCTTATTAAGGACACTCTGTGTGAGTGCGCTTCTGTTCCAAGGATCATAAACACTTTCATGAAATTTCATGTAAACATTGTTCGAATCTTAAGCACAAATTGCTGTAATACCAAATTCGAAGAAAGCACACGCCCACCTTCTGGCTCATATATACAACTGTTGACATTTCAGTGTAAATGTTCACAGCTTCACTCTACTATAATGGTAAAAAGTGGTGCTTATTCATATTTGGCATTGGCTGGGGTCTCTGCAAAATGTGGGCTCTGAATACAGACAACCACGCCCAGTGTTGACACATTTTGATAAGTTAAGAATCAAATAAAATATATATAGGAAATTGCTTAGAAAGTATTATGATATGAGTACAAAGCCACATGAAAAACGTGGGCAGAATGAGAAAAAGGATATGCACACTTCTCTATAACAAACTTTCAGGATTTCGAAAGTTTCTTATAGAGAGGTGTGCATATCCACAAAATGAGCCCAGCTAGAATTCTATTGATGAAATACATACACAATTTTTGCTTCATATTAGTCTGAGAATTCCCCTGCCATGCCCACAGTGTATATTATTGTGTAGGGTATTTAAAACACCGCGACCTTACGATCTACTGTGCCCCACTCAAAGTACAAAGTACATCTTGGAGTCCTATCCTCTGGATAAACGTGCTGAAAAGTTTTGGCTCGGGAGCTATCACATCATTAGCAGAGCCTGGTAGAAATCCCAACTATTTCCTGCGGGTGTGCATGACAGCCAGGCAATGTGGCAGCACATGCAAGGACGTCATGCATTATGACAGCCAGGCATTGTCTCAGCACATGCAAGGACATCGTGCATTTTCATAGCAGGGGCCCAATATTTATCGATGTTATTCGTCACCAGTGACCACAGTGCACTAAATTTGGCCAGTTTAACTGCAAGGCCATTGACACAAAATGCTATAACTCGAGAGAGCTGGGAGGTCGAAGTTCAAGTAGGTCCGTCGAGCCAACAATGATGATGATGTTGATGCTATCACCCGACGTCCATACAAGGTTTATCAAGTAAATTTTACGGAATGGCACAAAATTGGAGTGTGAAAATTCAGTCCTCTTTTGATTGAGTGTTCCTCTTCCTCCTTCTCTCTTCTCTGCTTCGCTCACCTTCATTTGGCATACAGACACATGAAAAACGTTCCGACAACTAGTCAGGTTTAGCATTAAGTCATTTGTATCTCATATTGACTTGAAGTGACTCTGATTCTACGAGCAGATTTAGCATTAAGTCATTTGTATCTCATATTGACTTGAAGTGACTCTGGGTCTACGAACAGATTTAGCATTAAGTCATTTGTATCTCATATTGACCTGATGTGACTCTGATTCTACGAGCAGATTTAGCATTAAGTATCTCATATTGACTTGATGTTACTCCCATGACCACTCTCCTTCTACGAGCATAGTTTCATACTTCTCCCAGGGTGTGCAGCAGGGAGCAATTTATAGTCGCTTAACCCATCATCAATATTCAGTTCTGATTTTCCATAAAGTGTGCCTGGACTCTACTCATCGTTGCCGTTTCCAGTGCAAATGAAGCCAAACGCAGGCATTTTCTTATATTTATTTAAAAGCCAGAAGCCAAAGGCCAGATTGCGAGCAAGTGAAGCTTTCAAGCATGAAAAGGATGGACTACCCTCTTCGTCCGACTGTTAAATGCATTTCAATGCTCGCTGCATTTCCATTTGATAACTTGAAATTGAATTTCAATTGAAAGGAGAATGCTCGACATGCGTTTCCCTGTGTGAGCTGAAATCTCTGCGCACACATGTAAATACCTCTCACTTAAGCTTAGGGCGTAAAAAAATAATAATACCTTTTGGCTTGTAAATCATGTCAATTGATTGCACACAAAGGTTCCATATAAATAAGAAGAAAAGCCTTGAACTAAAAAGGACTACAGCCAAGAAAAGGAAACAAGCAGAACACCAGAACAACAAACAGCAGCAGCAGCAGCAAGAAAGCAAAAACAAAAACCAACACCAAGCTAAAAACAAGAACAAATGCCAACAACAACAACAACAACAAGAACAACCAAATACATGCAGTCGCTAGAAGCCGAAGCAGAAGTAAATTCCTGCCAATGAGCTGCCATAAAAGCGAAACCCAGTTTTATGCACTTAAAAAATATAAAAATAAAATCTTCCCAAAATAAACAGCTTAAAAGCCTAATTATGAAATTCAAAAGCGGCAACGGCAACAACACCAACAACACCAACAACACTAACAACACCAACAACACTAACAACAGCAACAACACCAACAACACTAACAACAGCAACAACACCAACAACATCAACAACTACAGGAGCGGCAGCAAGTCGTATAATAAAGATTTAACCCAAAAAAACATGCGCCATAAATAAGGACGAAATGCAAATGTCATAAAAACGCCAAAAGCTGCCGCCACAATGGCATCATTGAACTGAACTCAAAGAGCAGCAACAAAAATTGGGTATCAATGGGAAAAAGGAAACCAGAGCACACGCACACACACACAGAAGCAGAGACACCAGCTCACACACACAAATACCCACGCAAATACGCACACTTCGACACACACAGAGTCGCATGGAAGAGCTCCTCCATACACATGAAGAAAGTGACATAGAGAAAGAGGAGGAGTGGGGAAGCGAGAGGAAGACAGATGGACAGAGAGAACAGGAGGAGGCATGTAGAAAAATAGCGTAAAATACGCTTAAGATATAACCGAAGAACAAACAAATAAGCCACAGGGACACACAAGCACACGCAGGCATACACCCATTCACATAAACACACACACACACACACACACTCGTATATAAAATATATAAATAACAACTTTTTACGAAGCACACAAAGTTGTAAGTAAGACCCCCCCCCAGCAAAAAAGCCCATCATCCCAGCAGTATTTGTGGAAAGCCGGAAAGGTGTTCTTTGCCTGCTCCCATGAGGGAGGGCTCAGTTTGTGTTTGGACAGGCTCATCGGAAAATTAGTATCAGGTGGCAGACAAAAAGTGTTGTATGTGATGGCACACAATTTTTGAGAGTCTCGCACAAACTCACCACAAATTCATTCATAATTGATATTTTGCCAAAGAGTTATTCATTGTTGTTCGCGAGTATCGGAAGTGACTCTAGGGATCAAGATGTGGAGAGTTCAGACACCTCACTGAGCATGTTCACCAAGTGAAATTGCGCTCTTGTGATAGCTGTGATGTCATCAGGAAGTGCAAATACAAATATATGTCGCTTGATACACCAAAATTTACGCAGATTGTGGTGTAAGATTGAAGTGTACTCGTATATTAAACAACTGCCTGGACTGAACTATATTCTATTATCCGAGGGTCGCAGGTTCAAATCCTGCCACGGGCGTGGTCTCCAAAAATGCTTCTTTCTATAAAATCGTTTTCTCTTCGAGTCGAAAGCCTCTGTAGCTAGTACTCTATTATATTGTTCCTGTGCTGGCCGAATGTTACTCACTTTAGTTTTACCCAAAGGATATGTAAAATAACAACACGGATTATGTATAAAACAATGGCGAAGTCAGAAAAGAGCAACACATTCCCTTCTCCTACTGGATTGAGTTGATACTGAAAACCCGGACAGCAATCACCACAAAAACAGGAGTGAGGTATTCCTAAGCCACCAGTTATAATTCTAATTCACAATTATCATTTTCCTCTGACAGCGGTGCCTTGGAGAGCGTCTACCTGGCAATCATTTTGCTATTATTGGTATTACAAACAAAGAGGATCACTTCACAAAACTCTTGAAATATATTGAAAAGTAGTTCGAAATATGAAAAGCTTTTCGTTTTAATCCAATCAGTCTTCATCAACTGCTTTATTCAAAGCTACAAATGGTTGGACCTTTGAAAAGGATGGGATCTGATGTCTCATGCGGTATCACAAAGGGTCAATGTTGGCCTAAGTGCACCCTTCGGGCAGCCGGCTTACTTACCTACCTACTCCAATCAGTAGCATACTACCAGTAACACTGTATAGGGTTACCCAATGTTTACCCTGTACTCTTACCACAATGGCGTCAAATTTCTATGAACGAATAAACAACGTCGGAATGAAATTACCACATTCTCTCAAGTATTGTATGTGATGCTTTGGCGTTAAATGTACTCAATACTTTAATTGTGTTTGTCTCTTTAACAATTCCTTCACTGTAGTAGTGAGTTTTGGTAGCCTGTGCTTCCTGTGCATCTGGCAATTTGTGGATCATGCTCAGGATCAATTTGTCACTTTCCAAATGAAAAGTAAGTGAAGTGATCTTAGATAGTGGACAATTCCAAGCCAGCTTCCTTGAAAAAACTCGTAGTCTTGCTCTAAATTGAATTTTGTTATTGGTGATGCTTGAAAGCGATCATTTGTCAGCTGTCATTTGTCAGTTGAGAGTGGTAATATCAGTTGCAGAAGATATCAGCTTCATTTTTGAGCTTCAGTTGTGAGTTCCATTTGTGAGCTTCAGTTGTCAACTGTCAGTTACCAGTGTTAATGCCAGTTGTTAGTTGTTAACTAACAGTTGTCAGCTTTCAATTGTCAGTGTTAGTATCAGTTGCCAGTCGTTAACTGTCAGTTGTTATCTGTCAGTAGTCAGCTATTTGTTTGACTTCTCATCTTCAGTTGTCAGTTGCCAATTGTCAGTGTTAATCTCAGTTGTTAGTTGTTAACTAACAGTTGTCAGCTTTCAATTGTCAGTGTTAGTATCAGTTGCCAGTCGTTAACTGTCAGTTATTATCTGTCAGTAGTCAGCTATTTGTTTGACTTGTCATCTTCAGTTGTCAGTTGCCAATTGTCAGTGTTAATCTCAGTTGTTAGTTGTTAACTAACAGTTGTCAGCTTTCAATTGTCAGTGTTAGTATCAGTTGCCAGTCGTTAACTGTCAGTTGTTATTTGTCAGTAGTCAGCTATTTGTTTGACTTGTCATCTTCAGTTGTCAGTTGCCAATTGTCAGTGTTAATCTCAGTTGTTAGTTGTTAACTAACAGTTGTCAGCTTTCAATTGTCAGTGTTTGTATCAATTGCCAGTCGTTAACTGTCAGTTGCTATCTGTCAGTAGTCAGCTATTTGTTTGACTTGTCATCTTCAGTTGTCAGTTGCCAATTGTCAGTGTTAATCTCAGTTGTTAGTTGTTAACTAACAGTTGTCAGCTTTCAATTGTCAGTGTTTGTATCAATTGCCAGTCGTTAACTGTCAGTTGTTATCTGTTAGTAGTCAGCTATTTGTTTGACTTGTCATCTTCAGTTGTCAGTTGCCAATTGTCAGTGTTAATCTCAGTTGTTAGTTGTTAACTAGCAGTTGTCAGCTTTCAATTGTCAGTGTTTGTATCAATTGCCAGTCGTTAACTGTCAGTTGTTATCTGTTAGTAGTCAGCTATTTGTTTGACTTGTCATCTTCAGTTGTCAGTTGCCAATTGTCAGTGTTAATCTCAGTTGTTAGTTGTTAACTAACAGTTGTCAGCTTTCAATTGTCAGTGTTTGTATCAATTGCCAGTCGTTAACTGTCAGTTGTTATCTGTTAGTAGTCAGCTATTTGTTTGACTTGTCATCTTCAGTTGTCAGTTGCCAATTGTCAGTGTTAATCTCAGTTGTTAGTTGTTAACTAACAGTTGTCAGCTTTCAATTGTCAGTGTTAGTATCAGTTGCCAGTCGTTAACTGTCAGTTGTTATCTGTCAGTAGTCAGCTATTTGTTTGACTTGTCATCTTCAGTTGTCAGTTGCCAATTGTCAGTGTTAATCTCAGTTGTTAGTTGTTAACTAACAGTTGTCAGCTTTCAATTGTCAGTGTTAGTATCAGTTGCCAGTCGTTAACTGTCAGTTGTTATCTGTCAGTAGTCAGCTATTTGTTTGAGTTGTCATCTTCAGTTGTCAGTTGCCAATTGTCAGTATTAATCTCAGTTGTTAGTTGTTAACTAACAGTTGTCAGCTTTCAATTGTCAGTGTTAGTATGAGTTGCCAGTCGTTAACTGTCAGTTGTTATCTGTCAGTAGTCAGCTATTTGTTTGAGTTGTCATCTTCAGTTGTCAGTTGCCAATTGTCAGTTGTCTGCTTCAGTTGTCAGTGTCAGTTCTCAATTGTCAGTTGTCTGCTCCAGTTGTCAGTGTCAGTTGTCAATTGACAGCCGTTTTGAGCTTTTCCAATCTCTATTTTCTCAAAACTATCACTATTTTATGTCGCTACCTCACCAAATAATCCTCCCAATCTACATATTCAATTGTCACATGTGTCTACAAAGATGTTTACATAAACAACAATCAAGTATTCAGTTTGATGTACTGATTCCGAGGTTTTTTTATATAGGACAGGAGTCGTTGTAAATATTCGTTCATTTCTGATCATGAGCATACGAGATTTTGATCAGTTTTCGACTCTGAGGAAAACCGATTTTATATTTACCCGATTATATTTTATATATATAAATATTATTATATATATATATATATATATTATTATATTCTATTATCATATCGGCGTATTTGGTACAATGATTGATATTCGTTCGGTAGTGTACGGAAGGGAACACTTTTTGTGTTGTTCGCGAAGTCAATATATTTAATCCATCGTATTATTAGTTGGATATTCTTGTGTAAGAGGCATTTGCCTTCATTTATAGAGCAGACATTCTTGGAAATATCATAAATTCCGTATGTGTAAAGTTCATTTAAGACCGGTTCTTATACAAATTGATATATGATGTGCTGGTATATGAAGTGATGATATGTGAAGTGCGGACGAAGGAATCAGGCACTGTAAATCAGGGATGACCACGAAAAATTTATCCGGAGCTAGAGAAAATAACATGACTCACGAAGTGGAGATATGAGTATATGAGCGACATCTCACAGAAACCTCTGCGGTCCTGCCATTTTGAAGAATGGATCGTTGAATTGTGAAATATTCAACATAAAATCACAAAAAAACTAAATTGTAAGTGAGAGATGAAAAGCTGAATATTAAAAACTAATGCCAGACCACTTGAAGATGGAACAAAAGGGTAACACCCATCAAGAATATGTCCACTGATCGCAGGAATCTGGAATTATTTTATAATATTACTATATATATTACTAATATCACTGATATCAGATTCTATGTCAACAGATCACAGGAATCAGGAATTATTTTATTATATTCAGGCAGCCACAACCCGCTCACTGATATCAGATTCTATGACTACACGTACCTCATAGAATCTGATATCTGATACCTCAGTTACCTATGAAAAAAGTTACTTTACCCTTTGAGCCGAAAGCCCTGGCAGCTAGCGCTCCTTTTTCTTCTTAATCATAATAATTTATTAATGGGATAACTATAATAAATAAATACATAAATAAATACTTTACCCTTTGTCAGGATAGACGGACATCTTGTAAAACATATTTCTGATATCAGGTTATATATCGCATTCATGGGGATTTGTTCATTATCATTCGTTATGGAACTCATATTGCTATTGAATAATAAGAGTACTCATGCCAAGCCTGGTTCAAACGAACAATCAGACAAATTTTGGGATTTTTGGAAAGAAATCTAAGCAGATTTGGGTAAATTTTCGCTGCATACACACCACTGTGCGGCACAAAAAACCCCCCTCCCCAAAACAATACCATTTTACTGCATACTGAAGCGCAACAAATAAACGAACCGAAATGCTCGTAACAAGGAGAAGCATGGAGAACAGGCAATAGCAATCATTATGTTAATGCGGAAAATGATGAACATTAAAGTACAAGCAAGGCAAATACATATATATAGAGAACCAATAGAACCCACTCACACACACACACACACACACACACACACAAACACACTTGCGGTTGCAGCCTTTGGGGTGGCTGCCTATTTTTAATGCTGTGCTGCTGCTGCCTGCTAACTTACCTTCTATCTGGCATCTGCTGTCACGTTGCCGGCCGTAATGTGTTCATCTTTACGGTTAAGCGAGAGATGAGACACAAGCGATATTCACAGTTGATGATACGGTTCTGCGAACGTCTTCTTCTACACTTACAGATACTGATCACATGTTGTTGCATGCGGCTGACATTTTCGGCTCAGGCAATCCTGCGGGTAAGCAGGCCCCGTGTACTCTCGTACATTTGTGTGGGTGCCTGTGGGTGGGTGCCTGTGGGTGGGTGCTATTTAATGATAACTGCGCGCTGATGTTGAGAACAGTAATAATAATAATAATAAAAGTAATAATAAGAATAAGACCGAGCAGGATAATAGGATAAATACAGCATATTATCAACAATTTTCGATATACTTGTGGCTAACATGAGGAAAAAAGCAGCGGGTAGCTCGGCAGACAGCCAGGCAGCTACGCAGTTAGGCTGATAGGCTGGTAGGCAGGCGGGCGCTCCTACCATACATTCTGGGTTATTAGGTGGGTCTTAAAGGCACTGGTGTAAGGTTAGGCTAGAAATGCAGTGCATGCTCGGCCTACTAAGCCAATATATCAGTGTAGATATATGTGTGTGCAGGCGAGTTTATGTATGCGGGCATATACTCGTACAAGCAGAGCGAGTATGTGAACCCTTACAGCACTCTGGCACCGGCAGCGGTGGCAGCAAATGCGCGTAACCTAAATCTTTTATGTGTGCAGAAACAGCAACAGCACAGCAACAACAGCAACGAACTGCAAAAGGCACAATAATGCCACCAACGACAGCAGCTAACGACATGCAGCTCGCTGTTGTGCTCCAGAGAAAACCTTGAAAAAACATGCTCCGCTCTTATTTGAGTTTTTTCTATTTTTTCCATTTTTTTCCTTTTTATTTTATATTTAATTTCTTTTTTTGTTGGCCAAAATGATATTTTTGTATTTATTTATTTTTGTGGACTAATGCGTTGGGGGTTTTTTTTTAAGTGTATTCAATAACAACACCAACAACGTAACAAGAGCATCAGCAATAATACTCGTAAAGCCTGATTTCGTTCAAAGCCTTTTTAAGCTGGTTGCAGGCTTACTTACATTGCTTTGGTTGTTGTCGCCAGTGTTGTTGGCATTTTTGCCGCATTATAATAACAAAATACTTTTTAATTCCACACACACTCATGCACACACACACTCATACACAGGGAGCGACAAACACACATGCAAGCGAGCGTTCTCCGTATACACTTTA
The DNA here is from genome assembly GCA_920105625.2 of Clusia tigrina. Lineage (NCBI taxonomy): Eukaryota > Metazoa > Arthropoda > Insecta > Diptera > Clusiidae > Clusia > Clusia tigrina. The sequence goes on from OV050032.1 coordinate 189,128,930, forward strand.
GTCCAGTCCACAGACGACCAACAGCAGCAAGGATGATGATGGATAATAGAGATAATGGACTAAAATGCTCGCACTCGCATGTATGCGCGCATGTGATTAACGTCACATTTGGATATGCTGCTCGGTTTGCTGCCGGTTTGTGCTGATTTATTCCTTCGCTTAAAAATCCCTGGCAACCCAGAACAAACAAGCGTACGCGGAACATCAGCGAGTCGCTGTTCACCTCAGCATGAAGTGAGGTGCACCTATCGCACACATGCACACATGCTCACACATGCACACACATGCACACATCCTCACAGGCTCACATACACGCATTCACACATTCACACATGCACACATACACACATACACGGTTGCCAGGGATGCTCCCATATTCGTATACGTTATGCGATTATTCACTTTTTATACGAAAGGGTGTTTGTTTCAGATAAAAAGAAGAACCGGAAAAATTTCATTAAATGACCAAAATTAAATTTCTCTTTTTGAATCTTTTTAAGGCATTTGGTATTTAATTAAAATTTCGGTCGCCCGTGGACCACGACCATCCCTTACGTAACGCATTCTGAAAGTCACATTTTCGACGACTTTCTCAAATATTTACGGCTGAATGTTGCCAATAACACGCACTATGTTGGCTCTCAAAGCAGAAATAGTCGTCATTTTTTAAGCACCACGTAACGACCTCACACGACCTCCCAGTAGACATAAGTCACTGGCGTTAATCGGTTAATCTGGGTGGCCAACTGATGGGTGGTGGATTGGTGCCATGAGATAATGTTGCCGCCGAATTGCTACGCCAATAACTCCACAGTTCGATGCCACACAAATTTGCAAGCACAAAATCCTTGATCATCTTTCGGTGATTCAAATAAGTTTGTTATCAAATCCACATTCCTCAAAGAGTGCAAAAGGAGACCACTAACTTCTTGAAACCCAATTGAAAGTGTTCCTAACTTCAAATGGTTGTCTATCGAAATATTTTGTTGCGAAAATTAGTTCATGCTAATTGTTTGGTTCACTGGACTCTTCAAAATATTCCGAAAGTGTCGAAATATTTTGTTACGAAAATTAGTTCCTGCTAATTGTTTGGTACACTGGACTCTTGAAAATGTTCCGGAAGGGTCGAAAAATTTTGTTACGAAAATTAGTTCATGCTAATAGTTTGGTTCATTGGACTCTTGAAAATGTTCCGAAAGGGTCGAAAAATTTTGTTGCGAAAATTAGTTCATGCTCAAAGTTTGGTTCACTGGATTCTTGAAAATGTTCCTCACCCCAGAAAGATTTGTGTTTGTGTACTTTTGGGTATCAAAAAACGTCGAAATATTTTGTTACGAAAATTAGTTCATGCTCATAGTTTGGTTCACTGGACTCTTGAAAATGTTCCGGAAGGGTCGAAAAATTTTGTTACGAAAATTAGTTCATGCTAATAGTTTGGTTCATTGGACTCTTGAAAATGTTCCGAAAGGGTCGAAAAATTTTGTTGCGAAAATTAGTTCATGCTCAAAGTTTGGTTCACTGGATTCTTGAAAATGTTCCTCACCCCAGAAAGATTTGTGATTGTGTGCTTTTGGGTATCAGAAAACGTCGAAATATTTTGTTACGAAAATTAGTTCATGCTCATAGTTTGGTTCACGGGACTCTTGAAAATGTTCCGAAAGTGTCGAAATATTTTGTTACGAAAATTAGTTCATGTTCATAGTTTGGTTCACGGGACTCTTGAAAATGTTCCGAAAGTGTTGAAATATTTTGTTCCGAAAATTAGTTCATGCTAATTGTTTGGTTCACTGGACTCTTCAAAATATTCCGAAAGTGTCGAAATATTTTGTTACGAAAATTAGTTCATGCTCATAGTTTGGTTCACGGGACTCTTGAAAATGTTCCGAAAGTGTTGAAATATTTTGTTACGAAAATTAGTTCATGCTAATAGTTTGGTTCATTGGACTCTTGAAAATGTTCCGGAAGGGTCGAAAAATTTTGTTGCGAAAATTAGTTCATGCTCAAAGTTTGGTTCACTGGATTTTTGAAAATGTTCCTCACCCCAGAAAGATTTGTGTTTGTGTACTTTTGGGTATCAAAAAACGTCGAAATATTTTGTTACGAAAATTAGTTCATGCTCATAGTTTGGTTTACTGGACTCTTCAAAATATTCCGAAAGTGTCGAAATATTTTGTCACGAAAATTAGTTCATGCTAATAGTTTGGTTCACTGGACTCTTGAAGATGTTCCGAAAGTGTTGAAAAATTTTGTTGCGAAAATTAGTTCATGCTAATAGTTTGGTTCACTGGACTCTGTCAAGTAATGAAGAACACATTTGTTTGATTATTTGTCTTTTATGAATTAGATTATATTTCGCTTAAGCAATTAGTGAATTAGCAAATTAGCAACACTTCACTTAATAATACGTGGACTATTTTAGTGCATTACCCACTGCTTTCAAGTCACAACTAAACTCAACTCTTGTTATTTATGTCAACTACTTTGGATATTGCTCCATCCTCGAGACTGTTGCTCCATTATGTTCATTAGAGACTGCTTCTTAACTGATTTATACATGATAGAAAGAGATACAATTAATGAGGACACGTCTGTGTTGATTTATAGGGATGATGATGCAGGAAAGAAAGACTAGTGACTTATAACATCAGCGAGAACGATACAGAAAAAGCGGTGAATTCCATTTGTAAACGAAAACTTGGAATATTAGAGTCCTTATATACTTGGCCATTTTAGAGTCCTTGTATAGACAGATTAGATGGATGCCTGCTCTCTTTCATTCAAAGTCATTGAAAACTTATTCTAAAGCACTACTCATTACATCACAAACATATTTTTCCCAATACACATTTGACTAGGGTACTCGAATAGCAAATAAGTTGAGAAAGGTATGTGAGGAAGATTCACAATGACTGCACTACAATATTCGTCAATGTTCCCCAGACGTTCAACAGCATTTTAAATAATGGCATAGTTTTAAGTCTCAAAAAATGTCTACTCCCCAAAACTGACAGTGCCTTGGAACTCATCTGGACTAAGGAACTGAACTGAATTTTAACTACAAACAAAGAGTTGAAGAAAGTCTCTGAATTCCTGCGAAACTGCTCAACAAATTGGGCCAGAAAATCTATATATATATATATATATATATATATATATATATATATATATCAGTATCACAGTAGCTATGAGGATAATGACATTACTCTGACACGACATTGATAAGGACATTACTCTGATACAACACTTATAATGACATTACTCTGACATTACGTGCGGCATATACTGCCAGCGGTTGAGAAGTATTTGAAGGAACGGTTCAAAATTAGTTGTAGACACTTCAGTATTTATGATAAATACAACTTCCTGACACAAACACAGAACTAGATCAATCCAAGTCGACTTTGGGACACACATTTCTCACTACTCTGCCCAAAAGGAGAGTATTTCAGGTGTGGTTCAGGCTACTAATCGGACATTACTCGACCACTTGCATCCTGGGAAGATATGGGGATACTGGGTGTGCTTTCTCATGATTTTTAGAGATGTTGTGGTGCTGATGATTAATATTATTATTAAAGGGCGCTTCTGGCACTCCGACCTCAGGAATCCATTGGGTTCAGAATATTTCTCGAGTCCAGTTTCCTCGCTATATTTGAGTACAAAGCTATTTTGTTGAGTCTTATTTCTTCATCCGATCTTACACGATTACCCCAATGCTTCTTTCGCTTATGCATTGATGCAGTAATGCTGGGCATGATCCCAACACATGTTTCGCAGTCTCATCTTCTTCCCTGCACAACCTGCAAACCCCATTAGAGTAAATTCCCAGTTTTGTTCGGTGTCAATACAAAACTAATTTCTCACCTCCTTTGAGGGAGTTCAGTATTCAGCCACGTAGATTATCCGTTCACTGCTTTCAGTTGCGAGTATATAAAGTTCACCAATGCCTGAGTCTTATAGAACTGTAATCTGCGAAGTGTTCATTGCGAATATGTGTCGAAAAATAATTGAAGAGAAATTGCCTGATTTAACAACAACAGAGAAGATTTACTTGAGTTGATTATTTTACTGGCTACACGACAAATATTGCAGGCATCCATTTAAGCCTGCAATATTTGTCCTGTTCAAAGGCTGCACTGAAACAACTCGAACTCAAATATCTCGAAATAATTGTTCAATTACTGCGATACTCAATATTGCAACTAAAATGCATTAAATAATATTTCATATTCATCACGGCAGATAAAAGAATAATATGCATGAAAATGGAATTGCTTTTAATTAGTCTTGATTTCCGTCGGCTCTGTGCGTGCGTGTGTGTGTGTAAATAATTCACATGTGAATATTAGATAGCAATCGATTATTGCAGAAGTGCGTGTATTGCTTACTTGCAGCTGACCCGGCATTCAAGCAACATTTGAAATTTTAATTGCGGGCAATGGATTTGTTTTCAGCATTGTGCAGATGCATAGATGCAGAATTTATGCTTTAATGAAATGTGATATACTCGCATTCATACGCTTCCCTTCACATCGTTCAGCTTCATGCACACTGCGTACATCCTGCAGGAGTTGGTTAGCAAGTAGTGTTAATTGATCATAAGAGCATTTAATTTAATTAGTCAAATTGAAGTGAACCAAACCGACCAGCATTGAGCATTGAATTGCTTTATGCCGGCGCACAGCATGGCGTATGATTAACATTTGTGTATGTGTAACAATTATCCTTGCCTGCATGGATGCATCCACGTACGTATGTGCGATGCAAGTGTGTGGGTGAGTGGGTGCGTTGAGTGACTGAGTGAATGTGAGTGGGTGTGTATGTGTGTGGAAGTGTGTGTGTGTGTGTGTGTGTGTGTGTGTGTGTGTGGAAGTGTGTGTTTGTATATTATGAACGTTTATATCTCAAATACCAATACTAATTCCAATTTGAGATAAAATGCCACAACCGAATTCAATTAGTCACGAAATGGGCAATTATCAATTTTTAAGTCAATTACGAGCAAATATCGCACAGAATCTGCTGTGAGAGGGGGGGAGTGAAGGCGTGGTCATGGCTGTGGTCATGGTTGTGGTCAAGGCTGTGGTCGTTCTCTCTTTAATAACGTGTCGGCTCCGATTCCCTGACGCAATTTGACACTTCCATTATGTCCTTACGCTTTCTCTAATCTGCTGCAGCGCATCTGCGTTTTTGTTCGCCTCGGTGTGCTAATGGCGGGTCAGCTGCAACGCACCGGCAAGGAGTGTGGGTGATTACGGCGCTACTTCGTCTTATCTTGGCCAGCTCGGTCACTTGAAGTTTTTACCTTCGCTCTGTTGCGGTTTCAAACCGCATAAGCTGCTCCACCACCATATAACCGGCAACACCACTCCTCGAGTAGTCAGTCCGAGATACGAGTGTGCATGTTGAGTTGATTTAAAATGCTGGGGCAAAAGTCTTCTTGTGGCTGTTTTTGTTTCATATTTCTTCAGGTTTTTTGCGTTGTCGCACACCATTTGCTACTTAAGTTTCGAGCCCGGGATAGGTTTTTTCCCAAACACTTTGCTTTTAGATACTCGCATCTAATCCGATGTGTCCCTGGTGGTGTCCATTGGAAATGGTCGACAAAAACAGCTGCACTACGAGTGTTGCTTTGATGTTGTTGTGGTCGACACCGGGAATTGAGGTGAGGGTTTTCTCTTATGTTCTGGTTCTGATTCTGTGACGTTTTTCGTGATGGCCTCCTTTGACAGATGAGGCAAATAATTTGTCTTGGTTTTTGTGCGAGCGGTCAAGGAAAGTTGTGCCACTAAGAGGCGACAGTTTTGGAGCTGGCTAAATTCCACAAACAATATGAGCCTAAAAATTTAAACAATTTTTAGGAGATGCGTAGCAGCTTCTCTTTCTGCTGTAGAAAAGTGGTTCCGTAATGTTCGCAAGTGTACGCGAAACAGTCCTGGAAGTCGCACCAACTGAGAGTAAATAAAAGCCAGCTACGCCGTGGGCAACACCAGTAACGAGGAGCCTAAAGGTTTGTTGAGGTTATCCCTATCATTGAGTTGAGTTAAACATCTTCAAGGATCAATCACTTAGACAGCAGCAGGCTTTGGTGCCGGGATCCAAGGTAGAAATACGAGAATAAACTTGGATTTATTGCAATATCCCAGAAAGCAAGGTGTCAATAATGATATGTCTATTCTCTCAAATGTCAACTAGCCAATGAAGTGAAGCGTTCATTGAGCAATCGGTCATTTTGGGTCATGTTGCTAGGACACTACCAGTGAAAATTGCACGGAAAACTTCAGACTACACATATTTATGTGCCCATACAACGAAGCTGACACAATTGATTCCTAATCAGTGGAAAAGTGGACTCAATAAACCCTGCTCAACTCGATACCTTGCGTCAGCTTGCTTTCCTCTTGTATAAAGGATAAACTACTCGGACATCGAACCAGCTAAAATGCTCAGGGAGTTCACTTAACTTACTTTCAAGTTCTTCTAAAGATATGCGAAACTACAACGTCTTTAGCGGTACTCTGGCACATTCTTCAACAGTTTTGCATTAATATTGGAATATTTCCCTAGACCGGCTGGGAATTTAAGTAACAGCCCTTCTTAGTGCGTGGTGTGTGCTTTGTGTAAGAGTCAAGTCGGTTTGTATGGCTGTGTGTCGATGTGTGTGCGAATGAACATAAACCGAACTGAAATACTTTGCGGCTTGGCGTGGTGTAATCTTTTTCTTCCGTTGTAAACTCGAAATCTCAACGACGAAGCGTAACGACATTGTGTTGATTTTGTTAACTGACCGCCAACGCCAGGGGGCGAGGGGTCCTGCTGGCAGATAGCTGTGTCAAAAGTGGTTTTTAGAAAAGGGGACAAATGCACCTTGACTGCTTTAAGAGTTCAAATCCTGTGCAACCACAAAAATTTGACTTTAATTCAATGCACATTTTGCCAGGTTGACTCTCAGTCCATTTTGATGGCATCCTCAGGCGAGCGTTTAGGTCGTTATCACACTCTTAGCACTTGCTTGAAATTAAATGGGGTACGCCTTCATACTTTTTGGTTGCCGTGATGCATTTTTAATGTAAGAATAGTATGACGAAATAGTATTTTCGTTATTCTTGACTCGTTATGAATAAATGTTAAATGCCAGAAGTCAGTAGTGAAGTGTTTTTGATGACAAGTGATTGGTGAAAAGACATTAGTGAGAAGTTATATAAATAACGAGCCATGTGAGTCATAAATAACGAGTAACAAACAATTAGTCATGATTAAAGGAGTCATAAATAATAGTCATAAATAAAGAGTCATAAATAAAGAGTCATAAACAAAGAGTAAAAAATAAAGAATTATAAACAAAGAGTCATAAATAATAGCCATAAATAATTAGGCATAAACAATCAGTCATAAATAATAGTCATAAATAATGAGTCATAAATAACGAGGCATAAATAAAGAGTCATAAACAAAGAGTACAAAATAAATAGTTATAAAAAAAAGTCATAAGTGACGAGCAATAAACAATGAGTCATAAACAATGAGTCATAAATAATAGTCATAAATAATGAGGCATAAATAAAGAGTCATAAATAATGAGGCTTAAACAAATAGTTAAAAACAAAGAGTCACAATCACAGAGTCATAAATAACGTGGCATAAATAAAGAGTCATAAACAAAGAGTACAAAATAAATAGTTATAAAGAAAAAGTCATAAGTGACGAGTAATAAACAATGAGTCATAAACAATGAGTCATAAATAATAGTCATAAATAATGAGGCATAAATAAAGAGTCATAAATAATGAGGCATAAACAAATAGTTATAAACAAAGAGTCACAATCACAGAGTCATAAATAACGAGGCATAAATAAAGAGTCATAAACAAAGAGTTACAAATAGATAGTTATAAAGAAAAAGTCATAAGTGACGAGTAATAAACAATGAGTCATAAACAATGAGTCATAAATAATAGTCATAAATAATGAGGCATAAATAAAGAGTCATAAATAATGAGGCATAAAAAAATAGTTATAAACAAAGAGTCACAATCACAGAGTCATAAATAACGAGGCATAAATAAAGAGTCATAAACAAAGAGTACAAAATAAATAGTTATAAAGAAAAAGTCATAAGTGACGAGTAATAAACAATGAGTCATAAACAATGAGTCATAAATAATAGTCATAAATAATGAGGCATAAATAAAGAGTCATAAATAATGAGGCTTAAACAAATAGTTAAAAACAAAGAGTCACAATCACAGAGTCATAAATAACGAGGCATAAATAAAGAGTCATAAACAAAGAGTACAAAATAAATAGTTATAAAGAAAAAGTCATAAGTGACGAGTAATAAACAATGAGTCATAAACAATGAGTCATAAATAATAGTCATAAATAATGAGGCATAAATAAAGAGTCATAAATAATGAGGCTTAAACAAATAGTTAAAAACAAAGAGTCACAATCACAGAGTCATAAATAACGAGGCATAAATAAAGAGTCATAAACAAAGAGTACAAAATAAATAGTTATAAAGAAAAAGTCATAAGTGACGAGTAATAAACAATGAGTCATAAACAATGAGTCATAAATAATAGTCATAAATAATGAGGCATAAATAAAGAGTCATAAATAATGAGGCATAAACAAATAGTTATAAACAAAGAGTCACAATCACAGAGTCATAAATAACGAGGCATAAATAAAGAGTCATAAACAAAGAGTTACAAATAGATAGTTATATACTATATAATAGCCATAAACAAGGATTCATAAAGGAAAAGTCATAAATAAAGGGTCATAAATAACGAGGCATAAATAAAGAGTCATAATTAAACAGTCATAAATAACGAGGCATAAATAAAAAGAAATAAAGAGAAAGTCATATATAGTTCCATCCTTTTAGCATCAATAATATAAAATAACTTATGGACTAATCTTGATGACTGTGAAGTTTCAAGGGCCTTATGGCCTAGGTTAGACATGAAGAGAACGAAGGCTCTCTTAGGGCTCAACAAACCTGCAGTAAGAGTGCTTACGGGGGTCATTACCAGGGATTGTGTTATCGCAAGAATGCTTCCACATTGGCGTATGCCATGGAGCGGGCTATGCAGGAGTTGCCATGATGAAGAAGAGGTGGAGTCGATTCATCACTTTTAATATCAATGTCCAAGACTACAGTTGAAACGAGTTCAACGATTGGGGTCGCGCTTCTTCACAAGCTTGACAGAGATAGCGGTGGTGGACTTATTGGATCTCCTCACTTTCATCTGGAAAACCAAATTGTTTAATAGGAATGGTACATCCAATGTATACGGAAATCGAGGGTAAGGACGAGTATACCTCCTCTTGGCATTTTGGAAGCCAGTCACAATGGACATAGATGTCTTCGAGTGCAAGTGCGGATACCGTATCCGCACACGCCTTCGCAACATAGCATCAATAGTCTTAGTTTTGGACAAAGGACAAATGATCAGGACAACAACAAACAGAAGAACAACAACAAAACACTATTGAAGGTTGCCAAAGGACAAATGATCAGGACAACAACAAACAGAAGAACAACAACAAAGCGATGAAGGTGATCAAAGGGCAATTACTCAGGACAGCAACAAACAGAAGAACAACAACAAAGCGGCGAAGGTGATCAAAGGACAAACCACTACAACAACAACGAGCATGGCTTAGCAACAAGCGACGCCGATCAACGGGAGTGGAACTTCAAACAACGGCCCGCCAACAACACTATACACTGGCAGTGGTGGTCGTTTAAGACTATATAAGCCGTGTCGTTCGAGGAGTAGGTCTCTTTTGCTACATATCGCCGACGACATCAGACCTGCTCTTCTACTGCATTCCGACGACGAGTTCAGACCTCTCGTGTACTCCAAACTGCCGAATAGATCAGAGCTTCTTTTGCTATATACCGTCGACGAGATTAGATCTATTTTTCTACATACCGCTGACTGGACAACACCTATTCTACTAGACACATACGCTACGAACTCAGTGAGAACATCTGGTTTTCAATCGTTTTCTAACTGAGGCACATAGATCTGCAACGTGACAGTTCGCCTATAGGGACAAGGACAACAAAATAAAACCTTAGCTAGGCACGCGAAGAGTACTACCCCAAGTGATAGACCTAAGAACAATTCAATAGTATTCTAAGGGCTAACTAAGTCCATAGTAGTAAACTTTATTAATATATTTTAAATAAATAAAGAAATTTAAACTATAATAACCCTGGTGGAATTCAATATATAAATTTTCTGTACACGACCCCTGGAAGCCGCTGAGTCTACCCCAGCTATAGAATAGAAGTCGTTACAGTGTCATGATCTTGAAATATGCCGAAATGAATAAAAAGGGTGTGCTTCGTGACGATGGGCGCCAGTTGTGACTTGGCAATACAATATGCTTAAAACTGAGACTTGTTAAACTGTGTAATGAATGCATGAACTATGCAATAAATGAATTGCTGTCATATCAACTACCTTCGAGATCATTCCCACACACTCCAAAATCGAACCCATCGAGTTATCAGTATTTATGAGGTGGTTTTTTTGTTGTTGTTTTTATGACTTTTTGTGTATAAACACAATGGGCTCTCATTAGTTAAAAGGATTGGAATAGATTTTTACCATATACATAAAATGAATTTCATCACAGCATTAAGAACATCACTTACAGACTATGAAGTAGCACCAACATAAATTCTAACGCCACAACACCAGTTTCCTAGTACAATTTGTAGTCAGACAAATTGCAGTGGTCGCCTGATTAAGGAAGAGTGGTGATATCCTTATCGGCCTCATTGACCTCAATTGCCTTCTTGTGTAAATTTGCAAAGTGACATATCTGAACTATCACGGTCTTAGTTGGTAGACGGAATTTCACTGTCCAGTACACTACGTAGGCGCATTTATGCTTAGCCTTTAAAGCAGCCTCATAACGACAGGCCTATACAATAATATTCCGAGGGCTCATCAGCAACAGGATTTCAAGTTCATTGTTTCCTGGTTTGCTTATCACAGATATGACTTTTTTCGCTTAATGAGGTCAGCGCTTAGGCAATGCTTAGCTAAGTTCAGAATACGGCTGTGGTAAAGAGAAGCTCCAGTAAAAAGTTACAGCATTTTAATGTTACAAGTTTTGATAGGTGTACGACGCACCGTATAGAAGTTAGAGCCATTTGAAGTTTTATCAGTGTTTCATTTTGGACTCAAGGGTAGCATATTTTATACCGATATCTCAAATTGACAAGAGTACTTTATTGTCACAAAATGTCCTTTTTTAATATCCTTAGGTTACGAGTACCTTAAAAGAGAGACGGTTCTTTAAAATGGTCTTTAAGAGTTAGGTTCGAATTATGGAAACTTTGTTGCAATTCTCTTCAACTAATTACGTCTTCTATGAGGCCTTTTGTATCAGTACGAAATGTAATGCGTGGCCTTTGATAAAAATTTGTTACGAAGAGGAATTTTGTTCGAATCACTGGATAGTGTCGAGTACTACAAATACCAGTGTGTAACTACTAAGCTGTAATAAAACTATTCACTTTAAATATAGTTGACAAAGTGTGATTAGAGTCACTTTTACTCCTATATGACTTTTTATGACTGTTGCTTTCAACTCAGGACTGATCGTCTGTTACTCTATATTCTCTGGTCGTACTCTGCTTTTTTCCGAGGATTGGAGAGACAAGGAGTACTGGCAACTAAATCCTTGGACTTGAAGAGAAGTATATTTGGATTGAAGGAATTCAGAGATCATGCGGTATTAGAATGTTGATGAGTGCTGTATTAGAACCAGTGACTCCAGTGCTGCGAGAATAGCAGGTCCTTCCACTGGACCACGGAAGCCGGCAATGCTCTAGACATAACTTGAAAGTAAGGCTTATAATTTCAATTGAACGTTTCAAATTTGAATTGAACGTTTCAATCTTAAATGGAACGTTTCAAATTTGAATTGAACGCTTCATATTTGAGTTGAACGTTTATTCTTGTTCACTGAAATGGCTATTTCGTCACAATATTCTAAATTATATTTGCAGGGGCCTAGAATCCATTGATCTTTATATATGAACAGTTTTCTCTTCTTAAGCTAAAATTAGTTGCAATATTAAAGCAGTCAATGAATCCATACTTTAAAGCGCCAGGACCCTGGCCTTTTTTCCGGTATCTTAACAAATTGTTGTGGGTGTTTTGCAGCTCTAATTGCCCTATCGGATGTGCTGATAACTGTTCAGCATCGTCTGCAAGTGTAGGAGTTAAGAGTCTACAAGTTTACACACATACTTCACAGCAGTCAATTTAGTGTTGGAAGCTTGCTTTGGTTGATCCTTTAAACAGCTTTGGGGCTTACGACGGCTTTTGCGCCGGAGTAGTGCGAATGTGAATGAACATGAATGAATGTGCATAAAAATCAATGAATCTGCCAAGTAGCACATGACGTGAGTTGGAGCAAACTTTCTGCGACTCTCGGGAATTTGAAAGTGATACCTTTAACACTCAACAAGCACCACACTCCTTATCCTGCCAACGTAGTCAATGAAGTGTGACTGCGTGTTGGCGGTGTTTACATTTTAATAAATATAGAAATGCAAGAGTATTTAATTAAGCCAACGCTACGAACTGACGCACGCTGCGGCAATGCACCGCAAGCTGCTTCTTTGAGCTCATAGTTAGCAGGCTTGTGGCTTTTTAATGTACATTTTAGCTCTCGCATTCTCGTATGTACGTTGCGTAACCATGGGCGGGCCGCTTCCCTAGCTGTACCGCAACGCACCATGCTTTTGCTGCTCGGCGGCCAATTAGCATCATCATTAACAGTACGTGAGATAATTCTGTAGGCGGCGAACTGCATATTCGCGCTAACAGAGCCAGGGCGGTAACGCTACGCATGCTGTGTGCGGCTTTGTGGCAGTGTCTAATTAGCACCCACACACACACACACATATATAATACGCCAACACACGCACACACGCTGCAACGCCAATCCACACCCAAGCTCAAACACAAACACAATTAATTCCGTATGTACCCAATCAATATAATTCAAATTCAGTGCAGCCCAACAACATGTCGTACAACATGTCGTGCAAGATTTTTCGCAAACATGCGTGGTTACGAGCACAGTCACAGCGGCGGCACACACGGCGTATACGTACTATTTTTGCCCATTCCTCCACTTTCGTGAGTTACAAGTTTGCTAATTAGATTGCAGCAAATAATGCACTTAATACAAATGTGAGCGACGACACAAGTTTGTGGAAGATTCCACCTGAAGAGGTGTTGTTAATATTATAATTGACTACGACTTTTAATCTTTTGAGTTAAGATAAACGTGTGAGGATTAAGTCTTCATAATTAAGCTTAAAGTTAATTAAAAATTAATTTGTTTTAGTTGAATCGATGGTAGATTTTCAAGGAGTCAAAACTTTGACCGGCAAATACGAAAATACTCATACAGGCCAAGGGGGCAAACGTATTTGTGTGGATGTGTTTGTGGTGACTGAGCCTTTCACTGTGGGGGAAGTGACTGTGAATGCGAACATTAAACAGCTTTACACTGATTTAGTCAAACGAGTCTGGAAAATGTTTAATACGAATATCTTCTAAGCTGCAATTTCGAGTATCTAGCAAGCTTCTAGGAATTCTCATACGATCAACACTCCTAATTAGGGCTACTTTTCATGTGTACGAGTGGGTCAGAAATAATGGGTGGGAAAAGTTTTTCGTAGCATTTACTGGGGTTGGTAATGCTGCGGCTAAAAAAATGGGGAGTCACCACGAACAGCCAGTTTAAGTCGGGTTTCTAGGATGATGGCATATGATGCGCAAGGATATTTTTCGAATTGTTTTGTATGTTATCACTTTGGCTGAATCATGGCCCCAGTTTCACAGTACTTTGTACTACTGAAGTGTTTCGGAAGGTTAAATATATTTAAACAATTAAGTTAATTAAAAGAAAGTAGTCAACGGCTTCGACCTCGGTGGTCTGATGATTTCGCCACCACGAGAAATGATCAATCACTTTTCATTCATCATCAACATGTTCATTCAATAAATCCAACGTTTTGTATTTCCTCTCAGGCAGATACTGGTTTTGGTGAAGTCATTTGATTGTAAGCTGTTTATCATCCAATTTAGACCATTAGAAATCGGTTATCCTGGTCACATACACTGACACTGACCCACACGGCTTGAACATCTTCGCATACATTTTGATTCAACAGTCACAAAAAACGAACAATGGACTCTTTAGTGTCTCAGTGGACGGCCTTTGATCGCTCTGATCTCTTCTGGGTGGTGTTTCATCCCAAATTCGACGTTTTGTTAGACTCTTCATCCAAGAGTAAACCTCGACGCTGAAAATGATTTATTACAACAAAAGTGTTTGACGAACTGAGCATTGATGTTGTGATAAATTTGAAGACATTCCAGGAGATGTTGAATTTTTGTTTGCGGCCCTCCATGGTGAAATGTCAGGCATTATTCAATATACAAGCTTATTCTACCACGTCTGTCACAGCTTGGTTCCAAACAGTTATCAAAGTTCGGATAATCCTAACTGACCTGATAATCCTAAGTACCTCACTCGTCAATTGAATCAATCATATTGTGAGCTGGTTTGGATGGTCCTCTCCATGGTCAAATTGTACGAATAACAGGCAGATAGTTGCTAGATTCGATGGGCGTTTCCATGATCAGATTGCGAGTGTTCAATATACGAGTAAGAGCCAGATGGTCACTGGTTTGGATGGTCCTCTCCATGATCAAATTGTGAGTGTTCAATATACGAGTAAGAGCCAGATGGTCACTGGTTTGGATGGTCCTTTCCATGATCAAATTGTGAGCATTCAACATACGAGTAAGAGGCAGATAGTCACTGGTTTGGATGGTCCTCTCCATGATCAAATTGTGAGTGTTCAACATACGAGTAAGAGGCAGATAGTCACTGGTTTGGATGGTCCTTTCTATGATCAAATTGTGAGCATTCAACATACGAGTAAGAGGCAGATAGTCACTGGTTTGGATGGTCCTCTCCATGATCAAATTGTGAGTGTTCAACATACGAGTAAGAGGCAGATAGTCACTGGTTTGGATGGTCCTTTCTATGATCAAATTGTGAGCATTCAACATACGAGTAAGAGGCAGATAGTCACTGGTTTGGATGGTCCTCTCCATGGTCAAATTGTGAGCATTCAACATACGAGTAAGAGGCAGATGGTCACTGGTTTGGCTGGTTCTGTCCACAATCAAATTGTGAACATTCAATATACGAGTAAGAGGCAGATAGTCACTGGTTTGGATGGTCCTCTCCATGGTCAAATTATACGAGTAAGAGACAGATAGTCATTGGTTTGGATGGTCCTTTCCATGTTCAACGAAATTATTAACATTTGTGTATTATATTAAAAAGCCTTGGTAACATTTTCAACCACATATATTTATGGTCGAAACTTCTGTGAACTTCCATCCCCTCGCAATAAGGCTGCTTTATATTTTATTGTATTTGTTTTCGAGCACTTGCTTAAATTGTGTAATTAAAAGTTTATGGCGCGCCCGAACACGACGAGTACATCAAAGCGTTAGTTATGGCGCTTCACAGTGAACACATTTAATAACTGAAACATGATGCAGTGCCAGGGGCATGGCAGCACATTTCGCCATTATAACGAGTACACGCAATATTGCCACTTATTGTCGAACGCTTAAATCGCTCGCACAATTAAGTGAAACTCATTAATCCGACTCACACCCAGGCAGTTGGTATTAATACACGAAACGGCCAATAAAAATTGCTTTGCCAGCACTTTGCGCATTTGGCCGTTTGGCCGCTTGGCCTTGCAATGATTGCTGCTGATAGTAGCAGGAAAAAAATATAGAGAAATGTGCACCAAATTGAAAAGGATGCCGAGGGAAATGTTTGCGCTTCCTCCGTTGACGTCGAATGCACACGAATTGCTGATAAATCCTGGGCACAGTAAGAAAATCCAACAAAAAGGATGAAGCCAAAAAAATTCCTTGATTTGCTTGGCTAAAATTACAATACTTCATAAAGCCACACACATAAACTCAGATATATATAAATATATATCTTACGCACACACTCACTCACACACATACAAATGTTTCCCCAGCGAATTGAAGCATCGGGGCAGAAAAAAGTGTACGTTTAATATAATGCCCTCCAAAAACTGCTTTAGCGGCGAGCATTGACAAAAAAATCATCAGTAGCAAGCAGCAAGCAGCCTCCGTGAATGACATCCCCCCCACATATACACACACGTGCACTCCCACACACCACTCCCACATAAGCACGCACGCATAGAAAAGTTAAACAGCAGCAAAGCTCATGCCACACAGAGTGCCCGTACATAAATCGTTAGCATGCCATACCGCAAGTGATGCAGCTGCCATGCAGGCAAATGTGAGTGGGAGTGCGAGAGTGATGCCGAGAGCCGCTTTCGAGGTGGTGTTGCTTTTGTTATTGTTGTTGTTGCCGCTCATAATGTTGTGATAATGTTGATTATGATGATTATGATTATGATGATGACGATGATGAACCTCAACAAAACTTCTTATGGCAAAATTAAAAACTGCCAAAACTGCGACACACACACACACACACACACTCGCATACTCACTCATAGTCAGCGCGAGCGTGGAATGAGAGAGCAGCAAAGAGTGCAGTTAGATTATGCACACACTGACAGGCAGTCACAGTTGCAAACAGACGGATAGACGCACGGACGCACGCACGGACAGACAGAACGACAGCGGAACAGACGACACATCATCATTTTCACTTTGCACATCATATACGTGACACCGCAACGGCAAGAATTTTGTTGAAATTTGTTGCAAATGCATGCTGGCTTATACACGCGTGCATTCTTGTGTAATGTATCCATGCATACGTGTGCTTATGTGTGTGTGTGTGTGTGTGTGTGTGTGTGTGTGTATGTTTGCTTGCGGATGATATACGCTTATGCATGGTTGGCATACTCAGCAGTGGCATCAGCATCAGCATCAGTACGAGTATCAGCAACAAATATCAAATAGCTGCTCTGCGTGCCCTGCAGCAGCGCAACAGGAGCAAAATGATTGTCAGCATAAATGTCGGTTTAATTTCTGTTTATGCATGGGATGTATGTGTGTAAATGTTGTTCTGTGTATGCTGTGTGTGTGTGTGTGTGTGTGTGTGTGTGTGTGTGTGTGTGAGTGTGTTTGTGTGTTCATATATGTGGAAATGATGTGGCAAAGAATTTAGTTGCATTTCGAAATTGAGAAATTTTGACAGTTCCAAATCTACTAAAATCCATTTAATCGCTGTGGGAGTGAGTGAGTGAGTGAGCGGCGTTGAAGGTTCATTATACCCCTATTGTATTATGCAGCATAAAAGTTGCACAATTGCGCTCATTCGCCAGTTTTTATGGTTAATTATGCTCATATAACGTTACGCAATAAGTACGCGCACGTGGCGTATGAGTGTTATTTAATTACGCGTATTCCACAATATCCTTTTGTGTACATTTTTGGTCAGATGCGAACAATTTTGTGATACATTAGCGGCGCACAAACGGAAAGTGCCCCATTAATTTACGAAATTTCAAAGTTTTTCATGTTTATAACTAAGCGGAATTATGTGCGCGATTAACGAATATGATGACTGTACTTGAACAATGGAGCAGTGCACAGCGTGCAGATATGGCCTCCAACAGGATCGAGGGGATTTTAATGAGTGGTTTTGTGCTGACTAAATCATGTTTGGGAACACATAAATACGGAAATTGACGTTTTATGATGCTCTTTAGGCACACAAATGGCGGACCCTGACTAGGGGCAAATTGTAAAGCTGCAAACGGGCAATGAATTTTTGTGCTAAGTAACGTTGCTGAAGCTGTATATTTATAAGGCTTAGAGCTTTATAAATAAGAACCCTTAAGCCAGTTTGTGGTTGGACTCTGTATCAAGTTGTAGTATCTACAAACTGTAGTATCCAGTTATATGTATTACAAACTCTACTTTCTATAAACAAACATAATAAGCCCACTTATACTTTGGTTGATAAAACAACAACTTATAACTGGGGAAGCTTTATAAGCGTTGTAAGGTCACATATACATACCTTATAACGAAGGTTGCATATACATACCTTCTAAGGCTGCTTGGTATACATTGATTTGTTATAGTGCTCGTATTGGCAATTCAATAATGGGATTTCTTAGTAATCCCATTCAAAATGCGTCTACCTATTTATTTCATGACTTTAGCAAGTTCTACAAATGCTTTATACAAGCTTTAGAATGCCCTTGTTCCCGGCTTTATAACAAAATTGTACAAGATTTTACAAATTGTATATTAACCGAGTAATATTGTGAGAACTCTATAAAAGTTAAATATGCTTACTGGGTATCCTGATGTAGTTGATTGCCTAAGTACTTGTGAACACTATTGAGTACTTTAGGTCTACTCACAACAATCCCAGTTACATTGGAATATGGAATTTCTACAGCTCATAATAGTGGTTGCCTTTTGATTATACAATTCGAATGCAAATACCAGCACAATTACACATATTCAGCATTCAAAAAGTAGTGCCAAAGTCTCATATATAGTATTTGTATTGGATACTTATATTTTGTAATTATAAATATGTTGAAGTGCGCAAACACTGCTAATAAAGCAATTACTTTGAAATACAAAGTCTATGAAATATCTGCATGCAACCACGTAATTGAAAGTGTGTGTAATTACAGTATATAATTTTCAAATACAAATAAGTTAAGTACTCCTCGCTGGTACAGTTTACTTGAAATACAATTGTTCATGTAATTGTTACTGTATTGTTCTCAGTAATTGACCATTTGAATGATTGTAAGTTACTCATACGCAACTAGACTAGAGTAATTATAGGTTGTATATTTTAATGAGTTGGAAAATATTTGTGATTGCAGCGTATAAGTATAGAATAAAATATACTACATTTTGGAATTGAATACTTAGTTTTTAAATTCTGAATATTTCTAATTTTACTCATACTTTCACATTGAATTCTACAGCTCTATTGTTTTAAATATTGGAATTATTGTAAGATGTCTTACTTAATTTAAAGTAATTGTGGTACTTATAGAGTTTTTAGGTATTTACGTTCTTGAAACTATTTGTAATTTTGATTTTCAAGTACCAAATATAATATACTAGATATTGGTATTTAGTATTTGTGTATTGAAATACTGATAATTTGTAATTGTACTTATAATTATACATGTAGTTTACAGTTCCATTGATTTAAGTATTAGAACTATTGGAAGATATTTGAAAGTATTTTAAAGTTTCTAAAGTAATTGCAGTATTTGTAGTGCTCGCATGTATTTATGTATTTGAAATTATTTTTAGCGTTAACTTGTAAGTATCAAATATAATATTCTAGATATTGGTATTTGGTACTTATGTATTGAAATACTGATAACTTGTAATTGTACTTATAAATATACATGTAGTTTACAGCTCCATTGATTTAAGTATTAGAACTATTGGAAGATATTTGAAAGTATTTTAAAGTTTCTAAAGTAATTGAAGTATTTGTAGTGCTCGCATGTATTTATGTATTTGAAATTATTTTTAGCTTTAACTTGTAAGTATCAAATACATATACTAGATATTGGTATTTGGTACTTGTGTATTTAAATACTGATAACTTGTAATTGTACTTATAATTATACATGCAGTTTACAGTTCCATTGATTTAAGTATTAGAACTATTGGAAGATATTTGAAAGTATTTTAAAGTTTCTAAAGTAATTGAAGTATTTGTAGTGCTCGCATGTATTTATGTATTTGAAATTATTTTTAGCTTTAACTTGTAAGTATCAAATATAATATTCTAGATATTGGTATTTAGTATTTGTGTATTTAAATACCGATAATTTGTAATTGTACTTATAATTATACATGCAGTATATAGCTCCATAGATTTAAGTATAAGAACTATTTGAAAATATTTGAAAGTATTTCAAAGTTTCTAAAGTAATTGAAGTATTTGTAGTGCTCGCAAGTATTTATGTATTTGAAATTATTTTTAGCTTTAACTTGTAAGTATCAAATACATATACTAGATATTGGTATTTGGTACTTGTGTATTTAAATACTGATAACTTGTAATTGTACTTATAATTATACATGCAGTTTACAGTTCCATTGATTTAAGTATTAGAACTATTGGAAGATATTTGAAAGTATTTTAAAGTTTCTAAAGTAATTGAAGTATTTGTAGTGCTCGCAAGTATTTATGTATTTGAAATTATTTTTAGCTTTAACTTGTAAGTATCAAATACATATACTAGATATTGGTATTTGGTACTTGTGTATTTAAATACTGATAACTTGTAATTGTACTTATAATTATACATGCAGTTTACAGTTCCATTGATTTAAGTATTAGAACTATTGGAAGATATTTGAAAGTATTTTAAAGTTTCTAAAGTAATTGCAGTATTTGTAGTGCTCGCATGTATTTATGTATTTGAAATTATTTTTAGCTTTAACTTGTAAGTATCAAATATAATATTCTAGATATTGGTATTTGGTACTTATGTATTGAAATACTGATAACTTGTAATTGTACTTATAATTATACATGCAGTATATAGCTCCATAGATTTAAGTATAAGAACTATTTGAAAATATTTGAAAGTATTTCAAAGTTTCTAAAGTAATTGAAGTATTTGTAGTGCTCGCAAGTATTTATGTATTTGAAATTATTTTTAGCTTTAACTTGTAAGTATCAAATACATATACTAGATATTGGTATTTGGTACTTGTGTATTTAAATACTGATAACTTGTAATTGTACTTATAATTATACATGCAGTTTACAGTTCCATTGATTTAAGTATTAGAACTATTGGAAGATATTTGAAAGTATTTTAAAGTTTCTAAAGTAATTGAAGTATTTGTAGTGCTCGCAAGTATTTATGTATTTGAAATTATTTTTAGCTTTAACTTGTAAGTATCAAATATAATATTCTAGATATTGGTATTTAGTATTTGTGTATTTAAATACCGATAATTTGTAATTGTACTTATAATTATACATGCAGTATATAGCTCCATAGATTTAAGTATAAGAACTATTTGAAAATATTTGAAAGTATTTCAAAGTTTCTAAAGTAATTGAAGTATTTGTAGTGCTCGCAAGTATTTATGTATTTGAAATTATTTTTAGCTTTAACTTGTAAGTATCAAATACATATACTAGATATTGGTATTTGGTACTTGTGTATTTAAATACTGATAACTTGTAATTGTACTTATAATTATACATGCAGTTTACAGTTCCATTGATTTAAGTATTAGAACTATTGGAAGATATTTGAAAGTATTTTAAAGTTTCTAAAGTAATTGAAGTATTTGTAGTGCTCGCATGTATTTATGTATTTGAAATTATTTTTAGCTTTAACTTGTAAGTATCAAATATAATATTCTAGATATTGGTATTTAGTATTTGTGTATTTAAATACCGATAATTTGTAATTGTACTTATAATTATACATGCAGTATATAGCTCCATAGATTTAAGTATAAGAACTATTTGAAAATATTTGAAAGTATTTCAAAGTTTCTAAAGTAATTGAAGTATTTGTAGTGCTCGCAAGTATTTATGTATTTGAAATTATTTTTAGCTTTAACTTGTAAGTATCAAATACATATACTAGATATTGGTATTTGGTACTTGTGTATTTAAATACTGATAACTTGTAATTGTACTTATAATTATACATGCAGTTTACAGTTCCATTGATTTAAGTATTAGAACTATTGGAAGATATTTGAAAGTATTTTAAAGTTTCTAAAGTAATTGAAGTATTTGTAGTGCTCGCAAGTATTTATGTATTTGAAATTATTTTTAGCTTTAACTTGTAAGTATCAAATACATATACTAGATATTGGTATTTGGTACTTGTGTATTTAAATACTGATAACTTGTAATTGTACTTATAATTATACATGCAGTTTACAGTTCCATTGATTTAAGTATTAGAACTATTGGAAGATATTTGAAAGTATTTTAAAGTTTCTAAAGTAATTGCAGTATTTGTAGTGCTCGCATGTATTTATGTATTTGAAATTATTTTTAGCTTTAACTTGTAAGTATCAAATATAATATTCTAGATATTGGTATTTGGTACTTATGTATTGAAATACTGATAACTTGTAATTGTACTTATAATTATACATGCAGTATATAGCTCCATAGATTTAAGTATAAGAACTATTTGAAAATATTTGAAAGTATTTCAAAGTTTCTAAAGTAATTGAAGTATTTGTAGTGCTCGCATGTATTTATGTATTTGAAATTATTTTTAGCTTTAACTTGTAAGTATCAAATACATATACTAGATATTGGTATTTGGTACTTGTGTATTTAAATACTGATAACTTGTAATTGTACTTATAATTATACATGCAGTTTACAGTTCCATTGATTTAAGTATTAGAACTATTGGAAGATATTTGAAAGTATTTTAAAGTTTCTAAAGTAATTGCAGTATTTGTAGTGCTCGCATGTATTTATGTATTTGAAATTATTTTTAGCGTTAACTTGTAAGTATCAAATATAATATTCTAGATATTGGTATTTGGTACTTATGTATTGAAATACTGATAACTTGTAATTGTACTTATACTTTTCCCTCAAGCTTATAGCTTCATTGATTTAAAAAATGGAATTATTTGAAGATAGTTGAAAGTATTTCAAAGTTTATAAAGTAATTGAAGTCTTTGCAGTGTTTACAAGTATGTGTGTTTTTGAAAATTTGTGTTTATACAGCCTACAGTAATCAAATACACATTCTAAGTACTGGTGCTTACAATTTATTTTGTATGCTGACATTTGTAAGGAACCTTCCTGCCTACGCTTATGCTGAGGTGACGCTCGCCGTTGTCCAGGGTCCATACAAAATCTATTTATTTGCAGGGTTGATTATAATTATTATTAATTATTGGAAAAAACTTAACCTATCTAACATCGATATATAATTAATTCTGGTTGGTGGGTTGGTTGGTTTCAGTGGCTAATCCAAGTCGGTCCTCACATGGATCACAATTATCGCCTTAGCGACGTTTTGATACCACAACCTCTCCAAACGCCGGAGAAAACGATGGCTTGTTCACTAAATCCACTTTGTGGAGTTTAGGTATCTTAAAAGATCTTTCGGTTTTACACCCGAGAGATCGGATAAACTCGCTAGGAAATAGTTTCCTAGTGTTCTATTTCTTGAGGCCGCCAGAGCCGGGCATTCGCAAAGAAAATGGTTTAAGGTTTCCTTCTCTTCTGAATTTCCACAACTTCTACAATGGGTATTGTACGGTCTCTGCAATTTCTCTGCATGAGTACCCATGAGCCAGTGACCCGTAAAGGCCGCCGTGAGGCGGCTGGTGTCCATGCGGTCCCTGTTTATGAGATCCCTAGATCTCGCTGTGTTAAAGACTGGCCAGGTCGCCCGGGATGTATTACATGTTGTAAATGTCCTCCATCTATTGCCCGCTAAGGTAAGACAGTGCATGTAGATGCCCCTCTTAATCGCACCCATGGAAACAGGTACTAGTTCCACATGGGTTAGATCGAGAGAGGCTCCTCTGCGCGCCAATTCATCAGCCTTCTCCTTTCCATCTATATTCCTGTGTCCGGGGACCCAGATGATTGTGATGTCAGCATGGTGACCTAGCGCCCTAAGTTCCTCCCTGCACTGTCTGACCAGTCTGGAGTTGATGGTGTTTGATTGTAGGGCTTTTCACAAAAATAGCAACCGTGCTCCTCTGCCCTTCTCTAATGTGGTGGGTGATCTGTCGACATGCCTCTCTGATCGCGAGTACTTCCGCCTGAACAACTGTAGCTGTATCGGGTAGGCGTGTACAGTAGTTAATGTTAGCGTGCGGAGAAAAGACCCCCGCCCCCACGCCCAGGTCCATTTTTGACCCGTCCGTATAAATGGGTATATCGTACTCCATTTGGAGTTTCCTTTTCGACCACAATTTTCTTGAGGGAAATCTAACCTTGAAGTCCTTTTTGAAGTCCAGTTGTGGTACTATGCAATCTGTCGTCATTTGTGTTAATTCCCTCGGCACTGTGTATAGCACCTTCCCATGACCGTACGTTCGCTCAGACCAGCAGTTTGTCGCTTTTAACCTTAGCGCACTGTTGCAGGCTACGTTCTTAATGTACAGGTCAATAGGGAGGATGTGTAGCAATACGTTGAGTGCCTCCGCTGGACATGTTCTCAGGCTCCCAACAATGCCAGCGGCAGCTGTTCTTTGAACTCTACTAAGTCTCTGAACGTTATAGCCCTTGTCTAGAGCTGGCCACCAGACTATTGAACCGTAAGTTAGTATTGGACGCACGATTGCTTCGTACATCCAGTGAGTGATATGGGGGCGTAGTCCCCATTTTTCCCAAACATTTTCTTGCATGCGTAAAAAGCTACGTGGGCTTTCCTGACCCGTAACTCTATATTGGTTCTCCAATTTAGCTTGGGGTCCAGGATAACTCCTAAGTATTTAGCTTTCTCCGCTAGCTTTAGCTGTTGTCCGTTAAGTGTCGGAAGCTTAAAGATTGGAATCTTGGTCTTGTTAGTGAAAAGTATCAGTTCTGTATTTTCTGGATTCACACCTAGTCCACATCCTGTGGCCCAGGAATTCAGTTTGTCCAGCCCCTTTTGCATAATATCACTTATTACACAGGGGAACATGCCTGATACAGCTATCACTACATCGTCCGCGTATGCTACCGTCTTAACCCCCATTGAATCTAGTATGCCGAGGATGTTGTCAATTACCAATAGCCACAATAAGGGTGAAATCACCCCACCTTGTGGTGTTCCTCTACTGACGTGTTTGACGAGAACCGTGTTACCCAGCTCAGACTGAATGACCCTAGTCCTAAACATTGTAACTATTCACTCCCTAAGAACTGCCTCAACCCCTACCCTGGTGAGAGAGTCCAGAATTGCTTTGTTACTAACGTTGTTAAAAGCCCCCTCTATGTCCAGAAAGGCCGCCAACGTGTACTGCTTATGGTGGATTGTCTTTTCTACTGATCGAATTACTTCATGTAAAGCTGTTTCCGTAAATTTACCCCTGAGATATGCGTGTTGCGACTTCGAGAGGGGAAACTGATCCACTGTATACCTAAGGTGGATTTCCAGAGCCCTCTCCATTGTTTTAAGAAGAAACGACGTAAGACTAATGGGTCTAAAATCTTTTGCCGACTCATGCCCAATCTTCCCCGCTTTTGGGATGAAAACTACCTTTACCATCCTCCAACTGAGGGGGATGTAGCTGAAGCGTATACATGCCTTATATATCCCCTTCAGCCATCGGATCACCACAACCTGTAACCTTTGCAGCATGATTGGGAAAATAATTAATTCTAATACAAAGTGTTTTCCTGAAGTACGGCCGTGGTTTACAATATATTACCAGACCGTAGATTTTACAATTATATAATATTTCAATATACTTACGTGCAGTGGCGAGGCATCCCACGTTGCGGCGAAATAGTCCGTGGTGTTGACCTATTTCCTGTACCTTAGGTCACGAGCGTATGGGTTAGCACCGAGAAAGGCAGACGTATCCCGAAATTCTCGGTGTAACGAAAGCGTCAGTGTTCAGTGAATACTCGCTAGGTGCTGCTTTGAACAAGAGCTGAGAAAGGCAGACGAATCCCGAAATTCTCAGTCTTGCAAAAGTCAGGATCTCAAGCGAGTATCCTATGTCTAGGTTAGCACTGAGAAAAGCAGACGAATCCCGAAATTCTCAGTGTAACTATGCGTCAGTGTCCTAGTTACCTGTGTTGTCACTCTGCTGGCTCGCCGAAGAAGAAGGGCTGAGTTACGCTCTGTACGCGTTTTTATAATCCCTTCTCAGCTGTTTGTGGTGTGAGGTGTTCGGTCGCGTTTCCATATGGCCACCAAGTGTGCTACGTTCGATGCTGCAATTGTGTAGCCCTAGTGGCCGCTAGATGGCGGTGATAGTTTTTAGGTGTGGGCAACTCACATGCGCGCGTGCGTGCCCACGTTGTGAGACCAAAATACGAGGATGTTCAGCATTTTGGTTCCTCACACATTTTGTAGTCTATTTGTACTTGTATTCGAATTTTGCAGCTCCATTAGTTCAAGTATTGGGAATATTTGAAGTTATTTCAAAGTATCTTAATATATTTAGAATATGTTCAGTATTTGTAGAGTCTGAGTATCAAAAATATCCGTATCAAGTATAGAATGTACTTGCTACTGGTATTTTGTACTTGTTTTCTATATACTGAGTATTTGTTATTGCAAATTTTCAATGTAGTCCTTAAATTAACAGCTCTTTCTGTTTAAGTATCGTAACCATTTAAAGATAATTCAAAGTAATTAGTAATTGAAATAATGGTTACTTCGAGATCCGGGTAGTTATGTGTGTAAGGGTTTTACGATGGAGATTCGTGAGTGCTCGGTGGCTCTTCTTGATGCATGAAACACAATTGACCAGTGACCCGGCTCTGCCAACAGTTATTCAAACACATTGGTGCGATTTGGCGAAGAGGTCATTGTAGCTACTCCGACTACTTGAGAGTGGCAACTCATTTGCTATATTGCAGGCATTAATGTCATCCTAGTGACCGTTGGCTAAACCAAAGAAATGTCGTTCGGTATGTGAAAAGACCTGAGAGGAACCCAACCTTGCAGCGAATCATGTAATGTTCTCCAATATTTTATTCTCTAACTAACTAACTGACGACCTGAGAGGAACCCAACCTTGCAGCGAATCATGTAATGTTCTCCAATATTTTATTCTCTAACTAACTGACTAAATGCCAGACTATTTGGATTTGTGGTTATCAAAGCTCAATCCATTGATCACTTCTCAGTTATGCGAGAACCACACTTTTTACCTTCTAAAGATCCCAAATTCTATGATACGGGCAAGATTCCTGAATTCGTACAAATTCTGTCTGGAAGATGGAAGGATTGAAACACCTTGCTTTGATTTAAATCTTTTGAATACTCAACTTTGCAATGCACCTTGCACCCAACAGTGTAGAGAAGCAGATTTTCTTTTTTACTTGCTTCCTTGAAAGTCTTTCCTAGTGGGGAGGGTACACCTTGAAGGGCCTTCTAGGGTGACCTTGGGAGTTTGGTCATTGCTCAGTTCAGCATCTCGCTGGTAAAGCAGATGCTGGCACTGGAATTTTAATTAAACAGTTTGCTGTGGAAGATTACAACAAAACGCCCTTTCAAGCAACATCAATTTGTCTGGATGGAAGGGAGGATAATATAACTATATTTGCTTTCTACTGTCCAACAAGATTCAGAGTAGCAACTAATCAGCTCTCTCTTTTCTACACTGGGAACACGTTTCTTAGCTGCTGGTGACTACAATGCTAGGCACACCAACTGGGGCTCACGGCTAATAACACCAAAGGGGCCACAGCTGCATAATGTCATGCTTTCTGATAGCAACATAGATATTATCTCAATAGGTTAACCATCGTTCTGGCCAACAGACCAGCGAAGAATCCCTGATCTTATCGATTTTGTAGTTAATCAAAACTTAAAACGAGAGCAATTAGAAGTGAGAGCCCGTTTCGACCTCTCTTCCGTTGACTCCCCTATGGTAATATATCTCAACAGAAAGTTACGCTTTACGTTCGACTTTAAACCCCTTCAAACTAACTGGCTGAAATACAGCAAAAACTTTAGAAGTCCTCTCATTCTTAATCCCTGTCTTGAAGCCAATGAGGGAATTGAAACATTTCTGGAGCTATTTGCATGTATCATAAGACTAGCAGTGCTTCACGCCTTTCACAGGCCCGACAACAACTTCAACAACGGAACTCATTTCGTCAAACATTCTCTTTTAATGAAGTACCGCGCCACACTGAGCTGAAGTGACATTGGCGTCGTAGACATGTAAACAAATAGTCGCAATGTGCGAAAGAGATAGTAATATGTATAGCTTAACTATAAACTATCGTCGTTTCTCTCTTCATGAACAGACTGTGAGAATTTTCATACAAAACGAGGATCAGTGGAATGATAGCTCATTGCTTCCGCCGCTGCTGCAAAAGGTGTTCTTTGAATACTGACTGCTTTTCTTCTGTTATAAGTCCCAGAGCACTGATGTAACCACCTCAATACATATACAATATATAGGAAACAACATCGACTGTATGACATTAGGTTTTATACCGCACTTTTATTGAACATTTTCAAGCAGACACAAAAAATAAAGAAACCTTTCTTAGCCCCCAAATCAGTATTTCTATTCCAATTCATGTTGTTACTAAGTGCTTTGATTGCTTTCATTACTAAGTACTTTGATTGTTTTCAATACTCAGTACTTGACTGCTTTCAATATTCCGTACTTGACTGCTTTCAATACTAGATAGATAGATAAGATATATTTAAGGGTGTTATACACTGCGACCTGAAAGATCTATTGATGATGTGATGAGTGATGCCCCTATTTATTTGAGTACGATGATTGCTTTCAATACAAAGTTCGTTGATTGCTCTCAATACTAATAACGTTGATTGCTTTCAATACTCAGTACTTGACTGCTTTCAATACTAAGTAAGTGGATTGCTTTCATTACAAAGAACTTTTATTGTTTTCAATTCTCAGTACTTGCCTGCTTTTCAATACTCAATACTTGACTGGTTTCAATACTCTGTACTTGAGTGTTTTCAATACTAAATACCTTGATTACTTTCAATACTTAGGGCATTGATTGCTTTCAATACTCAGTGCTTGGCTGCTTGCAATACTAAGTACTTTATTTGCTCTCAATACTCAGTACTTGACTGCATTCAATACTCAGTACTTGACTATTTTCAATACTAACTGCTTTGATTGCTTTCAATACTAAGTACGTGGATTGCTTTCAATACTCAGTACGTTGATTGCTTTCAATACTAAGTTCGTTGATTGCTCTCAACACAAATTACGTTGTTTGCTTTCAATAGTCAGTACTTGATTGCTTTCAATGCTAAGTACTTGACTGCTCTCAATACTAAGTACTTTGATGGATTTCAGCACTAAATACTTTGATTGCTTTCAATGCTAATTACGTTGATTGCTTTCAATACTAAGTACTTTGATGGCTTTCAATAATCAGTACTTGAATGCTTTCAATACTAAGTATATTGACTGCTTTCAATACTCAGTACTTGCCTGTTTTCAATACTAAGTACTTTCTTTGCTCTCAATACTCAGTACTTGACTATTTTCAATACTAAGTGCTTTGATTGCTTTCAATACTAAGTACGTTGATTGCTTTCAATACTAAGTTCGCTGATTGCTTTCAATACTCATTACGTTGATTGCTTTCAATACTAAGTACTTTGATGGCTTTCAATAATCAGTACTTGAATGCTTTCAATACTAAGGACTTTGATTGTTTTCAGTACCAAATACTTTGATTGCTTTCAATACTAAGGACTTTGATTGCTTTCCATACTAGGTACTTTGATTGCGTACTCAGTACGTTGATTGCTTTCAATACTCAGTACTTGACTGCCTTCAATACTAAGTTCGTTGATTGCCCTCAATACTAATTACCTTGATTGCTTTCAATACTCATTACTTGACTGCTTTCAATACTCACTACTTGACTGCTTTCAATACTCAGTACTTGACTGTTTTCAATACTAAATACCTTAATTACTTTCAATACTAAGTACTTTGATGGATTTCAATACTCAGTACTTGACTCTTTTCAATACTAAGTACTTTGATTGGTTTCAATATTAACTAAGTTGGTTGGTTTCAGTGCCAAGTACTTTAATTTCTTGGCAATCTATGTCGCTGCCGCAAAATGTTGCAAACCGTCATATTGGAGATTGTGTTATTCATGCATAGGATAATGTCCTCTTTTCTTGGGCTTACGTCTAGTTCATATTTTAGGGTCCAATTCCCAAGCACAGTCAAAGCTCTTCCGATGTTTGTATTGATAGCGCTGGCAAAAAGGCCTCACACTATCACCACTTATGCCATAATCATGTCTCTCTTGCTATTTAGCTGTATTAGGATGTCATGTTTGTTAGTACAAGTATCCTTACACTTTTTTCTACACTCTCTACTCTGTGGTATCAGTAACCCGAAGGACGAAACAGCTGATTATATGTTTCGCCAATCTGGCTACTTTAAGTTCCTTTTCATTTACTATTTCAAGTGAGGAAACCAATTGGATTACTGGAAAATTTGCACCCAAAATAAGATAAGCGAATGTGTTTAATGTGTCGAGCAGGCTCGCCACCAGAGTGTAGGGTAGGGCAGCTGACATTCGACATTGCTTTGACAAGTGTAATGATCTCACTTGGTTTATGCATAAATACACTTTTGGCATGTAATTAAGATTTATATGAAAATATCAAATTCTACAACACAAACCCACAATGCGCACACGCCCACACGTGCACATGGCACCTACACATGGCACCTACACACTCGGAGCAGCTAAAACATTTAAATGTTCCTTTACTGCTCGTTGGTTTTTATTTCCATTAGTGTTGGTTCGTTTTGCGGTTTGGTACACTTTTGCTTAAGCCTTTGACAGACTGTTTTGTCTGCGCACTCTGTCACATGGCGCTTTGTGCTGGCCACATGTGGCATGTGCCCCCACCACGCACCCACACAAACACACGAATACATGTGCATCTGTAGGCGCCCAGGCACACCGCACGCGAACTGTGTGCACGTTTGCTACGTTATTAACTCGACAAAATCTCGCTCGCAATTTGAGTCCTTTTTGCTTTTTTCGCCCACATACCATTTTAATTTTCTTCTATGGCTGTTTGGGTGCCACGCCACCATACAACGTGGAGTGCAGCGTCGCCGAGTGCGAATGTGCGAACATCTTTTATGAATACGTAATGGCGTCTCTGTGTGAGGGTGTGTGTGTGCGGGTGTGTGTGTGTGTGTGTGTGTGTGTGTGTCAGTCAGCAAATGTGCCTCATGTCGCCCGGTGCACAGTTGGTGGTGCTACCAAGCCCCAACCGAGTTAGGCAGACTCCGTCGCTGGCGTCGCTGTGCCTGTCGCCGAGGCTGATGCTGTGATGCTGACGCGTTCTAAGTATGTGTGCGTGTGTGTGTGTGTGTATTTGATGGTATATATTGACTTACCTTTGGTTGGGCCACGGCGTGTGCTCCGTCGTACACGTACAAATGATCGTTGCAGTCCAGTTGGAGCATATCGAAGCGCAGCATGAAGCGCTGCAGTATCGAATGCGTCTGAAAGGTGATAATGCAATCCAAATTGCGTTCGTTCTGCGACCAGAGTACGGCGCCATCGATTTTGCGATAGAGCTGCTGCAGGAAATGATTCTTGCACAGTGATTGCATGTAATCTGCAATAGAGAAAAAGAAACGGTGAGAGAGGGGCGGTTAGCGGGGGTGCGAGTAGGCGAAGCAGAACGTTAAAACCAAGTTAATGGATGGAAATCAGTGCGCTTATGTTTTTGGCTGCGGCAAATGCATTAAATTTAATGGAAAATGAAATATTCATTTACGTTTGCTACGAGCACAACTACCGCCAGTCTGCAGGAGCGTCGTGCGCCAATGGCATGCCAGCAGCTGCTCCAATGCCAGCAGTCGCCGTATTATGGGTAGTTGCGGGTTGGGTGCTCAAAGATTATCAAAGATTTTCTCGCGCGCGTACATTTTCCTTATTTCCTGCTTAACTATGAGTTTACAAATTATAAAAGTTTTTTTCTTCTGTTTCTTCTAAATAGTTGTGCAGAGGTGTATGAGTGGATGAGTGTACGAGTGTGTGAGTGTACGAGTGTGTGAGTGTGTGAGTGTTTGAGTGCATGGGTTTGTGTGTGTGTGTATACGCTCGCGCTTGGGTATGGCAGCGCAATTTGCTCGTTTGCTGGTGTCTAACAACTCTCTCAGGAGGCCATGCCACACACTTTAGGAACGGCGCGCGTTGCATATCCTGATAGGAGTTAATGGCAGGCTAAGCGGTACATTAAGGCATCAAGGCATGCATCAATTATGAGCGCTCGCGTTTACCGAAAACTAATGCCGGAATCCAGGATCCACCTGTGCTTTTTGCGTGCTTTTTGCTGTTCTTTATTTATACATTTGAACTACTTAACGCGGGTAAGGAAACTACTTAGCTGCTAATTTAGCACCACGCAGACAGCCAGAGTAAAAGGAAGAACAGAGAGATGGCTGCAGGAGCAGTGGCAACGCGACTAGAAAGTTGGTCGCAACTACCACGAGTACAAATACATTTTTATTTATTGATAACTTGGATAGTAAATTATCAAAGGATACCGTCGATAATTGACTATCAGACTGGGAAGGAAATTCCATTTTCATTTTTTTATAAATTTAATGCTAAGTAAATATTTCTTGTGCTATAGAAGTGCGTGTGGGGTCGGCCGGAGAACCGCCGAAGAAGGAGGTCTCCAAGCACTCTGGCATTGAAGCCCTTTGTACTGCTTTCTTTCATTTCCTGTGCTACTCTTACGACTTACTTTTTAAATTGCTGAAAGTGTCTTCTCCTTTTCTTCAAGGATATTTTTTTGAATGACAAATAAGTTTACAAATATTTGACAGTATTGATGCCAATACTTTTAAGTTTCTCATATGAGTCCAGGCAAAGACTGTTTCAAATTCGAAGTGTGGATTTCAGGAGTGTTTCAAAATTAAGCGGAAAAAATTTCCCAACAGTATTTTTATTGCAAATGAATGCACAATCGAAGCCATTACCGAGTTTCTACAATATTTTGTCATCCTTATGTTAACCTTTAGCTAAAGAGTGCTGAAAATCGTGAATCAGTTAACTTATGAACCCTTTAACTCGTGAATCTGTGAACTTATGAGCCCTTTAACTAGTGAATCTGTTAACTTGTGAATCCTTTAACTTATGAATCTGTTAACTTATGAATCCTTTAACTCGTGAATCTAGTTACTTGTGAATCTTCTCACTTACGATTCCCTTATCTCATGATCCATTATTGACTAATGGACATCATTATACAATATTTTGTGAATAATGTTATCCTCTAACTTATGAATCCTTTAACTAGTGAATCTGTTAACTTATGAATCCTTTAACTCGTGAATCTAGTTACTTATGAATCTTCTCACTTACGACTCCCTTATCTCATGATCCATTATTGACTAATGGACATCATTATACAATATTTTGTGAATAATGTTATCCTCTAACTTATGAATCCTTTAACTAGTGAATCTGTTAACTTGTGAATCCTTTAACTTATGAATCTGTTAACTTATGAATCCTTTAACTCGTGAATCTGTGAACTTATGAGCCCTTTAACTAGTGAATCTGTTAACTTGTGAATCCTTTAACTTATGAATCTGTTAACTTATGAATCCTTTAACTCGTGAATCTAGTTACTTGTGAATCTTCTCACTTACGATTCCCTTATCTCATGATCCATTATTGACTAATGGACATCATTATACAATATTTTGTGAATAATGTTATCCTCTAACTTATGAATCCTTTAACTCGAGAGTCTGGTAACTTATGAATCCTTTAACTTATGAATCTGTTAACTTATGAATCCTTTAACTCGTGAATCTGTGAACTTATGAGCCCTTTAACTAGTGAATCTTTTAACTTGTGAATCATTTAACACGTGAATATGTTAGCTTACGAATTCTTTAATTCCTAAATCCCTTAACACATGATCCATTACTGACTAATGGATTCTACAATATTTGGTCATCAATGTTATCCTTTAGCTTATGTATCCTTTAACTCCTGAATCTATTAAATAATGAGTGCTTTAACGCATGGATCTCTAAACTTATGAATCCTTTAGCTCGTGATTCTGCCAACCTGTGAATCTTCTCACTTACGATTCCCTTAACTCCTGATCCTTAATAGACTAATGGACTTACACACGTGACTTAACGCACCTTCACAGAAAAGAGTCTATTCCAGAATGCAATATTCATAATCAATTCAACTCCTCATGGTCAATGCTCATCAGTTATAGTGTTCGAAGAATTAAGCTCCACAATGCTCATTAAAACAGAAACGTTTGAAATGATTTTGTAAGGAACTCCTGAGGAGTGTTTCCTGTATTTTCAGAGTCCTACAATTTAGTTTCTTCACCAAGTCGTTCAGGTCAAAAAATATGCCTGATTCCCGAAAATTACCTCTTGATCTAAAACACTGAACATACAATTTCTCAATAACTCTGACCAATATCTTCTTAGACTACGTACAAGGGTAAGGACGAGTATGCCTCCTCCTGGAATTTTTGAGGGCAGTCACAATGGACATAGATGTCTCCGAGTGGAAGTGCGGATACTACGCCTTCCCAACCTAACCTAACCTAGACTACGTAAGTTTCCTTAGGTTATATTGGTTGGTCGTGAAGGCCACACACACACCTGCAAGGACCTTTGCAGAGCCAAATGGATGTACATTTAAGAGTTTTATTATATGTCATTAGAAAGAGAGACGCCTGCAGCAAACTTTGAGAGCGAAACTATCCCTAGTTCTGAGGCCTCGACCAGGTTCTCATACCAGGGGCTCCCAGGCGTGTTAAGCGTGTTTTCTACACTGCGGGGCTAAGACATAGGAAATGCTGTAAAGTTTCTCTTGCACCCATAATTCCTTCAATCGTCGTAAGTCCCATCATTTTAGCGTGTACCGCCATTCGACAGTGACAGTGTCAGTATCACTACCATCATTCCAGAATCCTTTCTCAGGAGTGCCAGTATGGATTTGGTTTGCTGAGTGCCTTACGAGGGCACACCAGACTTGCGATGATACTCCCCCTTGCTTCCACTTTCCTCATCATGTAATCTTCAACACGTTAATGAGTCATTTGAAGAGAGAGAGTGAGACGTGTTGAAGTTTGTAATGAACTCTTTCTTTCGCCTGGGTAGAGGTCGCCGAATTTCCAGCAGTCGTTTACAGAAAATAACTTTGATATTGTTTAGTTTGGTTGGATTCAATACTTTATTTATTTTTATTAAATTAAACCTTTGAGTTTGGTCAATAAGCTAGACTACTCTACTAAGTGCAGTAACTAAGTCTCGGTACACGTTGGTAATTCTGGGTATTAGTGGGCTACCGATTATAAACCATGTAGTCCACTAATTCAGAATGGTCTCGGTAAGCGGTTGTACTTCCGGGTATTAGTGGAGTACCGATAACAAACCATATTATCCACTAATCCAGTTGTTTCAAATGCTGGAGTCAAAAGTCTTGGTCTTGCGTCGATGTGTCTTCGTGTGTGTCGATTGGTCTCCCTAAAGAACTGTGCTTCGGTGTGTCTTCCTCGATGGCTGATGTAGTAAAGTGAGTTATGCGTGGATGTGTCTTCGTCGAGAGCTGTTCAGGAAAAGAGAGCGAGTCCCTCAGTTGCTGCTGCTTTTATAGCCCAGCTTCAGTCGCAATGCGTCCAGAAAGTTCTGTTGTTGCACCCATTCTATTCAAACGTAACCGTCACTATCACAGCAGAAGTCGGCATGTTGTCAAGCACGTGGCATTGTTTGTTTTTGCACGCTCTGTTGTTGTTGTTGCTGATGTAATGCGCGTCGATCATTCTGTTGTGGCTTTATTAGGAGTGGGTTTTGCCAATTGCTTTGATAGTGCAATAAATTCAATTCTTCTGGAACAATCTACGTCGTGTGAGGCAGAGAACACAGAGAAAAGAAACTTAAACGTCAAACGGCAAAGCAGCGAAATAAAGCAGACGGACGTTGTACACGAATCCACTCAAAATTGTGGTGAATCCACTCAGAATCGTGGTGAAACCACTCAAAATCGTGGGGAAACCACTCAAAATCGTGGTGAAACCACTCAAAATTGTGGTGAATCCACTCAGAATCGTGGTGAAACCACTCAAAATCGTGGGGAAACCACTCAAAATCGTGGTGAAACCACTCAAAATCGTGGTGAAACCACTCAAAATCGTGGTGAATCCACTCAGAATCATGGCGAAACCAGTCAAAATCGTGGTGTGCCCGCTACGGACGCTGGCAGCGAAAAAGAAAAGTGTTCTCTGGTGTGAGGTTCGTGGCTTCGTTTGAAAAATGGTGGTGCGGCAGAAGAATTATGTTGGAGCAGAATTTATGGGGAAATTTTGTTCCTTACAACATGACACGAGAGACATGAGAGACTACTTTGCTTACTTGCTCATTCGGTAGTTGGATAGCGCTTTATTGCTCGTTTCCTTTTATGTTCTTGTGTCGTGGCACCCAGTAGATGCACAGCGTCCGGTTGGTGGCTAGCCCATCTATTGCTGTCTTACATTGCAGAACATTTCTGGATGATACGCAGTATGAAGTTATAGCTTTGGTCGCAGCCTGGCTATCTATGCAGAAATTTATTGTGGATTTCTTTTATGCTGGTATACAGACGAGCTCTGCGGCTTTCCTAGCAGCATACACCTTTGTCTAAAGGATACTGTAATAATAAGGTAGTCTGATAGGCTGTCTGATATTCAGTTCAGGGCAGTATACACCTGCTCCAGCAATGTCTGAGGATATTGCATTTAGCATTCATGCCTCTGCTCCATCACTCCTGCTCAATACACCTTTATTTCTTTTCGAAAGCTGAGAGAAGGAGTCACATAGTCCGAGTTGACTGTGAGATTCCCACCTGCAGAGCTTTGACCGAAGGATCGGGTAATAATTGTTTGGTAGCAACAGCTCTCCGGCTTTCCGCAAGGAGAACAATGATGGGGGGGGGAGGTGGTAAGTTTCATTGATATATGGACAATATGGACATGAAATAAAGTGCAAAAGTCTCCATTTCGAAGTATTGTATGAGCATACAAAAGTCTTCTCAATGCTTTCTGATCAATTGTGATAATTAAAGCAAATTCAGCAAATACGAATGAACTATGAATTCAAATTATGAAACAATAGATTCAATTATTAATACATGCATTCAAATTCTTTATTCTTCAAATTCTTATTCTTCTTTATAAGGAAATTGTGTAGAAATCATTCCATTGCTATTGCTATCTCGTTCTTCCTAGTGATATATGTTAAGTCGTTAGTGCGGTTGTCTATCTCTGTCGGGTTAGCTAGTCATATATCAGGCTTAGATCATAAGACATCCCATTAAACGTTCCATACATTGTATAATTCTTTGAATCTCCCTGCTCTGTGTATAAATCTCAGTACATCCTGGGTATCTAAGAAGCCACGGTTTAGGCTGCAGTTGTAGGGGCAAAACTTCGCACCTGATTCCGCCGACAGCGGGGCTCTTTCTGCCATACTATAAAACAATCTAAACACTGATGCTAACTTGCTCACACTAATGGACAACTTTCTCATAGAGTCGAGAACAGTCTGGAAAGCAGTCTGTGACTATACAAAGGCGGACTTGGAACAAGGACAACAATAAAGTGTGTCTTACGGGTGACTTAGCAGCTCGAACTCCGACAAACAATGAGCTGTCGTAGCTGCTGGTGCCTCAAAGGATACTGTGAGTGCAAAGATGGAAAAGTGCTTCCCAAGAAATCATCAGATTGCCAAATAAGCTTCTCCCTAATAGATCTGAAAATAAAACAAAGTCGAAGAGCTTACAATATAATCGAATGGAAGTGTCAATGAAATGAATGAAGTTTGGAAAACTTATTCGAAGAGAAGCGGGAGTGCTCCGATGCTTAACTTGCTGTGAGCGAAATTATGGCAGCCAAGCAACCACGTCGACTGACGAACATACCCCCCCTCAACTCTGTATTTCTTTATTTGTCTGAATCATTTTCGGATTTATTGAGGCATTGCTGGAGCATTCGAGCAGAAGAGAGAAAAAAAGACAAACACATTGTGAAAGAGAGGAAAAAATGAAAAACTTTTCTTGCTTAGCTTAGCAGAGAGTTTTCATTATTTGACAGCAATTATATTTAAAAAGTTTTACGAGATTTTCAAACTCTCCGCCCCGGCGGTCCGTCCCACCCGCCGTAGTACACTTCAGTGGACTGATCTGCTCTGTTCAGCGCGGCTGTGCTCGGCTCTACTGTGCTGTGTCCTGCCCCCAGACAATCGTCATTCAATTGAAGGCCAGATACTTCCATTTGAAATGTGACAAAAGTTTAATGACGCATTTTAATGCAACAAAATTGCCAGCTTCATATTACTGAGTCCATGCCTCAGCACTGGTATTCCTGTCCGTGTCTGTGCATAAGCGAGTGTGAGTCAGTGTGTGAGTCAGTGTGTGAGGGAGTGTGTGACGGGTGTGTGTGTGTGTGTGTACGGACATTTTTGAGCAAATTAAAATTTGATTCTGAAAATCCTTAAAAAAGTTTTGCGTAAATTTATCGCATTGTCAGTTGGCAGTCGTCGTAATTGGGGATAAAAAGTAGTTGCAACTTCCTCTGAAAAGTTGGTCAAAGGGAAGACACATGCGTGTGGGGCCTGTGTTGTGGCCGCTTTGACTGTGGCGCTTGTGAGCTACAATTTGCGGAGAACTAAGCCGGCCACCTTAAATAAGTCGAGGAAAAATGGAAATAAGTATATGCTGGAAATGTTCGTTGAGTTGCGGCAACAAAGTTAAAACTGAGCACAGCCATTTGACACACACACTCACTTCCGCAATGTCCCTCACGTCTGCCCCAGCACACCGCACCACACCGCACCACACCCTCTTCTTCCGCCTATCTCGTCGATTTCTCTCTATCGCAGCTGTATGCAAAAGTTTTCAACTTAAAAGTATGTCTAAAGTATGTGCACCACTTGCCCTTTGGTAACTTGAAACAAAATGTTTGTAAAGTTTACAAATGAAGTACAAAAATTGTACGAGTACTTCAAGTAAAAATAAAGTTGTCAATGGCCTGTTCGGCGGCGGCGGCGACGGTGTCGGTTAAGGTGAGGGTGCGGCCGAGGGTAAGGGTAAGGGCGAGGGCGATGACGAGGGTAAGTGGGAGCGTGAGGTTGAGGGTACGAGTGAAGGGAAGGTTGAGGGTACGAGTGAAGGGAAGGTTGAGGGTACGAGTGAAGGGAAGGTTGAGGGTACGAGTGAAGGGAAGGTTGAGGGTACGAGTGAAGGGAACGTTGTGGGTACGAGTGATGGGAAGGTTGAGGGTACGAGTGATGGGAAGGTTGAGGGTACGAGTGAAGGGAAGGTTGAGGGTACGAGTGAAGGGAAGGTTGAGGGTACGAGTGAAGGGAAGGTTGTGGGTACGAGTGATGGGAAGGTTGAGGGTACGAGTGAAGGGAAGGTTGTGGGTACGAGTGATGGTGAGATTGAGGGTACAAGTGATGGGAAGGTTGAGGGTACAAGTGATGGTGCGGGTGATATTAAGGGTGCTAATAAAAGGAAAAAAAGAAGCAGAGTGGAAGTGGCAGGCAGACGTGTTGCAGTGATATCCACCGAAATATTGAACATACTCGTAGTGCAACTGGAAGTGGAAATCAAATAAAGCACACCTAGGCTCATCTCCTGTTTTTTGCGTCCTCTTTTGTTATTCAGTTATTCCTTGTTTCTCTTTTCGTTTCCTTTTTATTACATTTGTATATGCAATGTCTGAACTTTCACTGCAACAACAATGCAACAACTTAGTGTCCCTAGGGCAAGGTCTCTCTACGATGGCAGCCGACATTCGCTGCATTCGAGTATGCAAGTAGGGGACTACCGACTTTATTAGCAATTAAGCGACGAGTTTTAGACGGAAAAATATCTGAAAATCAGCAATTGAAGTGTTCAATTTAGAAAATAGAATTCACAAACAAATACTTAAATTTCAGAAACCTTCAGAAGTAAAGGACACCAACAACATAAACCCTTCAATGGTCTACTGAATAGATCTAAGACCTGCAATTTACTCCCGCTTCATGAGCCAGAATTACTCATAGGAAAAATAGTCAAAGTCCTTATTAAACATCATCATCTGAGAGAACTCCTCGAATGCCTTCATTAGAGTGTCAATTTTCTAGGTAAGGACAGCTTAAAGCGCTAGTCAGAATAAGGTATGAACACCTGAAGTCAGGCACGCTTTTCACTTGCCATAGGAAGTTGGGGAATTTGGCTGACAAGTCGCAAAGCGGTTCCTGGACTCTCTCACCAAGAGAGGCTGCTCCTTTGAGAAGTTACAATGAGCAGCTTGTTCTTTCATTTATTATGAGCCTTCCTTCAATCACTATGAACCTATTTTTCCAGACAGTTTTAAACTCGCAGACTTCGCAGGCTGAGAATTGCTTCCTCTCTTGCACATTCCCTAGATAGATAGATAGATAGATAGAAGTGGGGTAGGGATCGCAAAGCCGCCGAAGAATGGGGTCTTCAAGTACTCAGGCATTGATGCCTGGAAATATGTTTAGGGAAGGGGGGCTAACAGGATTTTGGAAAGGAAGTTACTCCTTTTCAAACGTTCTCTTTTATGGATCTTTGACTCTTTTATGAATCTTAGAATCGTTGACTCTTCTATGAATCTCAGAAGTCTGTCCAGGGATAAGGAATGTACATTATCCATTCCCAAAACATCTGACCCTGATACATTCCCAACACATTAGGACCCTAATTCATTCCCAAAACATCAGGACCCTAATACATTCCCAGAACATCTGACGCTAATACATTCCCAAAACATCAGGACCCTAATACATTCCCAGAACATCTGACGCTAATACATTCCCAATATATCAGGACCCTAATACATTCTCAGAACATCTGACGCTAATACATTCCCAAACCATCTGACCCGGATACCTTCCCTAACTGCAGTTGGCGGCAGCACCAGTTTAATTAGACTCTCCATACCACCATCATCACCGGAACGTTCTTATAATGGGTCAACGCCCATTTAAAACAACCCAAAATCATTCAACTGCAGCAAAGGCAAGGGCTACTGCCAAAATGTCCTTGTTAAGCGTATCCTTGTAGTTGCTCCCACCTCTGCCAGATAACACAGGAGAAATTTAAGTTGACACCAAAATCCATCAAGTGAAATAAAAGTGAGTATTATGACTGAAATGTCCTTTGCAGATTCCACATCAAACATTTTGGTCGATTATGATTTCCTGAATATCAACAATTGAATTGTATAATATCCGAATTTGAACTGCAACATTCCAGCAATGGACGTCGATGTGACATGCAACAAGCAAACAAGTTTTGTTGCAGCTTAATTTTTTAAGCAAGGACATTTGCTTTATAATTCTCACATGGCTTCTATTGTGGGAAACTTTTGTGGTTTTGCGTTTGTTCACAAAGTTTCTTTACTCTGCTTGCATCCTCGTACCATTTGAATGGGAATAGTCAAAGTTACACTCGTTCAATGGAAGGGCTGCAGTTACGCTTCAATTTAAAGTGCGTTGCGGCTCTAAGCTGGCGGGGAGGGGTTTATGGACAAGCGAAACTAGGAATTAGTTCGATAGATTGAGGTTTCCGGGCTGCTCCTGGCTGTTCAATTTAATTGAATTGAATGGAATTGAATTGAGTGAATCAACTGCTGCTGTTCTTGGGTTTGGTTTGACAAAAGACTGATAAAGTGATTAAGTTGTGTTCATCTGTTAAACTGCAGAGAGACAAAGGCGATTTTGTTCTGGAATTGTGACAAGAATTGTTCAAGCATTACACAGAAATTTGGATGATTTAGAAAGGAAGGTAATGCAATGATGCACATATACCAGAGCTCAAATTTTAATTCGCTTATGGAAGATGAACTGGGTTTCTGAGTGTTGCGTTTCTGAAGGAAAGGAATTTATTTGCTATTCGTTTGAGGGTAGGCCCAGTCCTTCTGCGTGCTTTCCCAGTATGCAGTGGCCGGTCAGAACCGACACAGTTGCCCACAGAGATCCGCGATCAAGTCGAAGAAGTTGGTTGGTTCTGTGTTTGTCCATGCTTGCCCAAGTGAGTCTAGCCGTGTGGCAGGGTTCCTCGACGATCCAGGATTTGTAGGCGACAGGCAGGTACTGCTAGTGGGATGCCGATATTTACGGAGGGGTGAATTTCGTGCAGATGCATTCCTGTGCCAAGGTCGCCTTGCAGTTGCCCGGGAGGTCGCTATGTCCGAGAACCCAGACCAGTATCTTGAAAGCTCATTTACAGAGGTTCGAAAATCATGAACGAGTCTTGAGGTGGCCGTAGAGCCAAAAAGAGATTTAATGGCGGCTTGGCTGTCGGAGAAGATAGCTATGCTGACTGCTCCGATATCGCTACTCAGCGTCCATTTGGCTGCGTTATAACTGGTCATGACCTCAGCCTGAAAAATGCCGCAATGGTCAGGGAGACGAAGGGAGATTTTTAGGTCCAATTTTTCGGAAAAGATACCGCTGTCGATTCTACCTTCAAGTTTAGAACCGTCGGTATAAATATCGAGCGTTCCTCCGACGATTATGTCTTTTGGAGTTCTGTCATTTCTGCTTGGAATAGTGAGGTCGAACTCCCTGTTCAAATCGGGATGGACCGACACATAGTCGATACAGTTGAGAATAGGTGGATCCTGATTCAGAATAGAGACAAGGCGCCAGTGCAAAAGAACGTTAAGTTTAATCGCTGTCAACTTGGTTGTTGCTTAACCAGGAGCCCCGAAGGGAGCCAGTGAAGCATGGCAAAGAGGGCTTTCGTAGGTGTGGTACGAAGACCGCCAATTATCAGTAGAGGAATATATCTTCTGATTTTTTCGAAGGGTTTGATATTGCAGGCGCAGTGGCTCTACATAGACAAAGTATAGGTTCCGTGATTAGAGTCCTAACGGGGCATTGGACTCTGGGCACTCACAGGTGTAGGCTGGGGATTGGCTCTAAATAGACAAAGTACACTGGACTCTGGGCACTCCCGGGTGTAGGCTGGGGATTGGCTCTAAATAGACAAAGTACACTGGACTCTGGGCACTCACAGGTGTAGGCTGGGGATTGGCTCTAAATAGACAAAGTACACTGGACTCTGGGCACTCCCGGGTGTAGGCTGGGGATTGGCTCTAAATAGACAGAATACACTGGACTCTGGGCACTCCCGGGTGTAGGCTGGGGATTGGCTCTAAATAGACAGAATACATTGGACTCTGGGCACTCCCGGGTGTAGGCTGGGGATTGCTTCTAACGACTTCTGCAGAAGTAGCATGGACGAGCTTTTGCTAGAAATAGGAAACGTTTACTAGGATCCCACTTCTTAACAAGTATAGATGGTCTATGCTAATCAGGTGTTAACAACCTTCTTCGCTTTGTAAAAGGCTCAGGTTAGTTCAATCTGGAGGGGGAAGCGTAGCCATGCCTCGCATCCGCGGCTCAACACGGACCCAACTGGTGGTCTAAGTGGCATCACTGTTTTCTTGGTGATGCAGCTGCCCAACCTACCTACCTACCTAGCATGGACGAGGAGGAGAGTCCATTGTACACCTGTTATGCACGTGTCCAGCGTTGTCCAGAAGGAAGCGCACCTTCCTAGCCGACTACTTTCTGGACTCTGGGAGATATTTCAATTAAAAGGAGTAGCTCCATCAACTGCTTCATTAAAAGCTTCAAATGGCTGGACCTTTGAAAGGGATGGAACCTGATATCTCATGCGCCATCAAATGGGATCAATGATGGCCTAAGTGGCCGTTTTACCTACCTACCTATAAACCTATCATATTGCAGGCTTTTTTGAGAGCTTGCCACCAAAAGACCGACCCGTATAACAGGCTAGGTTCAACGATGGCCGTGTAGAGCCAAGGCACCACCAGAGGACGAAGTCCCCATCTTGCTCTAACTGCCAAGAGCAGTTTACTAAGTTAATTACTAACAATGTTAGTGACTTCACGTAAAACCCTCGAAGATAATTTTGCTTCAAGAAGGCAGGGCAACATGGGAAATAAATGAAGCTACAATTGGTCTCTTATATGGTGATGTCAATTTGAACCCATGCGTGATAGTTTGGACTTACTTTTGCTCTCGTTCGCCTTTCTACACCAAAAGGCCAACAATGATTGAGAAGCTACAGAACAATGCTCGGGTATCACTGGCAATTGCATATGTGAGTCCTCAATTGCGAGTACATGAGAATATCATAGATAATTGGTTGCCATCACAAAGTTGTGGTGGTTTAATTGAATAATTCAATTCACCGGCTTAATGCCATTAATTGCACTTTTTTTACAATCAATTAATATTAGAAAATACAACAATAAACCAATTGTAAAAATTCATCCGTGTTTAATATTTATTCAATTGAAAAATCAGATTGGAAAAAACTCTTATCAAGCCATCAAAAAGTGGAGAATTATTGGCAAATGCAAAGGGAAAGGCAATGAAATGAGGTGGAGCCTCCCCCTTTACACTCTAAATAAAACAATCGCTTAATTGTTGTAAAATCCGCAATTAAAATGACAACAGCTCCGTGAACTGCGCGACCCCAGCACACTTTTTGTGGGGCTTAACTGAATCAGTATTTATACAGTTGTGCCAGTGGACAGATTGTATTCCCTTTTTAAACGTGCAATTTAATTTTTCCATATCTGCGAGCGAATGCCTGCATTTGAGTCATTAATCTGGCTTAGCGCC
The DNA here is from genome assembly GCA_920105625.2 of Clusia tigrina. Lineage (NCBI taxonomy): Eukaryota > Metazoa > Arthropoda > Insecta > Diptera > Clusiidae > Clusia > Clusia tigrina. The sequence continues at coordinate 189,173,404 of OV050032.1, forward strand.
GTGCAGCATGCGTTACTTTTTATCTTCACATGCCGAGTGCCATTCGCAGAGCTCAGTGCCTATTTTGCTCGCTTACACTACTAAAGCCTGAAAGTATGCTACACACTTGTGAACGCACATGTGCACAGGACGCAAAGCGAATAACGAGTGAACAATTGCGCCGAACACTGCGCGAGCTGGTGAGGAAAGAATGGGGCACACAATTTTGGTGGCCTTAGATTCAAGTCCATTGAGCAAATGGTGCAGGATGGGGAAATGGGGGTATGCATTTCTTGATCAATTCTATAAAATTTGTGTTTGAAACAGACTTTAAGGTACGCCCAGTTTGCTCAGCGTATAACTGATCCCTGATTTCTGGCTGAGGTTAGCAAATTTAATCTCTATCAGAGAACAAATTAGTAGCAGAAATTAGGAAATCCTTTTTCTGATCTCTGAGCGAATTCTATTCTTGTTCTTCACAAACATACAGGAACCCTTTCAAATGTGGCGGGGCTAGCATCTTCATGTTCAGATACAAGTTCTCAAAAATAAATTAATATTATTATTCAAATTTATTCACTTAACACATTATGTGAAGATAGAAAAAAATATGTGGTTAGGTTCTAATATCTTAGATTATCAGCCTATTAACTATATGAAGGATCCAGTAGGAACCTCATGGCCTCAACCAGCAAGTTCGCTTTGCCAGTGAACCGACTCGAACACTCTTCCAGTTGGTGAAGACCTACTTTCATTGGACTACGGCAACAATAGCAGCCTCGCTCTATCGCGTTGTCCTGTATAGTAACCTTTTGGAGTATAGTAAACGTTTCTCACTCAACAGCAAATGTTTTGTGTTGGTCTCATTTACCGCCAGACCCAAATTGGCGTAAACTAGAAGACATCCCACTCCGCTTCCTGCAGTTTTCTGCCCTTAACACTTCGCATTTCTCGTAACTTGAGAGGTCTCGAGGATAATGTGAGAACACATCCACGATAATGCCATGGTCTCGACTAAGTGTCTTGTATTGATAAAAGTGCGATTGATGTTGTCATCGATCTTTGCATGTTCTTCACCGGAATTTTGCCATGTTTTCTGTGGAGGTGTTCCAAAAGAGATGATGTCTTTATACAATTCGTGCCGATGCACACCATCATAAGCAGCCTTGTGACCAGCCAACAGATGGTGCATATCTGCTCTTGAGTTTTCCCCAAGATGTGGAATAGCGTCAAATTCTGGTTCGCGGCTGATTCTGATCTAGAAGGACACTGGTTTGCAGCGACGTATTCCACCTGGCAAAGTTTCAGCCGTTCATAGTACAAAATAAAGAAGTAATAAGCAGAGGAATGTTGGTGGAGAGCAAAAACGACAGTCAAGTTGCTGTTTGCGGTGTGTCTTAATCCCAATTAATAATCATTCTGAGCTTTCCTTTGTGAGAAGCGCTGCTGCTGGTATTAGGCTAGACGCAGCGAGTAGAGGGACAACCGGCGATGAAGGCTGGGTACCACAAAGAAGAGAGAGAGAGAGAAATGGCGAAACAAAGTCTCATTAATTTTCTACTCTTTGGAGATGCCCGCACGTCAGCACTTCTAAAAGGTCTTCTAATGACAGCAACGTAGCAAAGGTTTAGAAGTGCGAAAAACATGTAATACAAAGGGAGGGGAGAGAAAGGGTAGGAAGGTCGGCAGTGCCATTCTAAGAGAATTTCAGTATAAGGATAAAAAAAGAAAATCATATCTAAAAATTAAACTCCCCTAAAAACGTTTGCTGAGACATGCAATAATTTTGATTGGACTGGCGGCGTTGGCAATGCAGACTTAAATGATTACTATAGTTTTTCTGTGGTCAACGTTTGGCAGTGAACACGCTTTAATGCCAGTTCACTTTCCATTTTACAGAACAGAACTTTCGGTGATTTGGAATCCCCTGCGAAAATTTTCAATGGAAATGGAAATGCTTCAAAAATGGAGTGAGAGTGAATGATGAAGCTAAAATTTGGACTCATTCCCTACTTTAGTATTCCAACACAAAAAATGGTACGGATTATTTACCGCCGACGTTAGTAGGACGCAAATAGACTGGAGAACACAGCATTTGAGTTTTGTTACTATTTCACTCACGCTCGCCCACTACCTTCCTACCGTCCCCCCTCTTCACACACTTTCTCACTCCATCTCACTATTTCTTCCGTCTCTCTCTCTCTCTGTCTACATTGCTCTCCAAATCTCTCTCTACATCACACTCTACATCTCTCTCTACATATCTCTCTCTCTCTACGTCTCTTTCTACCTCTCTCTCTACACCTCTGTCTACATCTATCTCTACAGCTCTCTCTCTCTCTCTCTACATCTTTCTCTACATCTCTCTCTCCCTCTCCACATCTCTCTCTTCATCTGTCACTACATTTCTTTCTAAACTTCTCCCTACATCTCTCTCTACATCTCTCTCTACATCTCTCTCTGTACTTCTTTCTACATATCTCTCAACATCTCACTCTCTCTACATCTCTCTCTATCTCTCTCTCTCTCTCTCTCTCTACATCTCTCTTTACATTTGGCGCTACATTTCCCTCTACATCTCTCCCTACATCTCTCTCTACTATTCTCTCTACACCTCTCTCTCTACTTCTTTCTACATCTCTCTCTACATCTCTCTCTCTCTATACATCTCTCTCTATCTATACATCTCTCTCTCTCTCTCTCTCTCTATACATCTCTCTCTCCCTCTCTCTACATCTCTCTCTATATACCTCTATACATCTCTCTACATCTATCTCTACATCTATCTCTACATCTCTCTCTCTCTCACTCTCTCCCTACATTTCTTTCTACATCTCTGTCTACATCTCTCTCTCTCTCTATTTCTCTACATCTCTCTTTCTCTCTCTCTCTCTCTCTCTCTCTACATCTCTCTCTACATCTCTCTCTATATCTCTCTACATCCATCTCTACATCTCTCTCTCTCTCTCTCTCTCTCTCTGTACATTTCTTTCTACATCTCTCTCTTTACATCTCCCTCTACATCTCTCTCTACATCTCTCTCTACATCTCTCTCTACATCTCTCTCTATATATCTACCTACATCTCTCCCTACATCTCTCTATACATCTCTCTCTCTCTCTCAACATATCTTTCTACATATCTCTCTCTATCTCTCTATATCTCTCTCTACATGTGTCTCTACGTCTCCCTTTTAACATCTCTTCATATTTCTCCACCTCTCTCTCCATCACTGTCTCTACCGTTCTATCCATATTTCTCCACCTCTCTCTCCATCACTGTCTCCACCATTCTCTCACACTCTCTGACCCTCTTTCTCTCCCTCGTTCGGACTCTCTGTCTCTCCCTCTATTTCCTTATCTCTCTCTTTCTATTTCTCTCTTTCTATCTCTATCTACATTCTATGTCTCTTTTTCTCTTTTTCTATATCTATTCGTCTATTTTTCTCTCTCTTTCTCTCTGATTTTCTCTCATTTTCTCTCTCTTTCTATATCGCTTTCTCTCTTTTTCTCTCTCATTTTATTTCTGGTTCCCTCTCGCTCTCTCCTTTTCTCTCTGATTCTATCTTTATCCGTCTTTTTCAATCTTTCTCTCTTTTCCTCTATATTTCTTTTCTTCTCCCTCTCCCTCTTTATGTCTATCTCTCTTTCTTTTTCTCCTTGTTTCTGTATATTTCCTCTATTTCTGTATATTTGTCTCTCTTTCCGTCTCTTTCCTTCTCTTTCCGTCTCTTTATTTCTCTTTCTCACTAATTACTCTATTTATATCTCTGTCTCTATCTTTTCCCCTCTTTCTGTCCCTTTCTCTCCATTTGTCTCCTTTTTCCTCTATGTCTATCTCTAACTCTATTTATCTCTTTTTATCTTTCTCATTCTTTCTCTCTATTTCTTTCTGTTTCCCTTTATTTCCCTCTATCTTTACCTCTTTATCTCCATCTTTCTATTATTGGATATTTCTGTATATTTGTCTCTCTTTCCGTCTTTTTCCTTCTCTTTATTTCTCTCTATCTCCCTCTTTCTTTGTCTCTCTTTTCGTCTCTTTGCTCCCTTTATTTCTCTCCGTTTCTTTGTCACTATTTATTTCTTTATCTCTCTCTTGCTTTGTATTTTATACTTCCTCTTCCTCACTCGTTTTCTGTTTTTCTCTCTGTTTTTCTCCATTCTGTCTCTTTCTCCATCTTTCTCCCTAATTGTGTCTCTTTTTCATCTTTCTCTATCTTTCTCTATCGTCCTCTATGGTCCTATATCGTCCTCTTAGTTTTTTTAACTTTCTCACTTTATCTTTCTCTCCCTGTCACTCTCCCTCTCTCTCTCTCTCCTTATATCTCTCCTTATATCTCTCCTTATATCTCTCCTTATATCTCTCCTTATATCTCTCCTTATATCTCTCCTTATATCTCTCCTTATATCTCTCCTTATATCTCTCCTTCTCCCTCTCCTTATATCTCTCCTTATATCTCTCCTTATATCTCTCCTTATATCTCTCCTTCTCCCTCTCCTTCTCCCTCTCCTTCTCCCTCTCCTTCTCCCTCTCCTTCTCCCTTCTTTTATGATAAAGCATATTTTTACATTTTTCTCAAAAAATATCAACTGAACTATATAATAAATCTCTTTCTCTCTCACTCTATAATAGCCTCCATATATCTCTATAGTTCCACTTTTCCTATCAGCATATTTTGAGGTCTTTCCTCCACGGTCTTTACTATTGTTGTTATACCCCATCACTCATTGAATTCTTCCATTGGGTTACAATTTCTCACAACTTGTCGCGAAAATTTGTTTCTTCTAAAAGTTCGGCTCACTGGATTGTGCCAACTTATGCCAAAATTTTGCTTGATGATTTATGAAAGCAGTTTAATTGAATAGTGAAAATGTTTCAAAATTAGTTGAACACTAATGTTGTACAATAGTTGAGCTAGTCTTACTTTACACAGAGTAAGTGAGTGAATTAAACCTGCTTGCAAGTCACAACTGAACTGAACTCTTCATTCATATGCTCCTTTATTCATTTTACCTGCAAGAAGTTGTCCCCCAAGTCTGTTATAGTACTCAAGATGTTCTTAATTTTACTTGCAAGAACGTTGTTGGCCGTCCCTTACTTTCCAAGAGATGGCAACGCTACTGCCTCATGAGTGATAGAAAGAGACAACTCATAAGCATTACTGAGAACAAGAGAGCATTAGCATGCCTTTCTACATGCACTTTGATCCTTGATTTATTCACGTTTAGTCCTTAATAGCGACAAAGCACCTTTCTTCACTGCATGCTTGATGATGGCAGTGTGAGTGTGTGATCGTCTATTTCGATTGTAGGGTGTCGGAAGTTGCGGCATTTTTGCATAACTGTCATCCGTGCGCTCGTGAGTCTCATTACGAAAGACGACGACGGCGACGAATGTCGTTTGGGCAATTAACGCGCTGGAATACTAATGCCGCATAAGCACAGCTCCGCCGGAAATTTGAGTGCGGAATTTCACAGTTAATTATAAGGACTTTTTTCTGTTTTCTCGTTTTTTTTTGGAAATTTTGAATTTGCTTTTTTTTGGGCTTCTTTTTGCTTTTGCTGCTCCACACTTTGAAAAGTGATTGACAGTGAAGTATAAAGTACTTAAAAGAGCTTTTAAAAAACTTTTGCGCGCTTTGGCGGTAGCTGAAGGCAACATCCGGCTAAGTTGCCGGGCGGGGAATTTGCAGGGCGGGGTAGGGGGTGGCAGTGGGGTTGCGCGCCTGAGAATATGCACAAGCAGAGTAAGAGAAAATAAATTAAATTAAAAATAAAATAAAATTAAATTGTTGAAGAAACTTCTTATGAGAGAATTTATGTAATTTCCAAGAAGTAGCAAACACAACACACACACACACACACACACACACACACACACACACACACACACACACGCGCGCGCGTACACCAACCCAGCGAAATATTAGTATAGATATAGAAAGACAGGATGCAGACCATGACGAATCTTGGTTGCTAATTACATCCGGTGTAGGAAAGGAAAAGCGCCGCGGCCACACTGTTGAAATATGCGCGTGGGCACAAGCAAAGGCTGTGCGCCTGTAAATATGCTACACAATTTGTGCTGAAACTTAAGCGCGTACGGAATTTCTTTACGCTTTACTTTTGTTATATTCAAAAGAAGGCATTTTTTTGGTGGTTGCATTTTTTCTCTCCCATTTTCACTGAAAAATTCACTGCACAAATAAAAGTAAAGCAGCAAAAGCAGCCTTTGTGTTTCTGGATTTACTTAAGAAAATCTTCATCTATTGTATTCCTTAAGCGCCTAAAACGCTGCAGCAACAATACCAACAACAACAGCAACAAAGCGCTTAGTGTATTACAGATGCATAAATAAGTATTAAATAGAAAATTTGTAAGAGTTTTGTACATTGTTCGAGATTTCAGCTTCTTAAGTGGAATAACCAACATTCCCGGTAGCCCGATAGCCCGATAGCCCGATAGCCCGATAGCCCGATAGCCCGGTAGCTCGGTAGCTCCGTAGTATGAAAATTTCAAACTTTTTAATATGAAAACCCAAAAAACAATTTACCAAAAAAATTAAAAAAATCATAATAATAAAATACTCATAATTATGGTCGCACCCTTGCACTGGCGTGGGAAGAAAATCTCGGTGTGCAGCAATGGAATGCGAGTGCGTAGAGCAGGACAAAGCAGAGCAGACCAGAGTGGAGCAAAGCAGAGTAGACCAGAGTGGAGCAAAGCAGAGTAGACTAGAGCAGAGTAAAGCAGAGTAGAACAGAGCACAGTAGAATAGAGCAGCGTAGACAAGAGTGGAACAGGGTGGAGCAGAGCAAATCAGAATAGAGCAGAGTTGAGCAGAGGAGGAGGCAGTACGTGCAGTACGAAATTTACATAAATTGAAAAATTTGTCTAAGCTTAAGCCAACAAAAGCGCACCAGTTTATTACTGGCCACTCACACACTCGTCGAGACAATAGTTTTGTTTAGATTTGCTTGCTGCTCTGCAGTTCGGAGCAGCCCTCAGTCTCTGTGGCCCCCAGCACTACAACCAACTCTTTCTTATGCATAAAAGTTTCAATTATACCGAATCCTTGGAGTACGACTGTAATACTTGTGACTACCAAACTTAATTTGGAAAGTTTTTGCCCCCCCTCAACTGAAATCTTTTTTAGTTACTCCAGAGGGGAAGAAGCAAAAATAGCAGATGCTCCACTCATTCTAACGCTAAATATGCCGCAGTTGCTCAGTGCTAGCTGTAGTCTCCTGAGCCCTCCATGCAGTCTGCATACAGGGAGATGATAACCTTATGCTCCTCCAAGCGAATTCCGCAAATCGAAAGGGACCAAGTATGAACGCGAGATCAAAGCGTGAATGCTCTGATACTAGGAATCCTACATTCAAATTGGTTTCTGGAACAAATTTTCTGACTAAGGACAAATTATTTGCATCAAGTGTAACTACAAAAACTTAACCATTACACGAAGAGCAGAAAGATTGGCCGCCCCTTACGTTGTTGCCCGCCCCTTACTTCCCAAGAGATGGCAACGCTACAGCCTCATGAGTGATAGAAAGATTGGCCAACATTGTTACCAGGTGTTGCATAACACTACATTTGAACCAAAGATGACACGAGGGTCTTGTCCAGAATTACCCGTCGGCTGTAAGGATATAACACTCAGTTGCTAGAATCACGAATATGAGGAAGAAAGTTCAGAGTATTACAAAAGGAAAACGGTGCTATTCAACCTTATGCGAAGTATCTCAAAGTAATTGTGTTACCATCACTCTCCATACAGCAGACTTTCCAACAAAAGCGTACAGTTTTATTGGAACTTTCATGAATAATACAGTCGAGTATCACACGAAGCCACGCCCACAGAATAAACTCAACAAATTGGCCAATTGAAGGATAGAACAACTCAATGCATATGAAGCTAAAGGAATCCACGTACGAGTAAATGAATCCACGCAACGTAAGAAAAAAAGCCTCCATTCCTATAACAACCTGATGCAGATACCTTGGAATACATTTGGATAAGATTTGAACTTAACTTGGATCTGTGAACATCATATCAGACAACAACAAATTCGGCTGGAACTGCGAGAAAAGTCCAAGTCATTGGAGAATATATACGTGCAGTTCTGAAACTAGATGCGAAACTCTGCATAATTAAATCAATATGAGCGTTGGCATCCTACGAGATGTCTACTGGAAATCTGCATAAAGGTCAGACACCATCTGGTATCGCTAGGGACCAATCGGTCTATGTGTGGCTTAATGCCAGCCTGGTTAGCCTAGCCCAACCAAAATCAATATGAAACAGTTGTGAGGCTCGGTAAATAACACAGTGCAACAGTGAACAGGATCACAGTGTTGTACTCGAGTTGTACTGAAACTACTGAGGCTGAAATGTAACACGCCATTATTTGCCCACAAGATCCACACAAGATCCACGGCACAAAACTGCCACTTTATCCCTTCACCACTATAATGAATGGGCCTATGTTCTTACGAAATTGATATTGGATGAAAAAATGGCGAAATTGCTGCAATGTCCTCCATTTAGCACAGGACTGGTACCTGGATATCTATAAATTGTATCCAAAAGAGACTAGAAGTATACGAAAGAGCTGTATTGCAGGTGTCTATGATGATAAAGGTGTATTATGATATGGGCATGGTTTGCACCACACTTCCAAAAACAACAAATACTTGTGTGTGGTTATTCTAGCGAATTGCATGGCACCAAATGTAAAGTATATTGCTCTAAATTACGTCTGCACTCATGTACGCTTAATAAACTAGATTTTTCGCCAATTCGCAGGACCTCTCATGATTTGATCGTGGTTTCAGAAGTGAAATAGGTTTGAACGAGTTTAAAAATGGGCTGAAATCAAGTACAATATATTTCTTTTCCAAACGTGAATAGTCCCGTTAAGAATCCCTTTGAGAGTCCCTTTGAGAGTCCCTTTAAGAGTCCCTTTAAGAGTCTCTTTAAGAGTCCTTTTAAGAGTCCCGTTAAGAGTCCCTTTAAGAGTCCCTTTAAGAGACCCTTTAAAGAGTCCCTTTAAGAGTCTCTTTAAGAGTCCTTTTAAGAGTCCCGTTAAGAGTCCCTTTAAGAGTCCCTTTAAGAGATCCTTTAAAGAGTCCCTTTAAGAGTCCATTTGAGAATCCCTTTAAGAGTCCCGTTAAGAGTCCCTTTAAGAGTCCCGTTAAGAGTCCCTTTAAGAATCCCTTTGAGAGTCCCTTTGAGAGTGCCTTTAAGAGTCCCTTTGAGAGTCCCTTTAAGAGTCTCTTTAAGAATCCCTTTGAGAGTCCCTTTGAGAGTCCCTTTAAGAGTCCCTTTAAGAATCCCTTTGAGAGACCCTTTGAGAGTGCCTTTAAGAGTCCCTTTGAGAGTCCCTTTAAGAGTCTCTTTAAGAATCCCTTTGAGAGTCCCTTTGAGAGTCCCTTTGAGAGTCCCTTTAAGAGTCCCTTTAAGAGATCCTTTAAAGAGTCCCTTTAAGAGTCCATTTGAGAATCCCTTTAAGAGTCCCGTTAAGAGTCCCTTTAAGAGTCCCGTTAAGAGTCCCTTTAAGAATCCCTTTAAGAGTCCCTTTGAGAGTCCCTTTAAGAGTCCCTTTAAGAGTCCCTTTGAGAGTCCCTTTAAGAGTTCCTTTAAGAGCCCCTTTAAGAGTCCCTTTAAGAGTCTCTTTAAGAGTCCTTTTAAGATTCCCGTTAAGAGTCCCTTTAAGAGTCCCTTTAAGAGATCCTTTAAAGAGTCCCTTTAAGAGTCCATTTGAGAATCCCTTTAAGAGTCCCGTTAAGAGTCCCTTTAAGAGTCCCGTTAAGAGTCCCTTTAAGAATCCCTTTGAGAGTCCCTTTGAGAGTGCCTTTAAGAGTCCCTTTGAGAGTCCCTTTAAGAGTCTCTTTAAGAGTTCCTTTAAGAATTTACTTCAGACCATATTTGCTGAGTATAACTGGGCAGGTTTGGCAGGTATTTTAGTGAGGGCAAATATGAGTGTTTGTATTGTAACTGATATTGTTCTGCCCCTAAACGTGAAAAATAACTACTGCACAAGCTTGCATTGCTCTGCATGTCTCTGAATGTTTACGGAGGTCTCCACACAGTTTCTTTTCTATAATACTGTGTAGTATTGGAGTATATGAATTCCCTTATTGCTGTGCATTATCTCTCTCCCTATATATATAAGCATAACTGTTCCATAATCATACGATCAGTTGCAGTCTAATTGCTGCTAACTAAAATTTCACACCTGCTGTATGGTATGTAAGGTTAGTATCGTGCTCCCTAAAAGTAGGCAGTGATTTTTGTGTTTTAGTTTTCATACTTTTACGCTCTTTTTTGAAGTACCTTTCTCAACACACTCGAGTTCAGTATTTCTAATTGTAGTGAATCTTCGGAAGAGAATATTCTTTTCATTGATACAGAATGTTATCTCATAATCGCTGAAAGGAGATTACTGTCTCTAGCCTCACAAGTTCCTCCCATTCCCTTTGCCGCGAGGTTTCTGCAAGAAGAATCTGATTTCTTTCAGTACTCTTTATACCCTTTTTGATGCAATCTCTCTTTGACTGCTTTAAATAATCTCGATCGGCGAATTAAGCACGTCCGTCGGCATTGATTTTAGTGAATTTTATTTCTGGATGCTTCGTCGCTTCGCAGACTCGCAGCATCGTTGCTGCTTCCGCTCCTTCCGCTCATTCCATTCATATCACAAAGTGTAAAGTTTTTTCGAGCACAAACTCCACCGAATAATCCCGCTTTTCGCCGGCCACTTGGTGACACAGCTTTGTGGAACTTTTCCCTCCTGGAAATTTCCTGCTACCGTTCTTCTTTACAATTTGTACTTGAGTATTTTATTCATTACTATTATGCCTTTGTCTCTGCGCTAACTTCAGTTGTCAACTGGCGGCGTTTGGCAATTCTTATGGGTACCACCTACCCAAAAAAAAACCCCCAAAACAAAACGGTCGATCCCCTGCCAAAGTGGGCGGCGTACAAAGCAAATTGCCAATTGCATGAAGTAACACGCAAAAGCCGAAACCAGCTGAAATCCAATTCAATTTAATTCAATTTAATTCCATTCAATTCGACTGCACCGAGCTCGCTTCCCGCTTCTCGCTAGGTGGGCAGATGCAGTCTATAAAAGGCGCCCGAACCAAACCTGGCGCGGTATTGTTGCCTGAAGTTTTAGTTACCATCATCATCATCATGTGTATGGAAACGTTTTTGGTTGTGAAATTGAATTAGTGCCGTACCAAAAAAAAAAATAAGAAGAAGGAAATAATAATAAAAAAGTAAGAAAATTAAAAATAAAGAAATAAAAAATAAATAAAGCCGAGAAGCCGATGGGCAGGAATAAAAACGGATATGGCTGCTAAGTAGGAAATCAGTGGAAATTGGGCGAGGCAATTTAAGTACGAACAAATTTAATTTAACGACGTTGGAAATTTATTCGATTTGTGTCCCAGCCCCAGCATCTTTGAGAAGTTAACGCTCTAAATAGCTCCATGTAGATCTGTCTTCCTCCCTCTCTCTCTGTGTCTCTCTGTTTCTGTTCGAAGTTAGTTCACAAGTGACCAATAGGCCTATAGACAGGAGTACGCTGTCATGCTAAGGAAGATGTTAAGGAAGCACATAAGAGCACTAGAAACGAAACCCTGTGGGAAATGTTTTCTGAAACGAGGATTCAGGGAATAAACACTCACTCAGACGATTTAGCTATGAAAAATATTGACTACTTGCAGGCCTTTACTTCCAGATGATTTCTTTTAGATGTCAATGATCTGTTGAGTTACAGAAAAACTTGTAAAAGTCCATAAAACCTTTTCACAGTCAACTTTCCTAAAATGCATTCCCGTACAGAGCGTTATGTTTTCCCATCTAAAGGACTTTTTAGCAATACTCTCAACTTAAACATTTCCAAGGGCTTTAACCAAACGGAGTAAGTAAACGGAGAGATCTTTTGTAGCTTCAATGAAGTTGATGACTCTAATTGCTGATTCAGTTATCCTAGCGCAATACTTCACGAAGATAATGAATCGTTAAGCCATACTAGCAGACTATAAACAAAGTTTGCTGAATTCAAGCTGATAGTATGAAAAGTATCAAACACATATGGGCATTTCCAATTTGACGTGACGTGACATGTGTACGCAAAAATATTTTCAAAAAAATGTTAAAAGTGAAATTTTTAAAAAGAATTTTTTATACTTGCGTAGTAATTAAGTAGCACAAACTTCAGTAAAAAAATGACAACAATCGACGGCAAGGATTTTAAGATATAAGTAAAAATATGCACTGGCGTTACGTTACAAAAAAACGGAAGTGGATTTTGGGTTGGATTATAAGATTGCAAAACTCTGCGAACATTATATTAGTTTTATGTGAAAATGCAGCTTCAGCTGCTTTAATTTGCTTGACAAAAAGTGAATTTTATGTATATTAGGCACTTTCCGCAATTGCTTCCACTTCCCATTAAGCAAGATAGAAAACTTGTCCACGTGCTCGGAGGGAATGTACGTTAAATTGACTCCAACGATATTTTCTCGAGCACATTGGTAAAACGAGAAGGCATTTTCTAAAATTAGATTTTGTGTTTTTGTCATCTGCCAAACTTTTCTTTTTTATTATGGCTCCTACCCCATCGACCGCCCCTTTGCCATGGGAAGTTGCAAAATAATTCCACTCAATAGCTTTGCAACCGAATTCAGTAAGAAAATCAGGCAAACTTCGGGCAATAAATTTATTTTTAAATTGAGAGCTGCATCCATCCGAAAAAAATATAAATATTTCGGAGCTCCCCATGTTGTTTTTTGATATCCGTGATAAGTGTTGTCAAAAAGCAGCAGACATCGAACTTATTGTGGCTGAGTTTATCACTAATTATAGCAAAAGATTTTAGTTCATCAAGTAGCCAAGCAACGCAGGTAAAAATGGTAACTTGACGGTAGCTGAAATGCGCGCTCTGAACCTCATTTTGATATATTAGCCTGTAGTTTTCTGCAAAATCCACTTGCAGGACAAGATCTTTTACTTGAATATGTGTTTTCTTCATTTCAAAATACTTTTGCTGGGATCTTTTAACAAAGAAGTGGCGTTTAAAAAAGGGCAACTGTGCATCCAATTCGTATAAGAGATCAGATAGAGATCCTTTGGTGTGTGTTAAAGCGATTCGATCTTCCATTTTGCGCCAATGTTTCCAATTCATTGTTTTATCCATAAATGAATAGTATTTTAGGGGCACTACATCATTTTTCACATTATTTACACAATTTCTGCAATTGCTCGTCATGCATTTTTCATTGTCAATGTTGCAACAGACAGATTTGGGAAAATTTTCAAAATTAGAAGAAAATGATTTTATCACCTCTGCACCGCTTTCCAAAATAAATGCAAAATTGGCATGATACTTGCCCACGCACATATTATGTGGCATCTTGCATGACAGTTGCACGTATGTTGGTCGCAATTCGTCAAATGCCGACTTACTAACGTAGTCAATCTTTTTCTCTTTTTTGTATAATTCATACGCCTCAGAGAGAGTAAGCAACATAAAGCGCTTGGGCATTACTTCCCCATCGACGATCAATGTATCCTTTCGACCTGCAGCTTGAATACTTATATCGTCTCGCAAATAAAAATCTTTTACGAATAGCTTTTTTTCTTCTATTGGCGATGCAGTCCGTTGTTCCGAAGATGATATACTATGTGTGCCATACTTTTTATAAAGAATGTCAATGATAAGTGCTCTTTTGTCTGGATCAGCTGGCAAAGCTGCTTTGACTTTATTTAATGCCTTTCCTAAAGTTTGTTTACAACTGTAGGTCTGCTTGATTGGCGCACTCACTTGTTTTTCACCTTCATTTTTCTTTTTCAAACGAAATTGTTGTTGCCTTTTACGGTTTAGTTCTTTTACTTTCTCTAACCTCGAAGGCCTCTGATTCCAGCAACTTTTTTCTATATCTTGCGGCTCTTTCTCTTGCCCTTTCCCGACTTATTTCCAGCCTTACCGAATCTGATTCTAGCTTTTGCCTATAGCGCTGTGCGTAATTTTTATTTCCAGCCGAAGATTCCATCTGCATAGAACATAATTGAACATTATTTTAAAATAAACAAATTACAATGCAATGATGTTACTCACAATATGACGTGACGTGACACAATTTTGAAATTCAATATAAAATAAGCTAATTGTTTTTCAACTGAGTTTTTAATTACTTCTTGTTTACTTTACAAACCTTTGTTAAAATGCTAAATTTCACGCACTTGCGATCGTAAGCGAACAAGTAATGAAAAAAATTGACTTTTTTCTGGCGTGACGTGATGCTAGAATGTCATTAAAAGCGAATCAAAAATTTACCGAGAATCGAAGTTCATTTGCGCTTTTGCATTTCTTTTATGGTTATTTGCTGTTCTAGCAAGAGTTTTGCATTAAGAAAGAAATTGCACAATTACTCTGAGAAATTTAATTTCTGCAGAGATAATGCTCTAACAAATAAACAAAACAGATCAAAACGTGAGCCTGAACTTTGTAGCCCGAAATCTCGGCATCGCAACTGTGGAAAGGTATCAACCTTTCAAAATAATAAATTTCAAATATTTCTTTTTAATAATACAACAACAAAAAATCTATTGTTTTACTTTTAACTTTTTGGTTTGGGTGGACTTTTCTGTGGAAATGACCATATGACGAGTAAGTCACTCCACATACGAGAGCAAAGCTGCCCGGGTTTTCCCCACTTTATTGAGCCCTTGCAAACCCCGGATTTGCAGCGTGTTATTGAGAAAGTCCACTGCCAAGTCTAAGTGCAATCCATACAGCAGCAATGAGTATGGTTATTAATATCCCTTGCTCCTGAAATTATGCTATACTTGTCCTACTAATTGCTACCATATTAAGTGTAATACGAGTATAATTGATACAAGAAGCGTGGCATATTTTCAGGTGCGTACAATAATTAAAAATCTCTGTTCATCCATTAACTGCATCATCGCATTACATGCATTTTAAGGCGAATACACATAAAAAGCATGCGTGCATCAAGCATTGAACTATTCAAGTTTGTTATGGAAATGCTCGCATAAAAAGCACATTTCTCTGTACGTGTGAATTCAACTTCTATATCTTTGAGATATATATAGGAGCTACATTATGATATACACTTGTGGAGGTCATTCATGAGACTTCGGTGTAGAAATCTATCTATTGTACATCCTTATATAAGCTCCTGGATTTTCGTTATGGTCACAATTCGTTTCATTGGTCTTGTAGAACATGTTCTGGTAACAGATTTGAAAACTTTCTTCTGAATACTGTGTTACGACTGTGATGCATTAGGCCACAGGAGACACAGGATCTTAGGTTCCTATATACTAGAAGATGAAGACCTTCAAATGCTCTGTCCAAAGGAGCTGGTCCGATTCCTTGATATACTAAGTATACTAAATAATTAAGTACGAAGGGGCGCACTATAGATCAAGTTGGTCGCAGTGCATAAAGGCCTTAGCCTAACCCTTACAATCATTACATTACATTACTGTGTTACGAACACTTTGCTTCGCAGACTGTGAACTAAAAATTTTCTTTTGAGTACTTGATTCGGAAGTCTTTGTTGCCAACTCTCTGTTCCGAACTCTTTGTTTGAAACTCTTTGTCACGAATTCTTTCTTGCTAACTCTTTGTAGCGAACTCTTCGTTTCGAACACATTGTTTAGATCTCTTTCTGACGAACTCTTTATTTGGAAGACAGTGAACTGAGCATTTTGTTTTGAGCACTTGATTCCGAAGTCTCTGTTGCCAACTCTCTGTTCCGAACTTTTTGTCCCGAGCTCTTTTCCCCGAACTTATTGTTGGGAACTCTTTGTTTCGATTACTTTCAACAGAACATATTGTTTTGAGCACTTGATTCCGAAGTGTTTGTTCTTAACTCTTTGTCACGTACTCTTTGTTGCGAACTCTTTACTGCGAACTCTATGCTCCGAACTCTTTGCTTCGAGCTGTTTGTTGCGAACTCTTTGTTTAGAAGACTTTAAAATGAACATTTTATTCTGAGGACTTGATTCCGAAGTCTTTGATCCCAATTCTTTGTTTCGAACACACTGTTTTCATCACTTTCTGATGAACTCTTTATTTAAAAAACTGTGAACTAAACTTTTGCTTTGAACACTTGGTTCCGAAGTATTTGTTACCAACTTTTTGTGCGGAACTTTTGGTCCCGAACTCTTTGCCACGAACTTATTGTTGGAAACTCTTTGTTTCGATTACGTTCAACAGAACATATTGTTTTGAGCACTTGATTCCGAAGTGTTTGTTCTTAACTCTTTGTCACGTACTCTTTGTTGCGAACTCTTTACTGCGAACTCTATGCTCCGAACTCTTTGCTTCGAGCTGTATGTTCCGAACTCTTTGTTTAGAAGACTTTAAAATGAACATTTTATTCTGAGGACTTGATTCCGAAGTCTTTGATCCCAATTCTTTGTTTCGAACACATTGTTTTCATCACTTTCTGATGAACTCTTTATTTAAAAAACTGTGAACTAAACTTTTGCTTTGAACACTTGGTTCCGAAGTATTTGTTACCAACTTTTTGTGCGGAACTTTTGGTCCCGAACTCTTTGCCACGAACTTATTGTTGGAAACTCTTTGTTTCGATTACTTTCAACAGAATATTTTGTTTTGAGCACTTGATTCCGAAGTGTTTGTTCTTAACTCTTTGTCACGTACTCTTTGTTGCGAACTCTTTACTGCGAACTCTATGCTCCGAACTCTTTGCTTCGAGCTGTTTGTTCCGAACTCTTTGTTTAGAAGACTTTAAAATGAACATTTTATTCTGAGGACTTGATTCCGAAGTCTTTGATCCCAACTCTTTGTTTTGAAGACTTTAAAATGAACATTTTGTTTTGAGCACTTGATTCCGAAGTGTTTGTTCCCAACTCTTTCTCTCGAACACTTTATTACGAACACTTTGCTTCGACAACTGTGAACTCCTAACTCTCTGTTTAGAACTCTTTGTCCCAAAATCTCTGTTTCGAACTCTTTGTTATGAACTCTTTGTTTCGATCACTTAGTTCTGATCACTTTCTGACGAACTCTTTGTTCCGACAACTATGCACCAATATCCACAGTTTTTTAGCAATTTTGAGCATCGGTTTTTACCAATTTTGAGCTTAGTTTTTTACCAATTTTAAGTATAGTTTTCGACAAAACTCCTATACTTTATCTGTGTGGTTTCTTTCCAGGTTTACTCAGTCTTCACTTGATTCCTGCCAAAGTTCATAATGGGGTTTCGCAGCCTCCGTTGTGTTGGTCTGTGCACTTTCTCAAGTTTCTTCTAAGAAGACGTCTGATGATCTACCAAATTGTTGAACCACACAGCATGGAAAGCTTGTTTATAAACCTTCTTAGAGATAAGATCGGTTATAGTTGTAGTAAAAAGTTGCATAGAAAAGTGCCTTTGATGAGTGGTATGAACATTCTCCAATGAAATGTTCTTGCTTTATCTGTGTTGGGGCCTTAAAGCTTTCGCATCCTGTGGCACATCAGGCAGTATTAAAAAGCAAGGAATTTTACTTAACTAAAGCCATGTCGTCTGACAATACTCGCACACATGGCTGTGTACAGAATTAATTGATGTTAATTAATATTGCATGAGCTGCGCCACTCATCTTCTCATCTCCGCATTGCATCGAGTACTTAAGCGATGCTGCCGCGGCCGCTCATCACTCTGACAAGCGGTAACTGAATTATGAATGGAAAGCTGTGCTCGCATGTGCCCACACAAGGACCCAACGAAGCTGCGTTAACTTAATATCTGCAATATTTTCTTTGGCTCTTACTTTCTTATTTATCTTTCAAATTTGTGCAAACAAATGTAAGACTTTTATACGAGTACACAAGCACACACACACACAAGCAAACACACCAGCGCACACAGGGACACATACGAGTAATTTGACACATCTCCAATGTGACGGATGATTTGCAACAGAGTGGGTGTGTATGAGGGGGGTCCTGTGTATTTGTGTGCATGAGGTCCTATGTGTGTGTGTGTATGAGATCCTGTGTGTGTGTGTGTGTGTCATGCCCTGCAGAGAAAACTGACTACTTCGCAGCTAATTAAATTAAGTTTACAATACGAGCAACACAACTAATTGAATTCAGCCTCAGTTCAGTGGTCAGAACAATGCAGCTGAGTGGTTTATTCAATTTAAACATACTAGCATCTGTTGAACTAGGCTGGAATTGAATTACTTGGTGCAAAAGCGCAATGACAACTGTCATCAAGTTAAATGATTTGTAACTGAGACGCACATGAATACAGGCAAACATTTGGAGACGACTATTAACATAGGAAATGAGCAGATGGTGCCGTCTTGGCATCTCCGCAACTTCGAGAGTGATTATTATGGGGGATCCTTAGCGTATTGTGAGTGGGCGGGACTATCCTTAGAGCCTTATGGAGATGTAGATGAGTTCTACTCTCTCCCAGCGTCGCTGGCCATGAAATTCCAAGACTTTAAAGCCAAATTCTTCTTCACAGAAAGAATAGAAGCAGAATTATTAGATCCACCCTCTCATACCTATGAAAGCCCAAGGATTAGCGGGAATTTAAGATCCATAGCAACTGCAAAAATATATCATGTCTCTCTGCGTATCTTAACTATGAAATATCAAAACCAGCGGGAATTTAAGGCCACCCAATCTTCTTGGAAACTAATGAAACATATAATTCTTTCCAGTATCTCTATTAAACCTCAAAACTTAGCTCAGATTCAAGGCTCACCTCGCTTACTTAGAAACCACACCAACATACCATTTCTCCCAGGGTCTCTTAACGATGAAACCTCAAAACTTAGCTCAGATTCAATGCTCACCTCGCTTACTTAGAAACCACACCAACAGACCATTTCTCCCAGGGTCTCTTAACGATGAAACCTCAAAACTTAGCTCAGATTCAAGGCTCACCTCGCTTACTTAGAAACCACACCAACAGACCATTTCTCCCAGGGTCTCTTAACGATGAAACCTCAAAACTTAGCTCAGATTCAATGCTCACCTCGCTTACTTAGAAACCACACCAACAGACCATTTCTCCCAGGGTCTCTTAACGATGAAACCTCAAAACTTAGCTCAGATTCAAGGCTCACCTCGCTTACTTAGAAACCACACCAACAGACCATTTCTCCCAGGGTCTCTTAACGATGAAACCTCAAAACTTAGCTCAGATTCAAGGCTCACCTCGCTTACTTAGAAACCACACCAACAGACCATTTCTCCCAGGGTCTCTTAACGATGAAACCTCAAAACTTAGCTCAGATTCAAGGCTCACCTCGCTTACTTAGAAACCACACCAACATACCATTTCTCCCAGGGTCTCTTAACGATGAAACCTCAAAACTTAGCTCAGATTCAAGGCTCACCTCGCTTACTTAGAAACCACACCAACAGACCATTTCTCCCAGGGTCTCTTAACGATGAAACCTCAAAACTTAGCTCAGATTCAAGGCTCACCTCGCTTACTTAGAAACCACACCAACAGACCATTTCTCCCAGGGTCTCTTAACGATGAAACCTCAAAACTTAGCTCAGATTCAATGCTCACCTCGCTTACTTAGAAACCACACGAACAGACCATTTCTCCCAAGGTCTCTTAACGATGAAACCTCAAAACTTAGCTCAGATTCAATGCTCACCTCGCTTACTTAGAAACCACACCAACAGACCATTTCTCCCAGGGTCTCTTAACGATGAAACCTCAAAACTTAGCTCAGATTCAAGGCTCACCTCGCTTACTTAGAAACCACACCAACAGACCATTTCTCCCAGGGTCTCTTAACGATGAAACCTCAAAACTTAGCTCAGATTCAAGGCTCACCTCGCTTACTTAGAAACCACACCAACAGACCATTTCTCCCAGGGTCTCTTAACGATGAAACCTCAAAACTTAGCTCAGATTCAATGCTCACCTCGCTTACTTAGAAACCACACGAACAGACCATTTCTCCCAAGGTCTCTTAACGATGAAACCTCAAAACTTAGCTCAGATTCAATGCTCACCTCGCTTACTTAGAAACCACACCAACAGACCATTTCTCCCAGGGTCTCTTAACGATGAAACCTCAAAACTTAGCTCAGATTCAAGGCTCACCTCGCTTACTTAGAAACCACACCAACAGACCATTTCTCCCAGGGTCTCTTAACGATGAAACCTCAAAACTTAGCTCAGATTCAAGGCTCACCTCGCTTACTTAGAAACCACACCAACAGACCATTTCTCCCAGGGTCTCTTAACGATGAAACCTCAAAACTTAGCTCAGATTCAAGGCTCACCTCGCTTACTTAGAAACCACACCAACAGACCATTTCTCCCAGGGTCTCTTAACGATGAAACCCCAAGACTCAGCTTAGACACAAAGTTAGACACTCTTTCTTAGCAACTAATAAAACAGCATCTCATACCAAAGACACCCTCAAACTGAGAGTCAATTAATGACCTGCCACATATTCGAGGTAAGCACTGAAGCTGCCATTTTCGTCCCATCTGTGACCAGTAATTATCATGAAGTGAGAGCAGATGTTGACTTTCACTCTACTTATCTGGAATGGGAACTGGTTCCGCCAAGGTAGCCTCAAGAGATGACTTAGGCCTGGCCAGCTTGCCAACCATTTTACTCCTTTCAATTTTGCCAAACTAGGGCAATGTCAGCTAAGATGTTCACTGAGTTTTTACCACTGACGAACAAGGCTTCAGGATAAGTAAATATGTTCTAGAATTGTGTTTTATGATATTATATGTAATAATATGGCTGCATTTGGAAGCATAAGGATAAAGTAGAATGAGAACATTTCCTCTCCATTGGAGCAGCTGTTCACTGTTAACTACATTTGTGAAGATGGCCCCATTGTAATCAGGCGAATCTGTTGTTATCTCTGTAGGATTAGTATGGGAATGGTGTAGGATACTGAATGAATATGTTGCCTGATTTCCAGACCCAGTGGGTGGAAGGTGACTTTTCTAGGATTAGCTTCAGAATTATGGGGTCAAAATTGGATGATTATGTTGTCCGATTGTCCGTCCCAGTAGGACGGAAGGCAACTTTTCTTTGTAAGAGTAGCTTTGGAATGGTGTAGGATAGTTGTGATTGAATAGGTTGCCCGATTTCCAGTCCCAGTGGAATGGAATATGAGTCTTCTCTATAGGATTATTTTAAGAATGCTGCGGTTAGGTTTTCCAATTTCCAGACCCAGTGGACTTTTCTAGGTTTAGCGTCAGAATTATGGTTTCAGAATTGGATGAATATGTTGCCCGACTTTCAGTCCTAGTAGGACAGAATGTGACTCTTCTCTGCGGGATTTGTATTATATGGTGTAGGATAGTTTCGGATGAATATGATGCCCAATTGGACGAAAAGGAACTTTTTTAGGATTAGCGCCAGAATTGTGGGATCTAAATTGGATGAATATGTTGCCAGATTTTCAGTCCCAGTAGGACGGAAGGTGATTTATCTCTATTAGGTTAGCATTGGAATGTTGTGGAGAGGTTCTGGCGAATGTTTTCCCAATTTTCTATATCAATTGGACGGAAGGATTAGGCTCGAAAAGATTTGGTAAAGTTTGGGCGAATATGTTTCCAAGTTCCTAGTCCCAGTAGAACGGGAAGTGACTTATTAGATTAGTTTCAGAATAATGTGGTCAGTTTTGGATGAATATATTCCCCGATTTTCAGTCCCAATAGGACGGAAAGTGACTCTTCTCTGCACGACTAGCATTGGAATCGAGTGGGATAGTTTTGGATGAATATGTTGCCCAATTTCCAGTCCCAGTTGAATGGAATATGAGTCTTCTCTATAGGATTCGTTTCAGAATTGTGCGTTCAGATTTGGGTGAATATGTTGCTGAATTTCCAGTCCCAGTAGAACTGAAGTTGTTATCTCACTATAGGACTAGCATTGTAATAGTACAGAATAGTTCTCGTTGAATATATTGCCCGATTTCCAGTATCGGTAGGACAGAATTTGAGACCTCTCTGTAGGATTAGCATTGAAATGGCGTGCTCAAATTTATTGGCTGATAGTCTCCTTAGTATTCCTTGCAGAATTAAACTGGGTCTGACTGGGATGCATTATACCCCAACTTCCACATGAATATCGCTGGGCGGGAGATTTAGCATTTCATATTAGAGGTATGCAGAGCACCCTGCATAGTTTCAAGAACTTCTTCACCGATTTTTTTACATAAATTTTTCTGCTGTAGTAAAATTACTGTCAACAGACCAAGTTTTCCTTTCAGCTGCTCTTTCACTACTCCTCACTTTCTGCCTCAGTTTGTGCCTCAGTTTGTGCCCTCATTTTGTGACTTGAGCCCAATTACTTCCTGTTGCAACAGGCACAGATATGGTTGTTTCAGGCACTAGTTTGCAATATCGCTGCCGGGTTGTGTGGGTAGAACAACATCAGCATCGGCATCGGCATCGGCAACAACAACACCAACAACAATAACAACACATATGAAATATCCATTACGCGCTGCCAAGCAAATAAATAAAATATATCTTCTGCTTCCCTTTTATTTTTGCATTTATTTTTGCCTCGGCGTGTTGTTGTGTCTTTTGGTCGTCGTCGTCGTCGTATTTGTCTTAAATATTATTTGCCAGTGTGTCTTAGGATAAGAATAGGAAGGAAGTACGCGCGCATTATGGAGTACAGGAAAGCAAACATACTCAGCAAAATCCTTCAATCATTTCGATGTGTGATATGGGATTAGACGCACCACAGCTGTGAGCTCAGAGCCGTGAGTTGAGAGCTGTGAGTCTCCTTTCTTTCTGTTCCATCTTTTTGTTGGATTTTGCTTTTTTTTTTTGTCGGAATTGCAAGCGGACAGGCATGCGATGCTCCTGCTTAGCAGACGACAGCATCGCATTTGAAGGCAGAAATGCGAACTATGAGACAGAATGGCAGGCAGGCAAGACAGTATTGCCCCGGGCCGAGAATGGCAGAGAATGGCAGAGAAGGGCGGAGAAGGGCAGGCATGCAAGCAGACAGCAGCAGCACTGAAGTATCATCAGCGCAAGGATATTTGTGGAAAATACGAGTATTTTAGACGCATTTCTGTGCCAGGCTTCATCGGCTAACACGGAGCGAGTCTCAACACATTCTGGATCCTACATGCCACCCACCCAGTGGACGCACAGAACGGGGGATGACAGATCTGAAATTTAATATTAGCTTTTGTTTTCCTTTGAGTACTGTTCGCATTTATAAATATCGCTGACTCAAAAATTGCTTTATTGACATACGAATATTGAGAATAATTCAGAGCTAATATTTTCCAATCCAGCAAAATTCGTGCTTCAAGCGATTTGAATGGAACAGTTCGATTATTTCTGACAATGAGAGGAATATTGTAGTCACCATTTCTTCAGCCGTATCAATGACCTCGACTGGAGCAGAGATTTGTAATCAAGTTTCTACGCAGTTCAGGTAAGGTTAGGTTAGGCCGTGACTGGCCGTGAAGGACACACATAGACCTGCAAGGCCCTTTGCGGTGCCAGATGGACATCCATTTAAGAGCTTTAGTATAAATCGTTAAACAGAGAGACCATTTAAGAGCTGTGGTATGAATCGTTAAACAGAGAGACCATTTAAGAGCTGTGGTATGAATCGTTAAACAGAGAGATGCTCTTAGCAAATCTTAAGAGCAGAACTATCCCTAATTGTGAGACCTCTTCTAGCCATTCAAGCCAGGAGGCTCCCAGGTGTGTTAAGCTCGATTTCTATATTGCAGAGCATAGGAATAGAGATGCAGTTCAAGTAAAATTAACAATCTTTTCACTTTGTATTTGCATTGAATGCGTTGACAAGACTCAATTCATGAAAAATATGGCCCTGGTCTCGCTTGAAGTAACATCAGTGGGCAGACCCAATCAGCTGATAGTCACATAAACTCTTCGTTCTACACGGTTAGCATGATAAGTTCAAGCCAGGGAGCAAATCAAACTAGAGGAAACTCGAGGACAATGGCGTTAGTTATCAATTTATAAACAGAGTTGAGATTGCGACTGAAGCGTTTTTTGAATAAGGGAAGATGATCATGTAATCTCACATAATTACTAGCAGCAAATTTGTTTGCACCATCCATGTCCCTGGTTAAGTCTGTAGTATTGACATAGTACCGATCGAATCTGCGAGACAGATATATAGAACTTAATATCATTATATAAATCAGGTCACTTTAACTGTGCCAAATGTCATTAGTGAAGTTATTGCTCAGCATTAAGGACGTAGCCAGGTTCATTTCGGAATCACTGTGGTTCCCAAAACTCTAGACGCAGGAGTCGCGTCGTCTTAGTGTGGTGTCACAATGAGCCATTATATGTGCTTCAGTGTGCTTTTGCGTAGAAGGCTGCCACTCCTACCCACCTACCTACTATTGCTCAGCAGTTCCAGTGAACTTATTGCTCAGCAGTTCCAGTGAACTTATTGCTCAGCAGTTCCTGTGAACTTATTGCTCCAGAATCGTGCATCGGTATAAAACAGCTTCAGATGTGACTAGGAATTTCCTGCTACGCCACGTTGGACTCGATCACTTTATTGGCTTATCATCTGGGGCACTACTGGCCAGAGGGCAGATACATTAGAGCAATGAACCCAACTCAGTACTAAGCTTCCTTAGAACTGTTGGACTAATAGAAGACCTCTAATAGGTACATGCAGGAGGAACACAATAGATCAAATTGGACGAGGTCAATTTCCCGTCTTTATTTCATTCATTCATCATTAGCTCCAAAGTAAGATTTAAAATATCACTTCAGTTCATCACAAATCAACGGTTAACATTAGAAAAGTTTGTCCACGATCACAGGACACCTAAAAATTTGTTTGTACTCGTAGCAATCTAGTAGAAAAACCATGGCAATTGTGATAGTAGGTTCAAATTATCCTAGTGATGTAATACTGAATGTGTTCATCAGTGATCCACACTCCTTTTAGAGACACTTTACTCATCCTAAATCAAGCTCTGGCAGAGGACTTTTGAGCAATCTCAGCCATTTTTGCACACATTTGGAAAGTAGTGCTGTACGAGTAGTGATACAATGGTTTATAATGGCGCCATAAGGATGTCAAGAATGGTAATAAGATTAATGGAGACACCACCAAATCCCTCCAAGTGCGGTTTTATTCCCATCAATCTACTGAATGTGTCAGATAATTCAGAGAAGGAATGCATAAAGGAGATAAATTCATTAATAACCGAAGGTTCATGTGTGGATAAGAATAGCTGAGACATGAAGGACAATGATCCCTCTGACTGTATGTCAACTAGTCCACCAATGATCCCTCTGACTGTATGTCAACTAGTCCACCAATGATCCCTCTGACTGTATGTCAACTAGTCCACCAATGATCCCTCTGACTTTATGACAACTAGTCCACCAATGATCCCTCTGACTGTATGTCAACTAGTCCACCAATGATCCCTCTGACTGTATGACAACTAGGCCACCAATGATCCCTCTGACTGTATGTTTACTAGTCCACCAATGATCCCTCTGACTGTATGACAACAAGTCCACCAATGATCCCTCTGACTGTATGACAACGAGTCCACCAATGATCCCTCTGACTGTATGTCAACTAGTCCACCAATGATCCCTCTGACTGTATGTCAACTAGTCCACCAATGATCCCTCTGACTGTATGTCAACTAGTCCACCAATGATCCCTCTGACTTTATGACAACTAGTCCACCAATGATCCCTCTGACTGTATGTCAACTAGTCCACCAATGATCCCTCTGACTGTATGTCAACTAGTCCACCAATGATCCCTCTGACTGTATGTCAACTAGTCCACCAATGATCCCTCTGACTGTATGTCAACTAGTCCACCAATGATCCCTCTGACTGTATGTCAACTAGTCCACCAATGATCCCTCTGACTGTATGACAACGAGTCCACCAATGATCCCTCTGACTGTATGACAACTAGGCCACCAATGATCCCTCTGACTGTATGTCAACTAGTCCACCAATGATCCCTCTGACTGTATGTCAACTAGTCCACCAATGATCCCTCTGACTGTATGTCAACTAGTCCACCAATGATCCCTCTGACTGTATGTCAACTAGTCCACCAATGATCCCTCTGACTGTATGTCAACTAGTCCACCAATGATCCCTCTGACTGTATGTCAACTAGTCCACCAATGATCCCTCTGACTGTATGACAACGAGTCCACCAATGATCCCTCTGACTGTATGTCAACTAGTCCACCAATGATCCCTCTGACTGTATGTCAACTAGTCCACCAATGATCCCTCTGACTGTATGTCAACTAGTCCACCAATGATTCCTCTGACTATATGTCAACTAGTCCACCAATGATCCCTCTGACTGTATGACAACTAGTCCACCAATGATCCCTCTGACTGTATGTCAACTAGTCCACCAATGATCCCTCTGACTGTATGTCAACTAGTCCACCAATGATCCCTCTGACTGTATGTCAACTAGTCCACCAATGATCCCTCTGACTGTATGTCAACTAGTCCACCAATGATTCCTCTGACTATATGTCAACTAGTCCACCAATGATCCCTCTGACTGTATGACAACTAGTCCACCAATGATCCCTCTGACTGTATGACAACGAGTCCACCAATGATCCCTCTGACTGTATGTCAACTAGTCCACCAATGATTCCTCTGACTATATGTCAACTAGTCCACCAATGAGCCCTCTGACTGTATGACAACTAGTCCACCAATAATCCCTCTGACTGTATGTCAACTAGTCCACCAATGATCCCTCTGACTGTATGACAACGAGTCCACCAATGATCCCTCTGACTGTATGAGAACTAGGCCACCAATGATCCCTCTGACTGTATGTCAACTAGTCCACCTGCCCAGCTAAGTTGGCACAGGGCTCCATCAGAAAATAAATGTTTGCCCCAATCGACCCAACTTTACACTGTTTGTTTTCTTGGCTGTGAATTGGAACTCTTCTAAGATACTTCTATGTACAAGGATGGTCAGGATGGGTAAAGCATCACGCTTGGAGGAAAGTTTATTATCCCTTGCAAGCCTGCTTACAGTCGGATTACGGGTTAATCTAAAGGAACCCCAATTCTCAGTAAATGGCGATAGTTTTACGAAAAATCATACAACGGCCTGAAGCTCCAATATGTACGAAGTGTATTTAAACACACATTCTGCCCAGATCTTTACCATATTGAGACCAAAATGAGCCGAAATTTGTGTGGAAATAAGCCTATGAAAGTGACTCTGGTATGCCTTCTTTCAGGAGGCTTCGCAGCAAAGATTTAACATACCATTTTCCTTGTAAAGGATTATACAATTATGTTCCTTGGGTTACGCTCCCACATATTTTTTTTCAGGATTGTTTGGGAGGGTTTCAATTGGAAAACCCACATAAATCTTTCAGTCTATATGCACATACTTCAAAGAGGTTGCAGGAATAGTTCCAATATCCACGGAATTTTTATGTCGAAGTGACACTCATTCCGCAGTAAAATCATAGCGAAAGTTTTGGGAATGGGAGAACAACAAATGTGACAATATCTTTTATCGTCCAAAGTGTCCAAGAAACTCAACTGCAAACCCAAGGACCACAACTGAACATCATCAGAACTACTCAGCTGGGAATATTGCACAAAGACCTCGCTTTATTTTCTTAGAAGATTTATCGTTCTCAAAAATTGAAGCAAAATGACCAAACACATCGCTAACGCTTTTCTGAGTGGTGTTGAAATGAGTTGGAAAATAGAATTGATCCTGATACTCAAATAATATATTCGAGTATATCTCCTTTTCCCAAGGGAAGGTTATGCCAACAAGCCAAAGTGTACCATGTGAGATGCCTAAAGTCACAAGTAATCGTAGACGAGATGTCGCATGATCCAAGAATAATCTTGAATTGGGTTTGGTGTGGGATTCACAGTAATTTGAACCTGAAACTGGACGTGAACGTAATGCACTACAGATAGGTTAGGTTAGGTTAGGTTATTGTGGCAGCCGGTCTGCGGACCAGCTCACTCAGACCACCATGGATCCATTGTGAGGCCACCGCGTAACAACGCACCTCCGATTCAGTCGTCGAACCATTTCGAAGCCCTTATAAAGCGCAGGCCCTTACCCGGCCAACTGTAGATACTCGCATTTAGCTCACTAAGTTTGGTAATTCCACTATCTCGCCGCTTCGTAGCTTGCGAAGATGCGATGGGACAGCTATTATATACTCGTATATGAGGACTATGTTATTCTAATGATGTACAAGCAATTGACTCAGGACTCTTAAGGACAACATCCATTTCAAATCACTTATTTCACTTATTTTATTTATTTAAGATATTCATGAAGCTACCAGCGAAAAACAATCACAAAACATCAGCAATGCAAGTAGGGAAATATGTGTGTCTATGCTATTTGTTGTGGGAGGTCAATGGTCAACTGAGACTGTCGAGGCAACGATGATGAATGCTATACGTCTGATGACAAAGCTTCCGATTTAAGTGCTG
The DNA here is from genome assembly GCA_920105625.2 of Clusia tigrina. Lineage (NCBI taxonomy): Eukaryota > Metazoa > Arthropoda > Insecta > Diptera > Clusiidae > Clusia > Clusia tigrina. The sequence continues at coordinate 189,201,911 of OV050032.1, forward strand.
GCCATGGACACTGAATGCTTCTTTCTTGTACAGTTGAAGGTGTTTTTTGTTAATGGTCATTGTTGCCTATCCTTTCACCTAAACATAATTTACTATCCGGTATATAAAGGGTTTTCCAATAAGAGGTGTTATTTTGGTATTGAAAGAAAAATGCCATTTTTTGAGACAAATGATCGGATGTTTATTTCATAATAAAGAGGAAGGTATGCCGTTAATAATGAAAAACAACATCAGCCAAATGGCCACCACGACCACGCTTAAAGGACCATATCCTTTTCATGAAATTTTCCATAACCAAATCGCAAAGTGGCTGCCCTATATCCTCGATAGCCTCACGAATTCTATCTTTGAGGTCTTGAATCGACACTGGGCTGTTGGCGTAGACCTTATCTTTCACGTGGCCCCAAAGGAAGAAGTCGCAAGGTGTTAAATCACAAGATCTCGGTGGCCAATTGTGATCACCTCTTCGAGAGATAACACGGTCGGGAACCTTTTCCCTTAAAAGAGCATGGCTTCGTTGGTTGTGTGGCACGTAGCGCCGTCTTGTTGGAAGTAAACGTTGTCCAGATCAATACCATCCAACTCCGGCCATAAAGAATCATTAATCATCTCTCGATAGCGCAATCCATTCACCGTAACTGTTGATCCAACCTCATTTTCGAAAAAGTAAGGTCCAATGACCCCGCCGGACCATAAACCGCACCAAACAGTCACACGTTGAGGATGGAGAGGCTTCTCAACAATAACTCTTGGGTTTTCCGAGCCCCAGATGCGACAATTTTGCTTGTTGACGTAGCCACCGAGGTGGAAATGGGCCTCATCAGTCAAGATGATTTTTCGATGGAATTCCGGATCATTTTCATCCATTTCAAGGACCCAATCAGCAAAGACACGACGTTGTTGATGATCGGCCGGCTTGAGTTCTTGGTTAACTGAACTTTATAAGCTTTAAGACCCAAGTCTTTATGCAAATTACGGTGTAATGACGTTTGTGGAATACCCAATTCCAAAAAACGACGAGGAATGGACAAACCTGGGTTTTCTTCAACACTTTGGGCTACAGCAGCAATATTCTCAGTTGTTCTTGAGCGACGTGCACGGGTTTTATTCTTCACATCACTAACTTGTACCCACAGCTCGAATTTTTCCACCAATTTCTGTATTGCGGTCCGACAAGGTGCTTCACGACGACCCAAAAATGCTTTAGTTTTGCGAACTGTGACTGGAAGATTTTCACCATTTTTGCAGTGAATTTTAATAACTTCAATGCGTTGTTGAAGCGTGTATCGTTCCATTTTTAGTAATGGCGTAGTTTCTACTTGTCAAATGTCAAGGAATAGAAGCTTCAAAAGGAACAGCTACCGAAATACCGGGTGATTCAAAATAACACTTCTTGTTGGAAAACCCTTTATCTTAGATATGAGCAAGATCCCTCATCTTGATTCCTCCAAAATATATGAATTCCTGTCGGAAATTAACCTGACAGAAGATTTATATATGAGACTATCCTCATCTTTCAAATAAATAGGGGCAGCACAATAGATCTTTCAGGTCGCAGTGTATAACACCCTTAAATATACCTATCTATCAAGGATATCATCAGGGATTGCAAAAATTATCAAAGAGTTCACCAACATTTTAAAGAGAAAGACAACTTTTATTTATTTTCTTTATTTAAAAAAGGACACAATATTTGAGACACTGAATTAATCATCCATTAGTCTAAGGAGCCTCGGCTTAGAAGGACAAATTAAGTTGCTTAAATTATTCAGGATGCTGTCTGTGAATACTTCTACAATCGCAAGGACACTACGCCAAGTCAGAATAACCTCACTGCAAGTTTGCTTCTACTAACAATGAAATTTTTACGAGTACCCCAAAAAAGCTACGGACTAAGGCATTCCTACCGAAGCATGCGGGAACGCTTTCTTCCGAGCAACAAAAGTGCGAGTAAATGTTCCAAAAAGGACAAAAAGCAGGGAAATGTCGAAAAATTTATTATTTCCCCTGACCTTACAGGGCCTGACCTGGTATGCGTTGCAGCAACATTTGTGTTGATAGAAGCCACTGCTACCATGGAGAATGCTGCCGTATGATGAAAAGCAAACTACACACCAGTTGACAGATGAGATTCTGCCAACACCACCAACACCAGCACCATCTTTGGAGCAGAGCAATGTCGCCGCTAGCGTTCGCATACGCAGCACATAGTTAGGCGAGGCGCGTGTGGAGTGCTGGAGTACTACTGTCAGCTCTGCGTGTGTGTGTGCATGACTGCTTGCGTGAGTGTGAGTGTGAGTAGGTGTGTGAGTGTGTCCTGTGCGTTGGTGTGTGCCGCTTGCACACAGACTCTGGTTGGTATTGTCGAAAAAGTAAGCAAATGGCTTAGAAGGAACGCTCGTTGTACGGACTTGAGTAAATATAATTTTCCAAAGTCAAACTAAAGGTGCAAAATGTGGGTCCACTCTGCTCGATAGTGGAGCAGATTCGAGTGGCAGGAAGTGAAGTGCAATGGAGTGAAGTGGAGTGGCGCACAAGTTTTCCATAAGCGTTGAAATATTTAAGAAGACATCAACGGCCAAAGACGAAGAAGCTGTAGTAAGTGAGTACTGCGATAACACACTCACACTCATACACAAACGCATGCACACACATACGCACACACACACACACACTCTCCCACTAAAAGTCAAACTTAGCACTTGGAAAAAAAACATTGCGCTCTCCTCACGTTAAAAGTCAACGGAAGTCTTCGGTCCGTAGGTACGTACGGAAACTCTGAGGAAGTATTACAGAAAATCCAATTCAAGCAAATCCGCCCGAAACTGTGAGACGTGCGAAGTGGCCACTGCTGGCGGCCGCCGTGTCGGACCGATCCGCTCCCGTTCGCTCCTCTCCGCTCCAGTCCAGTCCAGTCCAGTCCAGTCCAGTCCGGTCCGGTCCGGTTTGTTGGCCATTGGCGTATTCCACTTGATAAGCGTTTTCTGGTGGCTCCACTCTTATTGGTTTCACACAGTCATTGCGTGAGTGAGGGTGTGTGAGGGTGTGTGCGGCGATGTGCGGGGGGGCGCGGAAGGGACAACGCGTGCTCGCGCCGTTGCTGCTGTGATGCTTCTGCTGCTGGCAGGGTTTAGATTAAGTGTACATGTTTACTTGAAAATGTGTTATTTGCGCACTCTTGATGGAGATTTCTTCAGCACTCACGTATTTTCAAAATCTCAGCCACTACACCAGCACACACACACACACACACGCAGAAGCACTCACAAACACACCCACTGACACTCACTCAAGCACAGTTATGTACCCACGGACGCGCTTCTAGCACGCAAGTGTCGCAGTGGCGCACTCGTGTAGTGGGCATTTGTGTAATGTATCCTTTTAACGGCTGAGAGATGTGTCTGAACCTTTGGCGAAATGATTTGTCATGTTTGCGTACCTAAGAAAGCATTTCCACAAAATTTTCGCAAACTATCTTTTAATATACTGCTTTTACCAGAAGGCTCGGTTCGGTTTACGAGTAGTTGGTAGGTAGGCAAAGCGGTCTCCCGAAGGGCTCACTTAGGCTATCATTGGCCCCTTGTGATACCGCATGGGACATCAGGTCCCATCCCTTTCAAAGGTCGAGCCATTTGCAGCTTTTAATGAAGCAGTTGATGGATGTTTGAAATATCTCCCAAATATTCCAGAAAGTGGTCACCCAGGAAAGCGCGCCTCCTTCTAGACAACTGACAATTGACTCTTGCTCCTCCTCGTTCGTGCCACTCCTGCAGAAGTTGTTAGAGCCAATCCCCAGCCTACTACAGTGAGAATCCAGAGTCCAGTGTACTTTGTCTATTTAGAGCCAATCCCCAGCCTACTACAGTGAGTATCCAGGGTCCAGTGTACTTTGTCTATTTAGAGCCAATCCCCAGCCTATTACAGTGAGTATCCAGGGTCCAGTGTCCCGTTAGAATACTAACTACGGAACCTATAATCAGTCTATTTAAAGATACTAAATCCCTTGAGCGCTTGACAGTTAAAACTAGCCAGGTTTGTCCAGCTATTTTGCATCCTGGACCTTCAGACCAATGCCTGCCCGCTGTGCTTAAGGATATTGTATTTATTTGAAGAGCTTACATGTGGCTATAGGAATACCAAGGTTCGAACTATCTGGTTCAATCGGTATGGTAGTACCCTCACGGGCAAGTTCATCCGCTTTACAGTTTCCTGGAATATCCCTGTGGCCGGAAACCCAGCACAGATTGGAATACCGAGGTTTAACATTGCTGGCTGAATCGACATTGCAGTACCCATTTTGCAAATCCCTGGAATATCCCTGTGGCCGGTAACCCAGCACAGATACAGACGGGTCTGCTTAGCCATCCCGTCTAAAGATTTGCGGCTGCTTTTGACGTGTTTTGAGGTGATAATAGACGAATCCAGGGAGCGCAAAGCTGCTTGTCTGTCAGATAGAATGCAAATATCTTATCCAAATATCTTCTTCTTCTTTAGCCAATAAACAATGCAGTGATCGGGAAGCCTAAAGGACATGTAAATGTCAAAATATTCTGAGAATACACCACCTCCCACCCTACTCTGTAACTTGGATCCATCTGTGCAGATGTCAATCCCTTTTGCATGAGGGGGATGGCGTCCTTTCAATCGTCCCTGGAGGGAATGGAGATGCTGCACCTGCCATTGAAGGCATAAACTGGTATGATATAGTCGAATGAGTCAGGAACATCCTCAAAGAGTCTTGAGATAGACGCATGACCTCGGTTTACGACAAGTTGCATAGAAAATGTCTATCAGTAAATGGTCTTCCATTTACTAAAGGACATGTCAACACTATATTAAGCCGCAATTAATACTTGCCTGGGTGTGATTCGAATCTTCTATTACACCATCCAATCGATTTAATCTCATCCAGAAGGGAATTAGTACTTTCATCTGTCGTTAAATATGGGTTGAACTCTTGTATACCCTCTAGAGATGAACTCTAATCAGCTATCCGCTCCTTGAAGAATTTTCTCTAATACAGATTTCTCTTTAAGGTTTCCTAATTGCGCCTATGGTACAAAATTGATGTATGAATCTTAGTAATCAACGTGGGCGTAATATATAAACTGTCACGCCTACCGTCATATGGTATTCGGCATCATGAAAGAAAACATTGTGGCCAGCTCAGCAATTTGGACTATTTTCTCCATTCGACAAGTGAATAGTTCCTATGATAAGGCACTGGTATCACCTTAAATCGGAAACCTCGTTCCGTTTCGTAAAATAGGCAGACAAGAGCTCTGAGATTTTTATTCAGTGTGCTCCTGTAATGTCCCAAGACCTTCGCCAATGAGGTGAAATAAGTAATTTAGCTGCCGTTCGGATGCGAATTGTAATAGACAAATATACTTGAGGTGCATTCCTGAATCCTGGTAAAAAGTGTTTTGACAGGATCTTCGTGTAATATGAATTTCTGGTCAATGACAAACTTACCAGGTCTGTGGCCAAACTGATCAGATTCAAACAGATGGTTAAAGAGAATTTCCATGTTTTATATATACAAACAGTGGAAGGATTTCCCAGCAAATACTTAGAATGAAAAAAGGAAGATTTAATAAATATTCAGAAAGTAAGAAGGATCTTATATGCAATTTAGAGGCCACTTATCACATGACCATTTGCGTATATCGTGGGCTTTCCTGGCCTGTTAAGGGCACCTTACCCTCACATAACAATCAAGGAGCGCACTTTCTTCTGATCATATTCTGCACAATATTGCAGCCGCAACGCAACTAAAGGAGACTGAAACTAGGAATAAATTGGAGTAAGAAGCAAACACATACACACTCAGCCATAACAGCTAAATTAAGACAGGAGGAAAAATCCAGAAGATCACGCTACTGGGCCTCACTACCAAAACTTAGACAATCAAAGCTCATTATTGGGGACTACAACTCAAAACGTGCAGCTCTATGTCTACAAGAGACAGAATAACTTTGACAGGTCACCTCACAAGTTTCCTCACAGGCCACTTCACAGGCAACCTCACAGGCCACCTCACAGGCCACCTCACAGGCCACCTCACCGGCCACTTCACAGGCCATCTCACAGGCCACCTCACAGACCACCTCACAGGCCACCTCACAGGCCATCTCACAGGCCACCTCACAGACCACCTCACAGGCCACCTCACAGGCAACCTCACAGGCCATCTCACAGGCCACCTCAGAGGCCACTTCACAGGCCACCTCACAGGCCACCTCACAGGCCACGTCACAGGCCACCTCACAGGCCACCTCACAGGCCACCTCACAGCCAACCTCACAGACCACCTCACAGGCCACCTCAGAGGCCACTTCACAGGCCACCTCACAGGCCACCTCACAGGCCACGTCACAGGCCACCTCACAGGCCACCTCACAGGCCACCTCACAGGCCACCTCACAGGCCACCTCACAGCCAACCTCACAGACCACCTCACAGACCACCTCACAGGCCACCTCACAGGCCATCTCACAGGCCACCTCAGAGGCCACTTCACAGGCCACCTCACAGGCCACCTCACAGGCCACCTCAGAGGCCACTTCACAGGCCACCTCACAGGCCACCTCACAGGCCACCTCACAGGCCACCTCACAGGCCACCTCACAGGCCACCTCACAGACCACCTCACAGGCCACCTCACAGGCCATCTCACAGGCCACCTCAGAGGCCACTTCACAGGCCACCTCACAGGCCACCTCACAGGCCACCTCAGAGGCCACTTCACAGGCCACCTCACAGGCCACCTCACAGGCCACCTCACAGGCCACCTCACAGGCCACCTCACAGGCCACCTCACCGGCCACATCACAGGCCATCTCACAGGCCACCTCACAGACCACCTCACAGGCCACCTCACAGGCCACTTCACAGGCCACCTCACAGGCCACCTCACAGGCCACCTCACAGGCAACCTCACAGGCCACTTCACAGGCCACCTCACAGGCCACCTCACAGACCACCTCACAGGCCACCTCACAGGCCATCTCACAGGCCACCTCACAGACCACCTCACAGGCCACCTCACAGGCCACCTCACAGGCCACCTCACAGGCCACCTCACAGGCCACCTCACAGCCAACCTCACAGGCCACTTCACAGGCCACCTCACAGGCCACCTCACAGACCACCTCACAGGCCACCTCACAGGCCATCTCACAGGCCACCTCACAGACCACTTCACAGGCCACCTCACAGGCCACCTCACAGGCCACGTCACAGGCCACCTCACAGCCAACCTCACAGACCACCTCACAGACCACCTCACAGGCCACCTCACAGGCCATCTCACAGGCCACCTCAGAGGCCACTTCACAGGCCACCTCACAGGCCACCTCACAGGCCACCTCAGAGGCCACTTCACAGGCCACCTCACAGGCCACCTCACAGGCCACCTCACAGGCCACCTCACAGGCCACTTCACAGGCCACATCACAGGCCACCTCACAGGCAACCTCACAGGCCACCTCAGAGCCACTTCACAGGCCACCTCACAGGCCACCTCAAAGGCCACGTCACAGGCCACCTCACAGGCCACCTCACAGGCCACCTCACAGGCCACCTCACAGGCCACCTCACAGGCCACCTCACGGACCACCTCACAGGCCGCTGTCGCTTAAGAAGCCACCTCATGAAACTGGGACTCTCACCAGTAAACACGTGTAGGTTCTGCACGAAGGCAGCAGACACACCAGAGCACCTTCTAATGAACTGCGAAACCTTAGTTTGAAGTAGGAAGAAATATCTGTGGCAGAGACATTAGAGCAATGAACCCAACTCAGTACTAAGCTTCCTTAGAACTATTGGACTAATAGAAGACCTTTAATAGGTACAGTCAGTAGGAGTACAATAGATCAGATTGTGGTCGGCAAATAGATCAGATTGGTCGAGGTACATTTTCCCTCTTTATTTCATTCATTCATTCATTCAAACACATTTTGAGAAGATACTCTCCATGTGGGCATTTTGAGAAAATACTCTCCGTTCAGTGCTCATTGCAGGAGCTGCAAAGACCCACAATAAATGAAACAGTTGTTTACTGTTCTTGTGACTGCCCAGCCCTCGCTCTCAGGAGAGTCAAATACTTCGGATGTCCTTTTCTAAAGTGTCTGGGGCATTGCTCTAGTTTAGAACTTTCAGAACTAACCAAACTTATAAACAACTCCGGCTGGTTGTAATTCATATCAAAGGCTATCACCATAATTAGGCTCGCGTGGATATGGCATCAAAATGACGGTTGTGTTAAATGGAGAGACCCGATGATTGTCAGCCATTTTATCTACCAACCTACCATATACTTGTATAGTAAGGTTTATTTGCCGACCACCTCTGTGGGCTTTTGATAAGACCTCACAGTCATGTGGTTCATGGTAGGAATCCTGGCCAAGTCATGGTCGAACTAATTATGGTGTAAGGTATAATAATAATATTAATAATAATAGAGAAGGGATTCTCCAGAATAAACACTTTGCAATTCGCTCACGGGTTTCCATTGTTGGCACCTCAGAATTCGCGTCTATTTCACGCCACGGATGGTCATTATTGGCACCCCAGAATTCGTCATTGGCCCACGCTTCAGGTACTCATGGTTGGCACCCCAGAATTCGTCATTGTCCTACGCTTCAGGTACTCATGGTTGGCACCCCAGAATTCGTCATTGTCCTACGCTTCAGGTACTCATGGTTGGCACCCCAGAATTCGTCATTGGCCCACGCTTCAGGTATTCATGGTTGTCACCCCAGAATTCGTCATTGGCCCACGCTTCAGGTACTCATGGTTGGCACCCCAGAATTCGTCATTGTCCTACGCTTCAGGTATTCATGGTTGTCACCCCAGAATTCGTCATTGGCCCATGCTTCAGGTACTCATGGTTGTCACCCCAGAATTCGTCATTGGCCCACGCTTCAGGTACTCATGGTTGGCACCCCAGAATTCGTCATTGGCCCACGCTTCAGGTACTCATGGTTGGCACCCCAGAATTCGTCATTGGCCCACGCTTCAGGTACTCATGGTTGGCACCCCAGAATTCGTCTCTCTCCCACGCCACGGTTGGTCATTATTGGCACCCCAGAATTCGATCGATGGTTGTCTCTATCTTTATACAGGGTTCTAGTTGGACCATATTCGACCAATTTTGTTCAGAAAGAGGATGATGAGGAAAGGCGAAGAGAATAAACTGATTTGAGTCGTGCAAATATTGTTTTTGACTTGCGAGCCATGAGCCTAAAAGACGCCATCCCCGTTCCCTGGCTTTAAGATTTTAAATACTCGTGGCAGAGCGCAAGCAAAAGGACGTATAAAGTAGGCAGCAGCAGGACCTTTTCCTGCAGTATAATTAAATATGCAGACATGTAAGAGAGTGTGTGCAAGTTGCCCAGCTCGCGCAGTACAAGCACATTTGACTATTGTACAACTTGAAGGTGCTGGTGTACGAGTACGGGTATTAATACGTCTCCTACTAAGGACACTGCATGTCACATACTTTTTAGATTGGCTGGAATGTGGAGAAATCCATGGAATAGAGCAATTTTTATGAAATATCAAAGCATATCAGTCGATTGAACAAAAATTTGGAACGTGCACACTTGAATGGTGGCAATGGCAGCAGCGGGAGCAGCAAGAGCAGCGGGAGCAACATTGGCATCAGCAGACAATGCGCGCGATTTTGTGCGAGTGGCAGGGTTGGTGTGTACTACAATGGATGTACGAAAGAATGTGCTTGTGTGTGTGAGTGACTGTGTGCGTGTGTGTGTGTGTTTAGTGATAGTAGCAGTAGTGGAATATTGTCACAAGGACATGGATAAAATATAAATTATGCATAAATTTGCTGCTACGGCTGCCGCTCACACGACTACACAATATACACAAGCCCACAGCCACTCGCATTCACACATACACACACACATTCGCACATAAACACACACAGCCACACACACAACCACACAACCACACAAAAGCACAAGCCCCGCACACGGCTCTACATGCATACATGCTTGGTCGGTCACATACTTGTACCAGGCACTTCAGTGCACATATTTAAGGAATATTATGAATATTTTAAAATATGTCACGTTGGACGAGTAAGGAAGCTGCCACTGTGCAGCCTGGCATGGCCGCCAAAAGAAATATGAGCGCAAAAGAGAAACAAGACGAAAGCAAAAAGAAACAAATCAAAAAATAAATTGTGTTTTATAAGGATAAAGAAATACACAACTAAGAAGAGAGGCAACAACTTTACTGCTCCAGCATATTAAATAAAAAATGAAAAAAAAACATGAGTACATTCGTTTATGGCGGCAGAAACCGCGCTTGTTGTGGCCACAAAGGCAGCAGAGGAAATTGCCAAAATTTACTAATATACGAGTAAGTCCCCCCGTGCTCCAACTCCGACTGCAACTCCATGGCTCATACACTCACACTCGAGCTCATGCTCAGTCGGCAGGCGCAGGAAATTGAAGTGAAAGCAATAAATTTTAATTTCTCGGAAAGTGCGCAGACGAGCTCTGATTTAGGCATTTTCTCCAGCCACGAATTACGAGTAATTGCGAAGCTGTGCTGCAGGCAGATGGTGGAAGTTCTGAAGAGGAATATCTTCGTACTCGAAAGAAACGAGCACACAGAAGACCCACCCAAGTGCTGCTCAAGATCAAACACACACGCCCACATAATCACAGCTGTATGCAGCGTCAATTCGACAATCTGCACTGCTGTAATTCACCGGTTACTTGGAAGCTGTGCTCTCCGGAAGCCTCTCAGCAATGAGGTCTGAGAGATACAAAATTTCCATATATCTTTATGACCATATATGGAAATTTTGTATCTCTCCAAAAGAGACCTTGTGGTGAGTGTAGTGTATGTGTATCAAGTCCAGAAGATGGTCAGTGGGTTCTCTGGAGAATGGGTGGCTGGCATTATCGGGCCGTATAAGAGTATCACCCTCAGGCCAGGGTCACAGGGTTCTCTGGGGGAAGGGTGCTAGGCAATATCGGGCCATATAAGAGTATCACCCTCAGACCAGGGTCACAGGGTTCTCTGGAGAATGGTTGATAGACATTATCGGGTCGTATAAGAGTAGAACCCCCAGAACAGTGCCAGTGGGTACTCTGGAGAATGGGAGGTAGGCAATATCGGGTCGTATAAGAGTATCACCCTCAGACCAGGGTCACAGGGTTCTCTGGAGAATGGTTGATAGACATTATCGGGTCGTATAAGAGTAGAACCCCCAGAACAGTGTCAGTGGGAGCCCTGGAGAATGGGTGGTAGGCATTGAGATCTATGATCTATGACCCGCGATCTTTCAGAACGGCGATGGTAATCATAAGTGCGAGGAGGTTTTGATTGATTAGAGACGCAGTTTTGTGACCTCCCTTGCTTGATCTCGACCTCCAAAACAAGTTGTTTGAACAATCCTTCACTACTTGACACACAAAAAGTGAGGCAAGAGCCACTATATTGACGGAAAGTATGCTGGGCACGTAATTTCGCCGATGGGTCACTTTACTAGATCACCAAGAAGAAGTTGCAAGTACTTCAGGAGGAGGACCTAGAGGAATAGAGTCAGTCTTTCGTCGAAGACTGCACTGATAAGTAGCGCCACAAACTATTCTTCCATATAATCGTAAGCTTTTTAGTTGAGAGTAAGGGGAACAGTGTGCAAAGCGAGATGGAAGTTCATATGGTTTCAGAGGTGAAATTAGTGTCCGGATTTTGTATGATGTTTCATACAGTTGGAGAAATAACACCCTCATCCCATAGATTAAGAACACAACTGCTGGGATGCATTAGTTTTATTTGAGAATATTACATCAAATTCATGCAGCACCTTCTCTGGAGTGGTTGGGAGAGGAGGCAGGAATGTGTTCTAGCTTAGTTCGTTTCAACTTATATAAAAACACATAAAAAGGATGAGCACCAGAGGATTCAGTCAAAATCAGCGAATATAAATGAATGGAAAATTGAAAGAAGACAAATTTCGGAACATTACCAGGACTTCAAGTCCTGTTCTAGTGAATTAAAAATGACCGATATGTTTAAAATTTGCATTGGCGAATATGTACTTCATTGGCTCTGAAAAATAGTTGAGGACTCCTGCGAATTCTCGGGAATTTTTTGTACATTGTTCATTGTGTTTACATATTGATGTGCATCCCTTCTATCTGTATGGTAACCGTATTCTTTATCCAATTCTGCCTGGAATGGAAGTCGCCAAGGAACAGATGATATGGAAGGAATTTTGTTCTGGAGATTCATGTCTGGAATTCTCCGCTACGATATTAACGTTGATTGATTTGTTACCAATTGCCACCTGTAAACTGATGTTGAAGGAGGTCGGTCAAGAGGTCTTGGGCAGACGAAGGAACCTGCTCAACGACCAGGTTAATGTGGCCGAAACTTGACAGGAAAAGATCTAGAGACTTTCTTGGACTGTCGAGAGAAGATATCTCTAAGGTCGTGGACTGCATAAACGGGCTTTGGCTGTTCGGCGGACATACCCACAGGCTGGGAGTATTCTCGCATGAATACTGTAACGGATGACTAGGAAGAGGAGACTGTGGTACAGCTCTTCCGTAGGTGCCCGGCTCTAGCCAGAAGCAGAGCGGGCTCTTTAGGTACGCTTTCAACTCTCTTACGGAAGTGTCCGGCGTGAAGTTCAAACAAATCCTGCACTTTATTAGGGCTTAAAAATGGGTTGACGTGTGAAGTAGGGGTGCGGTGTTACGCGGTGGTATCACAATGGAGTGGTCTGAGTGAGTTGGTCTGTAGACCGGCTGCCATGATAACGTAACCTATCCTAATGTTGATTGATGTAACTTTGTGTTTGAATATTGTTTTTCGCCTTTTAGCAAGTTGGAACCTGGGACAACATTACTTTCGAAGCTGTCCCAAGTCGAAACCTTTTCTGATACGCCACCCGCCCGAAGTAACCTGATCAAATTGCCCAGTTAGATTACAATGAATACAATTGAAAGGGGCAGCTCAGTACAACTGGGCTTGAAAAGCTGACACACTACCCGCTCGGCTACAGTTCCAACGGAAATTCTGCTTTCTTGATTAAAAGAAGGGTCTGAAAAAAGGACTGAAATATTTAAATATGAAATTCCAACAACTTTCAAGGTGAATGCGATTGGAAATAGCCTCACTGAACTACGAGTAAGTGGAATTGGCTCGTGCTCGTCCAGAGCAAGTCGGCGTTGAGGGAATAGCCAGAGTGCTCTATAACTGCATTGGGTTTATGTGCCACTGACTGAGAGAATCACACGTCTATCAACTTAAAATCTTCCAACTTCCTCAGCAGACAAATTCATTGATCTTTTGATTGAAGCGAAGACCCTTCGCCGTCTCTCATTGGGAATATCCGAATAATTTCCAATTCTTTCTTGAACCAAAGAGTGCTGCAAATTCTCGGGATAAGTCAAACATGCCTCCTGTTGGATTTGAGATTTAATTCTCAATCATCCTCGGTGCACCAGAGTTCATATACAGTGCTCATGCAATTAATGAGGGCTTTCAGCGAAACATTTGAGTGGATTTCTTGACCAAGACAAAAGTCCTTCTTCTGGGAAAACCATGGCACATGGCTACTAGGGGGTTACCAGAAATAAGTGTATACAACTTTGTTAACTTTGAAGCAAGAAATGAAACCTTGTTACTTAATCAGATTTTCTTATTTTCGACATTTATGACCCATTTGGGTGGAATTCTTGCCCAAGACAAAAGTCCTTCTTCAAGAAAAGCCAATACAGGAGCACCAGAAATAAGTGTGAACCATTTTGTTCATTTTGTGTCTTGAAAACAGGCTTTTTATGAACTTTGTTTGCCTGATTTTGGTGCGACGTCTTTTTGAAATGTGTTTTGCTTCTATTGACAAAGAGGAGAGTTCTTGGGATTTGGAATTGGACCTTGCGCTAATGACGATTTGGAAGCTAGTTGGGCCTAAATGGGCAATAGCAAGCTTAGCATGGCGCGCTTATTGTCAAACGTTTTGCTGAGCTGGGCCACGAAAGCGAATGTAGATCGATCCGTCAGAATTAGTAAACACATCCCTAATTCACCGCAACATCTTCGAAGCGAAAGGGTTCACTTTCCAGCGTTCAGTTGTTTATGTCAATGAGAACACCACCCGTGAGAATGGAATTCAGCATAAAATAGGAAGAAAGGAGTATAATCTCAAGATATAAAAGCTCAGAAAATGCCATATTTTGAAAAGGTCTCCAACATGTGGAGTTCTCAGGAGGATCTTGACTAAGTCCCAAACATGTGGAGTTCTCAGGGGAATCTTGACTAAGTCCCAAACGCGTGGAGTTCTCAGGAGGATCTTGACTAAGTCCCAAACATGTGGAGTTCTCAGGAGGATCTTGACTAAGTCCCAAACATGTGGAGTTCTCAGGAGGATCTTGACTAAGTCCCAAAGATGTGCAGTTCTCAGGAGGATCTTGACTAGGTCCCAAACATGTGGAGTTCTCAGGTGGATCTTGACTAAGTCCCAAACACGTGGAGTTCTCAGGAGGATCTTGACTAAGTCCCAAACACGTGGAGTTCTCAGGAGGATCTTGACTAAGTCCCAAACACGTGGAGTTCTCAGGAGGATCTTGACTAAGTCCCAAACATATGGAGTTCTCAGAAGGAACTTGACTAAGTCCCAAACACGTGGAGTTCTCAGGAGGATCTTGACTAAGTCCCAAACACGTGGAGTTCTCAGGAGGAACTTGACTAAGTCCCAAACATGTGGAGTTCTCAGGAGGATCTTGACTAAGTCCCAAACATGTGGAGTTCTCAGGAGGATCTTGACTAAGTCCCAAAGATGTGCAGTTCTCAGGAGGATCTTGACTAGGTCCCAAACATGTGGAGTTCTCAGGTGGATCTTGACTAAGTCCCAAACACGTGGAGTTCTCAGGAGGATCTTGACTAAGTCCCAAACACGTGGAGTTCTCAGGAGGATCTTGACTAAGTCCCAAACACGTGGAGTTCTCAGGAGGATCTTGACTAAGTCCCAAACATATGGAGTTCTCAGAAGGAACTTGACTAAGTCCCAAACACGTGGAGTTCTCAGGAGGATCTTGACTAAGTCCCAAACACGTGGAGTTCTCAGGTGGATCTTGACTAAGTCCCAAACACGTGGAGTTCTCAGGAGGATCTTGACTAAGTCCCAAACATGTGGAGTTCTCAGAAGGAACTTGACTAAGTCCCAAATATGTGGAGTTCTCAGGAGGATCTTGACTAAGTCCCAAACATGTGGAGTTCTCAGGAGGATCTTGACTAAGTCCCAAACATGTGGAGTTCTCAGGAGGATCTTGACTAAGTCCCAAACATGTGGAGTTCTCAGGGGGATCTTGACTAAGTCCCAAACACGTGGAGTTCTCAGGAGGATCTTGACTAAGTCCCAAAGATGTGCAGTTCTCAGGAGGATCTTGACTAAGTCCCAAACACGTGGAGTTCTCAGGAGGATCTTGACTAAGTCCCAAAGATGTGCAGTTCTCAGGAGGATCTTGACTAAGTCCCAAACACGTGGAGTTCTCAGGAGGATCTTGACTAAGTCCCAAACACGTGGAGTTCTCAGGAGGATCTTGACTAAGTCCCAAACATATGGAGTTCTCAGAAGGAACTTGACTAAGTCCCAAACACGTGGAGTTCTCAGGAGGATCTTGACTAAGTCCCAAACACGTGGAGTTCTCAGGAGGAACTTGACTAAGTCCCAAAGATGTGGAGTTCTCAGGGGGATCTTGACTAAGTCCCAAACACGTGGAGTTCTCAGGAGGATCTTGACTAAGTCCCAAACATGTGGGGTTTCTCAGGAGGATCTTGACTAAGTCCCAAACATGTGGAGTT
The DNA here is from genome assembly GCA_920105625.2 of Clusia tigrina. NCBI lineage: Eukaryota > Metazoa > Arthropoda > Insecta > Diptera > Clusiidae > Clusia > Clusia tigrina. Next base: position 189,217,760 of record OV050032.1, read on the forward strand.
CTCAGGAGGATCTTGACTAAGTCCCAAACATGTGGAGTTCTCAGAAGGAACTTGACTAGGTCCCAAACATGTGGAGTTCTCAGGGGGATCTTGACTAAGTCCCAAACGCGTGGAGTTCTCAGGAGGATCTTGACTAAGTCCCAAACATGTGGAGTTCTCAGGGGGATCTTGACTAAGTCCCAAACACGTGGAGTTCTCAGGAGGATCTTGACTAAGTCCCAAACATGTGGGGTTTCTCAGGAGGATCTTGACTAAGTCCCAAACATGTGGAGTTCTCAGAAGGAACTTGACTAAGTCCCAAACACGTGGAGTTCTCAGGAGGATCTTGACTAAGTCCCAAACACGTGGAGTTCTCAGGAGGATCTTGACTAAGTCCCAAACATATGGAGTTCTCAGAAGGAACTTGACTAAGTCCCAAATATGTGGAGTTCTCAGAAGGAACTTGACTAAGTCCCAAATATGTGGAGTTCTCAGGAGGATCTTGACTAAGTCCCAAACATGTGGAGTTCTCAGGAGGATCTTGACTAAGTCCCAAACATGTGGAGTTCTCAGGAGGATCTTGACTAAGTCCCAAACATGTGGAGTTCTCAGGGGGATCTTGACTAAGTCCCAAACACGTGGAGTTCTCAGGAGGATCTTGACTAAGTCCCAAAGATGTGCAGTTCTCAGGAGGATCTTGACTAAGTCCCAAACACGTGGAGTTCTCAGGAGGATCTTGACTAAGTCCCAAACACGTGGAGTTCTCAGGAGGATCTTGACTAAGTCCCAAACATATGGAGTTCTCAGAAGGAACTTGACTAAGTCCCAAACACGTGGAGTTCTCAGGAGGATCTTGACTAAGTCCCAAACACGTGGAGTTCTCAGGAGGAACTTGACTAAGTCCCAAAGATGTGGAGTTCTCAGGGGGATCTTGACTAAGTCCCAAACACGTGGAGTTCTCAGGAGGATCTTGACTAAGTCCCAAACATGTGGAGTTCTCAGAAGGAACTTGACTAAGTCGCAAAGATGTGCAGTTCTCAGGAGGATCTTGACTAAGTCCCAAACACGTGCAGTTCTCAGGAGGATCTTGACTAAGTCCCAAACACGTGGAGTTCTCAGGAGGATCTTGACTAAGTCCCAAAGATGTGCAGTTCTCAGGAGGATCTTGACTAAGTCCCAAACACGTGGAGTTCTCAGGAGGATCTTGACTAAGTCCCAAACACGTGGAGTTCTCAGGAGGATCTTGACTAAGTCCCAAACATATGGAGTTCTCAGAAGGAACTTGACTAAGTCCCAAACACGTGGAGTTCTCAGGAGGATCTTGACTAAGTCCCAAACACGTGGAGTTCTCAGGAGGATCTTGACTAAGTCCCAAACATGTGGAGTTCTCAGGAGGATCTTGACTAAGTCCCAAACATGTGGAGTTCTCAGGAGGATCTTGACTAAGTCCCAAACATGTGGAGTTCTCAGGGGGATCTTGACTAAGTCCCAAACACGTGGAGTTCTCAGGAGGATCTTGACTAAGTCCCAAACACGTGGAGTTCTCAGGAGGATCTTGACTAAGTCCCAAACATGTGGAGTTCTCAGAAGGAACTTGACTAAGTCCCAAAGATGTGGAGTTCTCAGGGGGATCTTGACTAAGTCCCAAACACGTGGAGTTCTCAGGAGGATCTTGACTAAGTCCCAAACATGTGGAGTTCTCAGAAGGAACTTGACTAAGTCGCAAAGATGTGCAGTTCTCAGGAGGATCTTGACTAAGTCCCAAACACGTGGAGTTCTCAGGAGGATCTTGACTAAGCCCCAAACATGTGGAGTTCTGAGGAGGATCTTGACTAAGTCCCAAACATGTGGGGTTTCTCAGGAGGATCTTGACTAAGTCCCAAACATGTGGAGTTCTCAGGAGGATCTTGACTAAGTCCCAAACATGTGGAGTTCTCAGAAGGAACTTGACTAGGTCCCAAACATGTGGAGTTCTCAGGTGGATCTTGACTAAGTCCCAAACACGTGGAGTTCTCAGGAGGATCTTGACTAAGTCCCAAACATGTGGAGTTCTCAGAAGGAACTTGACTAAGTCCCAAATATGTGGAGTTCTCAGGAGGATCTTGACTAAGTCCCAAACATGTGGAGTTCTCAGGGGGATCTTGACTAAGTCCCAAACACGTGGAGTTCTCAGGAGGATCTTGACTAAGTCCCAAACATGTGGGGTTTCTCAGGAGGATCTTGACTAAGTCCCAAACATGTGGAGTTCTCAGAAGGAACTTGACTAAGTCCCAAACACGTGGAGTTCTCAGGAGGATCTTGACTAAGTCCCAAACACGTGGAGTTCTCAGGAGGATCTTGACTAAGTCCCAAACATATGGAGTTCTCAGAAGGAACTTGACTAAGTCCCAAATATGTGGAGTTCTCAGAAGGAACTTGACTAAGTCCCAAATATGTGGAGTTCTCAGGAGGATCTTGACTAAGTCCCAAAGATGTGCAGTTCTCAGGAGGATCTTGACTAAGTCCCAAACACGTGGAGTTCTCAGGAGGATCTTGACTAAGTCCCAAACATGTGGAGTCCTTGCAGGGAGCGTAGATTGGGTTCTTAAATAAAATTAAAGCATTAAAATATTTAATAATATATATATTATAAGTGCTGCAAATTGAAAGGAGTACTGGAAGAGAGTAACAAATATGATCATATCAATATCCATTATTATAGGTTAGGATTCTGTGGCAGTCTGTCTACAGACCAACTCACTCAGACTCTATGGGTCCACTGCGATACCACCGGGTAACACTGCACTTCTACTTTTAATCGTGAAACCATTTCGAAGGTGGTATCATATTAGATGGTAGCCTGGTTTGACGTTTGAAGGAAATCTACAATTACTTCGAAATTGTTATTGTCAGGATAGAAGAGGTAGTATTTTGGGTCTCGGTGTTTAAAAATAAGGATTCTTTGTCTACTAAAATTGTGCCACGAAGTAAGCACTCGTATGTGTTGAATACTGATTGGGTAATTGCAAACTGGGCTGAGATTAGAGTTGTCAAAGGACATTATGTATTGATTGGATAGCTTTGTGTGTCCAATGTGAGTCCGTACAAACTTGATGAGATCAATTCTGGACAGTTTTGAGGACAGGGCTACGTAATTATTTAAGTGGAACTTGGTTGAGTTCGTTAATTTGGGCCAGTTAGATGTTTGTTCCCATATGTATGTGCTGGCGAGTATAACAGGGGGAGTGGAGACATCTGCGAATTCATTTCCTTTAATATTGGTATGCCCCGGAGTATCATTTTAAGAAAAAGGCTTAAAAGGAAGTTTCTGAAGGCGTTGCGATAATATTCGAAGCGATTAATGTTAGATATGGCATCCAAAGTTGAAAGGGAGTCAGAGCAAATAGCGATTCTGCGATTCTGGAGATTTTCCGTGATCCATTGTAGTGTGAATACCAATAATTAGAGCAGAGAAAATGGAAGGTCGCAGTGTATAAGATCCTTAAATAATCTATCTATCTATCTATCTATTAAGTAGGGTATTAGTTGTGATTATTTTGTCCTCATAAGTTACACTGAAACTGATGGAGTTGCTTCAGCTGTCTTTTTCAATTGTAGGAATTGTTTTTGAAATACTGCTTTGGGTGTCGATTGTTTACTGAATTTAGATAAACTTTTGTTTATAGTAGTATGGTGAAGGTTCCAGAGAGGGTGGAAGCAGTTGTTGATTTTGTAAGGGAGGTAGCGAAGGCGTTCCTTTTTACATCTACTTATAATGGGCTTAATTTATGAGGTTCGTTTATTGGGCTTATCGCTCTGGTTAGGAATTTTGTTTTAAATACTGGTTATTGGAGTATAACTGCTATGGACAAGTATTTTGGGGAGTTTGTATGGAAGAAACTGAGCTCTGGTGTGAATGGGTGTAATATTTGCTCTGGTGTGCATGGGTGTAATATATGCTTCGAAGAGCATATGGTTAATTGGAGTTGTGTGATAAGCGCCCAGGCCACGTCTAATTGCTGCATTCATTATGGACAATATTTTGTTCCACGGAGAGTTTGGGGAGTGGCCACAGTGGAAAGGCTGTCTTTGATATTAAAATCGTTTTAATGACACAAATGACGGTGTGTAGATGGCAACTATATTTAAGATTGGAGAGGCTCTTTATGATATTAAGTCGTTTTGTCATGGCTACTAGCCGGTTGTACAGATATACATGGTTTGTCCAGTTATATATGGTTTGTCCAGTTATATATGGTTTTTCCAGTTACATATGGTTTTTCCAGTTACATATGGTTTGACCCGTTATATCTTTCATTAAAATATATCCTGAGGATTCTGAAATTGTCGATAGTTTCGATTTTTGTATGGCTTGTTTCAAGGAGTTTTATTTTAAACTCACTGGTAATAATGAAAAAAGTGTATGGGTATACACTTATTTCTGGCCACCGTGTTAAGTGGCTATGAAGCAGCAGAACGCAATGGTAAACGAAGTTTTCCCTGGCGTATGTATTCTGAGCAGTCAACAAGATTCAAATTTCCAATAAAAGCCGCTTTGCTTTAATACGCCCACTCAGATAACACAGACAGCTTGCCATGTTCTCAACAAGACGACTCATTGTTCATGTATCGCACGGTTCCCAGTCTATCATATTAACGCTGATAGCAAATGAACCCGGATGCCGTTGAACAGAAAAAATTCTTTGTTTGTCAAAATCAGACACGAAATTTAATGAAAATTTTTGTAATTTTAATTATGTATTTTGTATTTGAGAATTCGCCCCTTACCCGAGCATAATCAATCTTGATAATGCTCATACTTTGTGCTATCGAGAAGATAAATACCTTCAGGGATTCTCGTGCTGCCTTCTCTTTTTTCGTAACTGTTTTTTATACTTTCGTTTTTGCTGTTTTTATTTGTTGTTTGTTTGTTTGTTTGTTTGTTTGTTTGCTCCAATTGAACAATGTTGAAATGAGAAATTTTGTTACCGCCTCGGCTGCCGCGCACCCGTTCGCTCCCAAATGCAGCGCTTAAGAGGCAGCAAGTGAAAAAGCTTAAAGACAAATGTTGATACAACAAGAATTGGCGAAATTGCTGCGAATTGCGAATAGCGAAGCCAGGCAGCCAGCCAGGCAAGCCGGCAAGCGAACGAGTCAGCGAGCGGGCCATAATAAATGCCATTTTGTAACTTTGAAAGTAATTTCAAAAGGAGCGCTGCAACAACAACAACAACAATGATAATAACAACAGCAACAACAAGAACGACGACAACAACAAGAACAACAGCAACAAATAACAGTAACAGCCATAGCAGCTACAATAGCAACAATAACAATAGCGGCATTACAGGCGTACCCTGGACCCCTCATCCTGCGCCCCACTCCAGCCCACTATCAACGGGCGTTCCAGCTCAACGCACGACTCTATCTCTCGCACAAAATACGAGTGCTTCAATACGCCATTGTATCGAACAATGGAGAAATTTGTACGTACCGTGTGTATGGGTGTGTGCGTGTGTAGTGTAGCCTGTGTGTGAGTTCGGTGTATGAGTGCATTCGTGTGTGTGTGTGAGTACAAATAGATCATTTATCAATATTTCCGGTTTAAGTGGTGTTATTTTGTATAGCTTTGCGCGAGTGAGTGAGTTGCGCAAGCTGGCGTTTTGTTTGGGTATTTTTTTGATACATGCGTATGTGTGTGAGTGTGAGTGAGTGGGTGTTTGAGTGTGAGTGCTTCACCATGGGTTCATACAGCATAGTTACGAGTACTCAAATTTTAATCCGTTGCCATCGTTATTTGGCCGCTTCATTTAAGCGCTTTCAGCGTAACAAACTGTTTAAATATTATCGCATTAATACAATTTTGTTATTGGAATATTCTTGTTATTCTCCTATTTCCCTCGGCATACTCACAAATAACATCCTTCAATAGAACCATCCGCCCACCGCGGCCGCCGCTAGCAATCTTTAAGTGCTTGTTCGTAATGGAAATGCAAAGTATTAATTTTATTGTTACTATAATAGCGATGTAAATACTCTAAACGCTCTTGAGCCACCGTCAAAGGATGAAAGAGGGGTGGCGAAGTCTGCCCCTCTGGGAGGGGTGGCGAAGTCTGCCCCTCTGGGAGGGGTGGCGAAGAGCTTTGTGTGTGATGCTGCAGTCACAATTGAAATAGTTGAAAGAAATTGTTGCAAGGCACTAAACAAGACATCAGTGGTATTAGCATACGCTGTCATTGTTCCTCTGGCGGAAGAGGAGTCTATCTCTGTGTGTGTGTTCGTTTGCCTGTGTCTGTTTGCGAGGGGCTGTGTAGGGGCAATCTTTAATTGGTGTTTTGAAGGCATTCACTTAAAAGGCAATTCCAGAATTCGTATGTTGTCTTGTTTGCTGGTATTCTCATTGAATCGGACTCTTATTTACTCGTAGTTACTCGTACTCGAACTTTTTTCTTTGTTTTGTTGGAACAATTAGTCGTATATACCACTCAGACCACAAGACATCCATTGTACTATATTTGATTCTCTTACAGAAGTGTCCGGAGTGAAAGTCAAACAAATCCTGCGCTATACTATGGTTTGACGGGCTTCGAAATGGTTTGACGAGTAAATCAGAGATGCTTTGTTACGCGGTGGCATCACAATGGACCCATGGTGGCCTGAGTGAGTTGGTCTGTAGACCGGCTACCACGATAACCGAACCTAATCTAACCATTATATTAGAAGTTCCATTTATATTTTCTTTGAATCTGCCAGCTTCGTGAACCGACCTTAGTAGATCCTGTGTCTCTAAGCAGCCAAAGATTGCACTACTTAAGGTGTCAGTGCCAAATACATCGAACCTGATACTAGCGCAAGCGCGGCATTTGCACAAAAAGTGGTCCGCCGTCTCATCTTCCTCTTCACAAGCCTGGCAAAGTGCACTCTCTGTTACGCCGATCTTTTGCATATGCTTAGCCCATGCCAAATGACCTCTCATCAGTCCTAGCAGAAGTCTTCAGTCTCTGCTACCAAGTGACCGCGTTCTATCTGAAATAACAGGCAGCATTGCCTTTGACCAAGTGCCGCCTCTTGCAGCCCCCCATTCACGATTCGATGCACCTGCAACCAATTCACCAATAGTGGCCGTAATCATTAAGGGTATAAGGATAAGGGAATAAGGGATCTGAGATCAGTATTACTGGCCCGGAACCTGTTCTTCCGATACCTTTTGCTGCCATTAAGCCTTAATGCCAGCAAATGTTATGGGAAGAACAGGTTCAGGGCCACTAAAACTGGTCTCAGATCCCTTATTGGCTAGCGCGTCAGCGACTTCATTCCCCATAACACCCAAGTGTCCTGGAATCCATGTAAGCAACAGATTGTTATGCTTTCCAACATAATTCATTATGTATTTACAGAACAGCACCAATTTGGAAGTGACAAAGGAGCTAAGTGCAGCCTTCAGTGCAGCCTGACTGTCACTGCAGACACAGATACTTCTGCCACACCATCTGCTTTCCACCACGTAGTCTATCGCCCTTAGATAGATAGATAGAAGTGGGATTGGCCGGAGAGCTGCACAAGAAGTAGGTCTCCAAGCACTCAGGCATTGATGCCGATTGTACTGTAAGTCTGGAAAAATATTTTTGGGAAGGGGGTGATAGAGGATTTTGGAAGGGAAGTTACATCCTTTCAAACTTCTTTGGGCTCTTTTATGAATCAAGAAGTCTGTCCAGGAATAAGGTATGTACATTGCCCTAAGGATGGCTTAAACTTCTGCCTGAAAGATAGAGGCATGATAACCAAGGGCGTAATGGAGCTGGACACCGTTGAGTTCCACAAAAACTCAAGATCCTTATCCAATATCTGTTTTGGAGCCATCAGTGAAAATACGACAACACTGCCTGACCGGGCTCAGTCGTAGGATCAAACCACAAATGAGCCTCTGGAATTTTTACACAGTACCGCCTTTCAGTTATTGGATACGGTGGCATAGAATCAATGAGTATAGAAAGGATACCAATATCCACGGCAGTGCCAACAATATGTTCAAGATTCCAACGCGCATCCACCCACTGCCTATTGTACGTAGGTAGGTAGGAGTGGCCGTCTAGTTTGCCAAAAGTACACTTGAGCACACATAATGGCCCATTGTGATACCATGGTGTGGCGCCGTTCAAGCACTGACTAAAAGGTTCTCTTATTTGGGATGGTGTTAGTCAGCACAAGGACAGCGCCGGGAAAGTGTCTATTGTGCTTTAACCCACAGATGACCTTTAGAGGCTCTCCTTGCATAAAAACATCTAGGAAGGGAAGATTCAGCAGCGCATCAAGAGCAGGGCCAGAAGTTCTCGGAAAGGTTCCCATACAACAAATAGCCACTGTTCTCTGTAGTCTTGATGGAGCAGATTTAACCCCCTTGAGAGACAATCTTTTCCCCCCGACTACAGATGCGTAGGATAGTCGAAGAGAGGACCTTCGAAGGAGCCAGACGCCACGTCTTGCCAAGGATACTCTTGCACTGCCAAAAAGCTGACAGTGCTTTCCCTACCTTTAGTTCAATGTGTGACTTCAGGAGAAGCTTATTGTCAAGAGCAACCCCAAAATATATATTACCTCCCTGGACAGCTGAATAGTGACCCCCTTTAGTGTTGGCTGAACAAAACCCTCGACTTTCCTCTTCCTGCTAAAAAGAACTAACTTCGTTTTAGCAGCGTTAACCGAAAGTCCATTTGCCTCACACCATGTGTCAATCTTATTCAGAGTAAACTGCAGTTTCCTGCAGATGTGGGCAAGAGAGCTTCCTGCATTGACGCAGGGTACATCATTTGCATATGCCTGAGCGTAGACATCAGAATAATTTAGTGATGCAAGTAAAGGGTCAATAACCAGAGTAGTGGGGAGAGCGTGCCACCCTGAGGGCAACCCTTCTTCACACCCGACGATACCCACAGATCCCGCTCCCCTCGCAACAAAATAACCCTGTTTGCTGGCATTGAACGAATCCAATTAACCAACACATTATCTACACCATGTCGACGAACGGAGTTGCCTATACTGTCAAAAGTAGCATTGTCGAAACCTCCCTCTATGTCCCCAAACACACACACATCCCTCCTATCGATGGCATGCTGAATCTTGCTGACAAGACTATGCCACACCGACTCGCAGGATTTTCCACTTTGATATGTGTTTTGAAATGGAGACAGGGGGTGCTCCTTAACCGGCAGTTTTCGCATACAAAGCTCAATCAGTCGTCACAGTCCTTATAGTAGAAACGATATCATACTAATAGGTCTGCGGCCTTTGTCCCTTGCGGAGCTGTGGGACCATATATATATAATACGTCTGTCATTCCTTGGACTATCAGTATAGGCAACTCCGTTCGTCGACATGGTGTAGATAATGTGTTGGTTAATTGGATTCGTTCAATGCCAGCAAACAGGGTTATTTTGTTGCGAGGGGAGCTATCATAGTCATCCTTCCCCACCTTTGAGATAAATGAAACTCTGACAAATCTCCAGGAGTGTGGAATATAAGCTAGCGCCCAACCTGAAGTGAAGATTCTCCTCAATGTTATAATCACCAACTTTATATTCTGCTTCAGCATGATTGGATAAATGCCATCTAGACCGGGCGACTTGAAGTTATCAAATGATGCAATTGCATATCTAAGAGCATCTTCATTCGCCACAATAATTGCTACCATTGCAACCAATCATACCTAGAGAGAGACACGCCCTATGCAGTTCCGGCTGAATTTTTTGTGGCTGCAGGGCGACTGTTGCCTGATTTCCAGGTAGTTACTCGTACTCGTACTTACTCTTACTTGTATTTACTCGTACTCGTACTCACTGGTACTTGCACTTACTCGAACTCGTATTTACTCGAACTCGTATTTACTCGTACTTGTATTTACTCGTACTCGTATTTACTGGTACTCGTACTTACTCATACTTGCTTTAGGCCATAGGCCAATTTGGGAAACGCTGCATCAAGTACATAAAGAGTGTAGGAAAGTACTGAAAGTAGCCATTAAAAACAGCAAAAACGCATATTTTAAGGAGCTCCACGACAGTTCTGATCTCGATCCATGGGATAACGCATACAAGGCAGTGATGGCCAAGCTTAAAGGGCCAAGAGCACCGCAACTAACAGAATATAAATTGATGCGTAAGGTGGTTGCAGCGCTCTTTCCCCCACAGGAGGAAACAATTCTGTACAACGGCCAACAAATAAACAGCACAGAAATCCCTGAGATTTCCACTGATGAGGTAGTGTTCACTCTGCGGAAAATCGCTGACGGTAAAGCACCCGGGCTAGACGGTTTGCCCAATATTGCGGTAAAAGCGGCGGTCAAGGCAACACCTGAAATCTTCACGCAGGTGTACAATGCGTGCTTAAACGAGGGAATATACCCAGATATTTGGAAAAGACAGAGGCTGGTATTACTGCTTAAGCCCGGAAAGCAGCCGGACCACCAATCCTCGTACAGACCAATTTGCATGCTCGATACGCTGGGTAAAATCTTAGAGAGAATTATCTGCGATAGACTGCAAGAATCACTTGAAAAGCCAGGAGGATTGGCCGCAAATCAATTTGGATTTCGGAGATCGCGATCCACCGTGGATGCAGTCCAAGCAGTGATGGATATTGCAAGAGAAGCACTCAGCGGGAAGAGATGGGTAAATGGAAGCAAAAAATACTCCGCAGTGATCACATTGGATGTGAAGAACGCTTTCAACTCGGCGAGTTGGCCATTAATCATAAGCGCCCTCCGGAAATTCGCTGTCCCGGAGTACTTGTTGCGAATTTTAGCTAGTTATTTTGACAACCGAGTACTACTGTACGATACGGACGAAGGGGCAAAGCAATATAGGATCACGGGGGGAGTACCCCAGGGTTCTGTGCTCGGCCCTTCATTATGGAATGGTATGTACAATGACATACTCCAACTGGATCTACCGGAAGATACTACGGTGGTAGGCTATGCGGACGACATTGCTGTGGTAGCAGTAGCAAAACAGCTGGATATGCTCCAAACGATATGCAATGATGCGATCGTCAGAATAAGAAGCTGCTTGATGACTCAAAACTGGAATTGGCGGCCCAGAAAACAGAGGTGGTCCTGCTGAGCTCCAGAAAAGTGCGAGAGCATATAACAATAATGGTGGGAGAACACGAAATTACATCGCAGCCGTATCTGCGGTACTTGGGAGTAATCATAGACGCGAAACTGACCTTCAAGGAACACCTTAGGACAGTATGCGAAAAGGCTGCCCGCGTCAACGGTGCGCTCACAAAGATGATGCCAAACTTGGGAGGGCCCAGATCAAGTCGAAGGAGGCTACTATCGAGGGTAACTACCTCGATCATCCTATATGCGGCTCCAATTTGGGCAGAAGTCGCGCGTACAGAGAGTGTCTCAAAAGGAATCCGATCTGTACATAGGCTCAGCGCGCTAAGGGTTGCTAGCGCCTTTCGGACAGTTTCGGATGATGCCATTTGTGTGTTATCAAGTAAGCCACCAATCGACCTGCTTGCATATGAAATGCAGGATTTGTATAGGAGAGTGACAAGACCAACGGCTGCAGATAAGCTTGAAATAAGACAGAAAACCATGCAACAATGGCAGCATAGATGGGAGCAATCCAGCAAAGGCCGATGGACATTCCAACTGATACATAATATCAACGAATGGTACTCGCGCACACACGGCGAACTTAACTTCTATTTGACACAGATGCTTAGTGGCCACGGGTGCTTCAAGGAATACTTGCACAAATACAAATACGATGTTGACCCGTTTTGTCCAAGTTGCCCGGGAGAGCAGGAAAACGCGCAGCATATACTTTTTCATTGCCCGCGATTTAACGAGAGCAGAAACAACTTGAGCGCTATCTTAGGAGAACAACCAGCAGTGGCTAATCTGGTAGCGCACATGTGTGAAACAGAGACTAAATGGGAGGCAGTTTGTTCTACAGTATCCATTATGATGAGAACTCTGCGGAACACTGAACGCGCCCGAACAGCAGCACGCCTAAGCCAGCGCAGTGCTGAGGAAAACGTTAATAGGGATGTTTCAAGAAGTAGGATTGAAAATGGACAGACCTAAGACTGACAATTGAGCGGTAACGCTCGTAACGGCCTCTCGACGTATTACCTAATGGTGAGGTCCCGAGAGGATAGTCCGTCCGGACATCGGGGTGATTTTAGTGGGTTAAGGCCCCACACTACAAGGGTTTTTGACTGCTTTACACTTCGTAAAAAAAAAAAAAAAAAAAAAACTAGTACTTGTAGTTACTCGTACTCGTACTCACTGGTACTTGTACTTACTCGAACTCGTATTTACTCGTACTCGTACTCACTGGTACTTGTACTTACTCATACTTGCTTTAATCGTACTTGTATTTACTGGTACTCGTACTTACTCGTACTTGCTTTAATCGTACTTGTATTTACTCGAAATCGTACTGGTATTCCTTCATACACTTCGCATTGGTCAACATTGATTAAGAATACTCAACATTGTGAATAGTTCTTCGCACTCCTATCGAATAGTACGAATACTTATAACCACTCACTTGGTGATGTGGTGAGTTGGTAGCTGAATCAGTTTCATACGAATCCTGTAGATATCACAAAGGCATATCCATCGACTAGAGTCAAATCACAACTAAGTTTCCAGTGGAAATTGCATAGTCCTGGAAGATCTCAATCATTGAAACTGGATTATGCAGACATCTTTCTTTTGTGATGTCAAATCTATTTTATTTGCAATTTCAATTTAAAGACGAATGACAAACACAACCTTTGATACCAGCATTCTGGACGAACGGTTAATAAAAGGAAAGGGGGTTTCTTTAAATGACCCGAAGAAGCAATTTGAAAGGCATAACGCTTCTAAATATGGTCAACAAGAGAGTTGCAGTCATCTTCAACGAACAAGTATTTTCCAGACTTAGGAATCTAGCATCGCTAACGTATGGACCACATACAACTTCGGGTCATAGTAAAACAATCTGTGGAATGGCGCTCACCACTTTATTTTGAACTCATCAACGCTATCAGAAAGCCATATACTATATACCATATACTATATATCTACCATATTCCATACTCTTAGAAGCTATCAGGGAAACTGTGCAAGTGTGTCTAATCCAGCTTAGCGAAGCCCACTGCTATCCTGCAAGTTGCGAAATACTTATTGATGCGTACATATAATGAGTGCCAGGAAGGAGGTATGAACAGAAATTAGGCAGGGATGAGTTTTAACAATCCTGCTTTGAATGCTGCATAGCGTACAGGAAGTCCTTGTGACGGGAGCACTCTGATTTTCCACACTAGTTTAGACCCTATTTAAAATGAGGAAACTACTTTGAAGCTGAGGTCTTTTTCCATTAAAAAAATAGGTTTTTCCAGTGGAAACAGCCACCTGCCGAGTAATTGTTTCCATTTGGCGCCAGTCATCAGTTAAGTTACCCCCGCTTACTCTAAATTACGAGGATTGGACAAATTATTGCCTGCCTTTACACCTTACACGAGGAACCCTTCAAAATCATTCATTGATTATGCTCCCTCATATTTGTTCTTTGCGGCATTTGGATCTTAACAAGTTACGCCAACACCGTCAAGGAATAAATAACTTTAACCGTTTAGTATCCATCGGTAATGTCCTCACGAATACTCTGAATATCACCGCCCACTTGGTTGAGTAGACTGGGAACAGTACTCAATCCCGCTGCACTCCGATCACTTCCGTGCAGACCCCTTCCCAGTGAATATGTAGCTTAAATTACATTGAAACATTAACCTAAAAGCCTGGTGGGAAGTCATGGCCTGACATTGAAAGCTGTGCTAACCTTTTGGCCACAACAACAACATGTAAAACATTGTATTTTACGAAGAAACTGGTGTCGCCCACTCTGTGTGAGCGCCCAAAGCGCCTCACATGCTTTCATTGTTTCCTGTTCCGCGGGCGCTGGCTCGGGAGTGGGAGTACCGAGTCTATGACATTACATGACAAGCACGCCACAAATTAAATTGTCCAACACATACTTGCAGTGTCAATGCATATCACGCTCGGGGCAAGAGTTCATGCCATACCTTGGGGGGTCATATCATTAATCATAACTTTCGAACACGCACCCTAGATTAGATCTACAATGGCCGCGCATTGGGCCGGTACAATAATAGATTAACGGTCGGAAATTTAGTGTTTTCGGCTGCGTTCATTGTCAGGTCAGCTTTAATTAGTGGAGTACACTTTGTGACAGATTAGCAAATAGAGAATGGAGCCCCATTAGAGACAAGCAATCGGACGAATCTAAACGGACTACTTTCGCAGATACTGGAACGAATTTCTATCGCCACAATTTTGTAAGGAAAAATGAGCCTACATGTGGATCTGATAAACTACAATTGGTAAAATTAGATTACATTTTCATCTGCCACAGCGAAGACACAATTAAAGCATTCCACTTGCTGTGTGTGTCCAAGTGAACCAAGTAAATCAGAGCAGCAGTGAAACTAAAGCAGAGGCTGACCATCACTCACAGATAGTTTTCAGGGTACACGAGTATATTGATGGTGGTTAAAAGGCGAATATTCTGGATAGACATGGGGTTTGGAGGAGGTCCTTCTCAGCCTGACTCGTTCATTCACCGTTCCCTTGGAAAAATCAAGGCAACTTTTATATCCCTCTTTGGACTAGTACCCAGACTTATGTAAGAATGTTGGAATTCTCATAAACTATCTGGAATAATATGATTGTCGCAGAGCCAGTTAAGAACAGAGAAGTTTGTGACCAGAACCGGACGAAAGGACACAACATTACAACGGTTATCATGTGATTTTTTCTGGCGTTTGTCCTACATACAGCAAAAAAGGGTATCAAGGAAATTTGAACTCGGGGATTTTTGAAAATTCTTGAAATCAGCAAAGTTTACCACACCAACTTTTTTCATTCAGCAACAAAGAGCTGATAGCGGGGATTATTATAGCGAAACGTGGTGAGCTATATTGGGTATTGAAAAGTTGTACAATCTCTCTACTTTGGCCTATACTATAAGCTACATATCTCTATACTCAAACCTTCGTCCTTAGCTTATACCATATTATCCGTAACTGAACAGTTCAGTGAAGCTGGATGGTTCCTAATATCATACTTCCCTTTATTGCTCATATTATACTCTTCATTATCATCTCATCATCTTTTCATCATCATCAATATTTAAGGCAATTATAATCATTATTAATATCATCATAAACATATTCATCAATATCCTCATGTATACATGGATCAATATTCTCATGAATATCCTCATCAACATCCTCAGTAGTTATAATCAGTGTCAATATCCCCATAAACATCTTCCTCAATATCCTATGAATACATGGATCAATATTCTCATGAATATCCTCATCAACATCCTCAGTAGTTATAATCAGTGTCAATATCCTCATCAACATTTTCATCAATATCCCCATGAATACATGAATCAATATTCTCATGAATATCCTCATCAACATCCTCAGTAGTTTTAATCATTGACAATATCCCTATCAACATATTAATCGGTATCCCCATGAATACATGGATCAATATTCTCATGAATATCCTCATCAACATCCTCAGTAGTTATAATCAGTGTCAATATCCTCATCAACATTTTCATCAATATCCCCATGAATACATGGATCAATATTCTCATGAATATCCTTATCAACATCCTCAGTAGTTATAATCAGTGTCAATATCCTCATCAATATTTTCATCAATATCCTATGAATACATGGATCAATATTCTCATGAATATCCTCATCAACATCCTCAGTAGTTATAATCAGTGTCAATATCCTCATCAACATTTTCATCAATATCCCCATGAATACATGGATCAATATTCTCATGAATATCCTCATCAACATCCTCAGTAGTTATAATCAGTGTCAATATCCTCATCAACATTTTCATCAATATCCCCATGAATACATGGATCAATATTCTCATGAATATCCTCATCAACATCCTCAGTAGTTATAATCAGTGTCAATATCCCCATCAACATCTTCATCGGTATCCCCATGAATACATGGATCAATATTTTCATGAATATCCTCATCAACATCCTCAGTAGTTATAATCAGTGTCAATATCCCCATCAACATCTTCATCAATATCCTATGAATAAATGGATCAATATTCTCATGAATATCCTCATCAATATCCTCAGTAGTTATAATCATTGTCAATATCCCCATCTACATCTTCATCGGTATCCCCATGAATAGATGGATCAATATTCTCATGAATATCCTCATCAACATCCTCAGTAGTTACAATCTGTGTCAATATCCTCATCAATATTTTCATCAATATCCCCATGAATACATGGATCAATATTCTCATGAATATCCTCATCAACATCCTCAGTAGTTATAATCAGTGTCAATATCCTCATCAATATTTTCATCAATATCCCCATGAATACATGGATCAATATTCTCATGAATATCCTCATCAACATCCTCAGTAGTTATAATCAGTGTCAATATCCTCATCAATATTTTCATCAATATCCCCATGAATACATGGATCAATATTCTCATGAATATCCTCATCAACATCCTCAGTAGTTATAATCAGTGTCAATATCCTAATCAATATTTTCATCAATATCCCCATGAATACATGGATCAATATTCTCATGAATATCCTCATCAACATCCTCAGTAGTTATAATCAGTGTCAATATCCCCATCTACATCTTCATCGGTATCCCCATGAATAGATGGATCAATATTCTCATGAATATCCTCATCAACATCCTCAGTAGTTATAATCAGTGTCAATATCCTCATCAATAATTTCATCAATATCCCCATGAATACATGGATCAATATTCTCATGAATAGCCTCATCAACATCCTCAGTAGTTATAATCAGTGTCAATATCCTCATCAATATTTTCATCAATATCCCCATGAATACATGGATCAATATTCTCATGAATATCCTCATCAACATCCTCAGTAGTTATAATCAGTGTCAATATCCTCATCAATATTTTCATCAATATCCCCATGAATACATGGATCAATATTCTCATGAATATCCTCATCAACATCCTCAGTAGTTATAATCAGTGTCAATATCCCCATCAACATCTTCATCGGTATCCCCATGAATACATGGATCAATATTCTCATGAATATCCTCATCAACATCCTCAGTAGTTATAATCAGTGTCAATATCCCCATCAACATCTTCATCAATATCCTATGAATACATGGATCAATATTCTCATGAATACCCTCATCAATATCCTCAGTAGTTATAATCATTGTCAATATCCCCATCTACATCTTCATCGGTATCCCCATGAATAGATGGATCAATATTCTCATGAATATCCTCATCAACATCCTCAGTAGTTATAATCAGTGTCAATATCCCCATCAATAATTTCATCAATATCCCCATGAATACATGGATCAATATTCTCATGAATAGCCTCATCAACATCCTCAGTAGTTATAATCAGTGTCAATATCCTCATCAATATTTTCATCAATATCCCCATGAATACATGGATCAATATTCTCATGAATATCCTCATCAACATCCTCAGTAGTTATAATCAGTGTCAATATCCCCATCAACATCTTCATCAATATCCTATGAATACATGGATCAATATTCTCATGAATACCCTCATCAATATCCTCAGTAGTTATAATCATTGTCAATATCCCCATCTACATCTTCATCGGTATCCCCATGAATAGATGGATCAATATTCTCATGAATATCCTCATCAACATCCTCAGTAGTTATAATCAGTGTCAATATCCTCATCAATAATTTCATCAATATCCCCATGAATACATGGATCAATATTCTCATGAATATCCTCATCAACATCCTCAGTAGTTATAATCAGTGTCAATATCCCCATCTACATCTTCATCGGTATCCCCATGAATAGATGGATCAATATTCTCATGAATATCCTCATCAACATCCTCAGTAGTTATAATCAGTGTCAATATCCTCATCAATAATTTCATCAATATCCCCATGAATACATGGATCAATATTCTCATGAATAGCCTCATCAACATCCTCAGTAGTTATAATCAGTGTCAATATCCTCATCAATATTTTCATCAATATCCCCATGAATACATGGATCAATATTCTCATGAATATCCTCATCAACATATTCAGTAGTTATAATCAGTGTCAATATCCTCATCAATATTTTCATCAATATCCCCATGAATACATGGATCAATATTCTCATGAATATCCTCATCAACATCCTCAGTAGTTATAATCAGTGTCAATATCCCCATCAACATCTTCATCGGTATCCCCATGAATACATGGATCAATATTCTCATGAATATCCTCATCAACATCCTCAGTAGTTATAATCAGTGTCAATATCCCCATCAACATCTTCATCAATATCCTATGAATACATGGATCAATATTCTCATGAATACCCTCATCAATATCCTCAGTAGTTATAATCATTGACAATATCCCCATCAACATCTTCATCGGTATCCCCATGAATACATGGATCAATATTCTCATGAATATCCTCATCAACATCCTCAGTAGTTATAATCAGTGTCAATATCCCCATCAACATCTTCATCAATATCCTATGAATACATGGATCAATATTCTCATGAATACCCTCATCAATATCCTCAGTAGTTATAATCATTGTCAATATCCCCATCTACATCTTCATCGGTATCCCCATGAATAGATGGATCAATATTCTCATGAATATCCTCATCAACATCCTCAGTAGTTATAATCAGTGTCAATATCCTCATCAATAATTTCATCAATATCCCCATGAATACATGGATCAATATTCTCATGAATAGCCTCATCAACATCCTCAGTAGTTATAATCAGTGTCAATATCCTCATCAATATTTTCATCAATATCCCCATGAATACATGGATCAATATTCTCATGAATATCCTCATCAACATCCTCAGTAGTTATAATCAGTGTCAATATCCTCATCAATATTTTCATCAATATCCCCATGAATACATGGATCAATATTCTCATGAATATCCTCATCAACATCCTCAGTAGTTATAATCAGTGTCAATATCCCCATCAACATCTTCATCGGTATCCCCATGAATACATGGATCAATATTCTCATGAATATCCTCATCAACATCCTCAGTAGTTATAATCAGTGTCAATATCCCCATCAACATCTTCATCAATATCCTATGAATACATGGATCAATATTCTCATGAATATCCTCATCAATATCCTCAGTAGTTATAATCATTGTCAATATCCCCATCTACATCTTCATCGGTATCCCCATGAATACATGGATCAATATTCTCATGAATATCCTCATCAACATCCTCAGTAGTTATAATCAGTGTCAATATCCCCATCAACATCTTCATCAATATCCTATGAATACAT
This sequence comes from Clusia tigrina, assembly GCA_920105625.2. NCBI lineage: Eukaryota > Metazoa > Arthropoda > Insecta > Diptera > Clusiidae > Clusia > Clusia tigrina. The sequence continues at coordinate 189,237,186 of OV050032.1, forward strand.
GGATCAATATTCTCATGAATACCATCATCAATATCCTCAGTAGTTATAATCATTGTCAATATCCCCATCTACATCTTCATCGGTATCCCCATGAATAGATGGATCAATATTCTCATGAATATCCTCATCAACATCCTCAGTAGTTATAATCAGTGTCAATATCCTCATCAATAATTTCATCAATATCCCCATGAATACATGGATCAATATTCTCATGAATAGCCTCATCAACATCCTCAGTAGTTATAATCAGTGTCAATATCCTCATCAATATTTTCATCAATATCCCCATGAATACATGGATCAATATTCTCATGAATATCCTCATCAACATCCTCAGTAGTTATAATCAGTGTCAATATCCTCATCAATATTTTCATCAATATCCCCATGAATACATGGATCAATATTCTCATGAATATCCTCATCAACATCCTCAGTAGTTATAATCAGTGTCAATATCCCCATCAACATCTTCATCGGTATCCCCATGAATACATGGATCAATATTCTCATGAATATCCTCATCAACATCCTCAGTAGTTATAATCAGTGTCAATATCCCCATCAACATCTTCATCAATATCCTATGAATACATGGATCAATATTCTCATGAATATCCTCATCAATATCCTCAGTAGTTATAATCATTGTCAATATCCCCATCTACATCTTCATCGGTATCCCCATGAATAGATGGATCAATATTCTCATGAATATCCTCATCAACATCCTCAGTAGTTATAATCAGTGTCAATATCCTCATCAATAATTTCATCAATATCCCCATGAATACATGGATCAATATTCTCATGAATAGCCTCATCAACATCCTCAGTAGTTATAATCAGTGTCAATATCCTCATCAATATTTTCATCAATATCCCCATGAATACATGGATCAATATTCTCATGAATATCCTCATCAACATCCTCAGTAGTTATAATCAGTGTCAATATCCCCATCAACATCTTCATCAATATCCTATGAATACATGGATCAATATTCTCATGAATATCCTCATCAATATCCTCAGTAGTTATAATCATTGTCAATATCCCCATCTACATCTTCATCGGTATCCCCATGAATAGATGGATCAATATTCTCATGAATATCCTCATCAACATCCTCAGTAGTTATAATCAGTGTCAATATCCCCATCAACATCTTCATCAATATCCTATGAATACATGGATCAATATTCTCATGAATATCCTCATCAACATCCTCAGTAGTTATAATCATTGACAATATCCCCATCAACATCTTGATCGGTATCCCCATGAATACATGGATCAATATTCTCATGAATATCCTCATCAACATCCTCAGTAGTTATAATCATTGACAATATCCCCATCAACATCTTCATCGGTATCCCCATGAATACATGGATCAATATTCTCATGAATATCCTCATCAACATCCTCAGTAATTATAATCAGTGTCAATATCCTCATCAATATTTTCATCAATATCCCCATGAATACATGGATCAATATTCTCATGAATATCCTCATCAACATCCTCAGTAATTATAATCAGTGTCAATATCCTCATCAATATTTTCATCAATATCCCCATGAATACATGGATCAATATTCTCATGAATATCCTCATCAACATCCTCAGTAGTTATAATCAGTGTCAATATCCTTATCAACATTTTCATCAATATCCCCATGAATACATGGATCAATATTCTCATGAATATCCTCATCAACATCCTCAGTAGTTATAATCATTGTCAATATCCCCATCTACATCTTCATCGGTATCCCCATGAATACATGGATCAATATTCTCATGAATATCCTCATCAACATCCTCAGTAATTATAATCAGTGTCAATATCCTCATCAATATTTTCATCAATATCCCCATGAATACATGGATCAATATTCTCATGAATATCCTCATCAACATCCTCAGTAGTTATAATCATTGTCAATATCCCCATCTACATCTTCACCGGTATCCCCATGAATACATGGATCAATATTCTCATGAATATCCTCATCAACATCCTCAGTAATTATAATCAGTGTCAATATCCTCATCAATATTTTCATCAATATCCCCATGAATACATGGATCAATATTCTCATGAATATCCTCATCAACATCCTCAGTAGTTATAATCATTGTCAATATCCCCATCTACATCTTCATCGGTATCCCCATGAATACATGGATCAATATTCTCATGAATATCCTCATCAACATCCTCAGTAGTTATAATCATTGACAATATCCCCATCAACATCTTCATCGGTATCCCCATGAATACATGGATCAATATTCTCATGAATATCCTCATCAACATCCTCAGTAATTATAATCAGTGTCAATATCCTCATCAATATTTTCATCAATATCCCCATGAATACATGGATCAATATTCTCATGAATATCCTCATCAACATCCTCAGTAGTTATAATCATTGACAATATCCCCATCAACATCTTCATCGGTATCCCCATGAATACATGGATCAATATTCTCATGAATATCCTCATCAACATCCTCAGTAGTTATAATCAGTGTCAATATCCCCATCAACATCTTCATCAATATCCTATGAATACATGGATCAATATTCTCATGAATATCCTCATCAACATCCTCAGTAGTTATAATCAGTGTCAATATCCTCATCAACATTTTCATCAATATCCCCATGAATACATGGATCAATATTCTCATGAATATCCTCATCAACATCCTCAGTAGTTATAATCAGTGTCAATATCCTCATCAATATTTTCATCAATATCCCCATGAATACATGGATCAATATTCTCATGAATATCCTCATCAACATCCTCAGTAGTTATAATCATTGTCAATATCCCCATCTACATCTTCATCGGTATCCCCATGAATACATGGATCAATATTCTCATGAATATCCTCATCAACATCCTCAGTAGTTATAATCATTGACAATATCCCCATCAACATCTTCATCGGTATCCCCATGAATACATGGATCAATATTCTCATGAATATCCTCATCAACATCCTCAGTAGTTATAATCAGTGTCAATATCCCCATCAACATCTTCATCAATATCCTATGAATACATGGATCAATATTCTCATGAATATCCTCATCAACATCCTCAGTAGTTATAATCAGTGTCAATATCCTCATCAACATTTTCATCAATATCCCCATGAATACATGGATCAATATTCTCATGAATATCCTCATCAACATCCTCAGTAGTTATAATCAGTGTCAATATCCTTATCAACAGTTTCATCAATATCCCCATGAATACATGGATCAATATTCTCATGAATATCCTCATCAACATCCTCAGTAGTTATAATCATTGACAATATCCCCATCAACATCTTCATCGGTATCCCCATGAATACATGGATCAATATTCTCATGAATATCCTCATCAACATCCTCAGTAATTATAATCAGTGTCAATATCCTCATCAATATTTTCATCAATATCCCCATGAATACATGGATCAATATTCTCATGAATATCCTCATCAACATCCTCAGTAGTTATAATCAGTGTCAATATCCCCATCTACATCTTCATCGGTATCCCCATGAATACATGGATCAATATTCTCATGAATATCCTCATCAACATCCTCAGTAGTTATAATCATTGACAATATCCCCATCAACATCTTCATCGGTATCCCCATGAATACATGGATCAATATTCTCATGAATATCCTCATCAACATCCTCAGTAGTTATAATCAGTGTCAATATCCCCATCAACATCTTCATCAATATCCTATGAATACATGGATCAATATTCTCATGAATATCCTCATCAACATCCTCAGTAGTTATAATCAGTGTCAATATCCTCATCAACATTTTCATCAATATCCCCATGAATACATGGATCAATATTCTCATGAATATCCTCATCAACATCCTCAGTAGTTATAATCAGTGTCAATATCCTTATCAACAGTTTCATCAATATCCCCATGAATACATGGATCAATATTCTCATGAATATCCTCATCAACATCCTCAGTAGTTATAATCATTGACAATATCCCCATCAACATCTTCATCGGTATCCCCATGAATACATGGATCAATATTCTCATGAATATCCTCATCAACATCCTCAGTAATTATAATCAGTGTCAATATCCTCATCAATATTTTCATCAATATCCCCATGAATACATGGATCAATATTCTCATGAATATCCTCATCAACATCCTCAGTAGTTATAATCAGTGTCAATATCCCCATCTACATCTTCATCGGTATCCCCATGAATACATGGATCAATATTCTCATGAATATCCTCATCAACATCCTCAGTAGTTATAATCATTGACAATATCCCCATCAACATCTTCATCGGTATCCCCATGAATACATGGATCAATATTCTCATGAATATCCTCATCAACATCCTCAGTAATTATAATCAGTGTCAATATCCTCATCAATATTTTCATCAATATCCCCATGAATACATGGATCAATATTCTCATGAATATCCTCATCAACATCCTCAGTAGTTATAATCAGTGTCAATATCCTTATCAACATTTTCATCAATATCCCCATGAATACATGGATCAATATTCTCATGAATATCCTCATCAACATCCTCAGTAGTTATAATCAGTGTCAATATCCCCATCAACATCTTCATCAATATCCTATGAATACATGGATCAATATTCTCATGAATATCCTCATCAACATCCTCAGTAGTTATAATCATTGTCAATATCCCCATCTACATCTTCACCGGTATCCCCATAAATACATGGATCAATATTCTCATGAATATCCTCATCAACATCCTCAGTAGTTATAATCAGTGTCAATATCCTCATCAATATTTTCATCAATATCCCCATGAATACATGGATCAATATTCTCATGAATATCCTCATCAACATCCTCAGTAGTTATAATCAGTGTCAATATCCTTATCAACATTTTCATCAATATCCCCATGAATACATGGATCAATATTCTCATGAATATCCTCATCAACATCCTCAGTAGTTATAATCAGTGTCAATATCCCCATCAACATCTTCATCAATATCCTATGAATACATGGATCAATATTCTCATGAATATCCTCATCAACATCCTCAGTAGTTATAATCATTGTCAATATCCCCATCTACATCTTCACCGGTATCCCCATAAATACATGGATCAATATTCTCATGAATATCCTCATCAACATCCTCAGTAGTTATAATCAGTGTCAATATCCTCATCAATATTTTCATCAATATCCCCATGAATACATGGATCAATATTCTCATGAATATCCTCATCAACATCCTCAGTAGTTATAATCATTGTCAATATCCCCATCAACATCTTCATCAATATCCTTATGAATGGATGCATCAATATTCTCACCAATATCCTCACATCCTCAATCATCACAATCATGAAATTCATTATAATCATCATCATTATCATCAGCAGCGTCATCCTTACCACTATCTTCCTCATTATCATAATCCTCTTCAACATCAGCAGCAGCACAAGCAACTGAGGACTTCTAAAGATCATACTCATAATGATCATAATAATTATAATGATAGCCTTTACCATTATCATCACCATCATCATCGTCATCACAATCATCATCAGCTTCAACAACATCAACACCATCATCATCATCACCATCCCCATCACCATCATCACCATCATCATCGTCATCACAATCATCATCAACTTCAACACCATCATTATCCCCATCATCCCCATCACCATCATCACTATCATCATCACTATCATCATCCCCATCATCACCATCATCACTATCATCATCACTATCATCATCCCCATCATCACCATCACCACCATCATCGTCATCACTATCATCATCATCATCACCATCACCATCATCATCGTCATCACTATCATCATCATCATCACCATCATTATCAACATCGCCATCACTATCACCATCGTTACCATCATCGTTATCATAATCCTTTTAAACTAATTATCAACATCAGTTGCTACACAGTTCTCTGAGGACTTTGGATTCCCAAAATCGTCCTCATTATGCTTATCATCCTCATCCTCCTCATTGTTATCGTCCTCATCATAAAATTCATAATCACAATCTTCAGAATTCTCATCTTCATGCTGAGTGCTTATGCAGACCAGTGTGGTCTGCGACTTCTGAGCGCGCCGCAAGTATGTACCTGTTTAGTCGAAGTTTTACTACAGATTTTGGTCCTTGACAGAAATTGAAGGGCTTCCGAAGCACAAACTTTTCCACCTACGTTCCTCTAATTAAATAATTTTTGCACTTTGCTAAAAGAAGCAAAATCGTGACCTTACTCTTGAAACCCGCCCACGTCGTAATGCGCTTAGTTGTAAATTTGATTAAGGAGGGTAGGGGAGGGGAGGTCTGTTGCAGGAGCAAAGCTGACGATACGTCGAGTATGGAAAATGTTTGCGTGGCAGGCAAAAGTTGTGTGGTAAAATTGCTGCAAGTGCCTCGATGCATGTGTGAGGACAATGTAGAACAGCAACCACAACAACGGCAATACCAAAAACAACATCATCAACAGCAGCAACAACAACAACGGCAACAACAAAATACAAATTACTAAAAAATTTGCTCACGCGAGCTTCTAAAACGCCACACGCCGCCGCCATACGCCAAACGAAGAAGCTGACAACAATTTTTTGAACGGAAATGAGTAAAAACGACTTCCGAGTAGCGTAAATTGTAGCGTAATTCATGATTTCAATTTGGCAACATCCTACTTCTGCCCACCTACTCCCCCTGCCGCCTCCTCCCCTGCCACCTCTTCAACCTGCTGCTGATGATGACGCTCTGCTGCACACTGTATCTGCCAGTGCTGCTGATACTACGTGCGGTTACTTGCAAAATCTGTTACTATATTGTTCTTGTTACTGTTACTAGTGTTGGTGTTGTTGTTGTTGAAGATGTTGTTGTTGTTGCTGTTGTTACAGATATTGTTGTTGTTGGCGCTGCTGTTGTTCTGCTCTATGCCGTTGTGCTGAAAGTGGCGGCAGTTAAGAAGGAGGCGCTTAGAGAGTAGGCGGCAATTTTTGCCACACACCGCTGCCGACACACACACACACTCAAACACACACACACACACACGCGCGCGCTCACTCGCTCGTATACAGCACACATGCGAAACACTTAGCAAAAGTCAACAAATGTGGTTTGCCAGAGGCTGGGCGAGCCGTGAGGGCACCGAGAAGCAGTCAGCAGGCAGCAGGCAGCACTCAGCAAGCAGCAGGCAGAACATAGCAGAACATGTGTGATGAGTTGAGCAAACGAAAGAGTGCATATCCTGGCACGTTTGGCATGGCTGGCTGGCTGACTCGCTTGTTGGCACACTTGCTTGCAAACGCTGCCGACCGCCGACCGCCCACAGTCTGCCGCCCATCAAAGCCGTTACCGCCCCCGCACGGCCATAGCGAGCAGCCAACTCAACACCAGCGTAAATAGCTGCAGTCAACAAATGCAGCAGCGCTAAACTGAAATGAGTATTTACCAATTAAATTTTATTTTGCGGAAATATTTTATTTGCTTTCAGTCGTCTTTTGAGTACTTTTTGTGTTGTTCGTCCTTTGTTGGGGTTGGTGTTGTTGTTGGAGGTGTTGTTGGTGTTGTTGGTGTTGTTGGTGTTGTTGTTAGTGGTGTTGTTGTTGTTGTTGTTGTTGTTGTTAGTGGTGCTGGTGTTGTTGGTGTTCTTGGTGGCGTTGCTGCTCCTGCTACTCCTACTGCCTACTGTACGATGCTATGTGGCACAGTAGCAGCAGAGGCAGTGGCAGTGGCACGCATCGCAGTCGGTTATTAAAAACTTTCTTATTGCATTCCTGCTCGCAAATTATAACGATTTAAATTATAATTTATTGCGAAAATAAGGAAATAGTCGCCAGGCACTACCGTTGCCTTTTATTGTCACTTGCGCTCTGGCGTGGCAGGTGTGGGCGAGACGAGTTGGCAGCCGTGTGTGGGCAGTGCTCAAAGTCAAAGAGGCGCGCTCGCAGCCAACTGAAGACTGGATAAGTTTAAATATGAAAATTCTTTAAAGAGTGGAAATGGAAGCGCGCAAATTGGCTGGAAGAGGCGGCTCACTGATGCACACAACTGGCTGAGTTGGCTATAACACCAAAAATAGCAGTCATACTTGAAATAATGAAGTCTGGTTTAATAATACAGAATCGGGGCAGCAACGAAAGCGAAAAAGTGCACCGCACAACTGTGAGCAAGAATCGCGCTCAACGTTGAACGTTGAATGTGGAGGTGGTGCAAGAAATTTAATACATAAAAATAACAAGTGGAGCTTTTTCCTAGGCACACTACATTCGTAGGTGGTGTTGTTGAAATGATTTATTTTATTAAATTCACAAAAATTGCATCAGGTTTCAAGTTATGTTCAAATTGCACCGGGATTATAGGGCTCCCTTGTATAGTAAGAAGTGTCCTTGTCTACAAAATAAACGCTGCCGGCCTCAGTGGTCTTGTGATAACCCAGTGCTAGACTAGGTCCGTTGGTATGCTTTCAAGTCAACACCCAATGGTAACCTAGTGCCGGACTAGGTCCGTTGGTATGCTTTCAAGTCAACACCCAATGGTAACCTAGTGCCGGACTAGGTCCATTGGTATGCTTTCAAGTCAACACCCAATGGTAACCTAGTGCCGGACTAGGTCCATTGGTATGCTTTCAAGTCAACACCCAGTGGTAACCCAGTGCCAGACTAGGTCCGTTGCTATGCTTTCAAGTCAACACACAATGGTAACCTAGTGTCGGACTAGGTCCATTGGCATGCTTTCCAGTCAACACCCAATGGTAACCTAGTGCCGGACTAGATCCGTTGGTATGCTTTCAAGTCAACACCCAATGGTAACCTAGTGCCAGGCTAGGTCCGTTGGTATGCTTTCAAGTCAACACACAATGGTAACCCACTGCTAGACTAGGTCCATTGGTATGCTTTCAAGTCAACACACAATGGTAACCCAGTGCCAGACTAGGTCCGTTGCTATGCTTTCAAGTCAACACACAATGGTAACCTAGTGCCGCACTAGGTCCATTGGTATGCTTTCAAGTCAACACCCAATGGTAACCTAGTGCCGGACTAGGTCCATTGGTATGCTTTCAAGTCAACACCCAATGGTAACCTAGTGCCGTACTAGGTCCATTGGTATGCTTTCAAGGCAACACCCAATGGTAACCTAGTGCCAGGCTAGGTCCGTTGGTATGCTTTCAAGTCAACACACAATGGTAACCCACTGCTAGACTAGGTCCATTGGTATGCTTTCAAGTCAACACACAATGGTAACCCAGTGCCAGACTAGGTCCGTTGCTATGCTTTCAAGTCAACACCCAATGGTAACCTAGTGCCGGACTAGGTCCATTGGTATGCTTTCAAGTCAACACCCAATAGTAACCTAGTGCCAGACTAGGTCCGTTGGTATGCTTTCAAGTCAACACACAATGGTAACCCAGTGCCAGACTAGGTCCGTTGCTATGCTTTCAAGTCAACACCCAATGGTAACCCAGTGCTAGCCTAGGTCCATTGGTATGCTTTCAAGTCAACACACAATGGTAACCCAGTGCCAGACTAGGTCCATTGGTATGCTTTCAAGTCAACACACAATGGTAACCCAGTGCCGCACTAGGTCCGTTGCTATGCTTTCAAGTCAACACACAATAGTAACCTAGTGCCAGACTAGGTCCGTTGGTATGCTTTCAAGTCAACACACAATGGTAACCTAGTGCCGGACTAGGTCCGTTGCTATGCTTTCAAGTCAACACCCAATGGTAACCTAGTGCCGGACTAGGTCCATTGGTATGCTTTCAAGTCAACACCCAATAGTAACCTAGTGCCAGACTAGGTCCGTTGGTATGCTTTCAAGTCAACACACAATGGTAACCCAGTGCCAGACTAGGTCCGTTGCTATGCTTTCAAGTCAACACCCAATGGCAACCCAGTGCTAGCCTAGGTCCATTGGTATGCTTTCAAGTCAACACCCAATGGTAACCCAGTGCCAGACTAGGTCCGTTGCTATTCTTTCAAGTCAACACACAATGGTAACCCAGTGCCAGACTAGGTCCGTTGCTATGCTTTCAAGTCAACACCCAATGGTAACCTAGTGCCTGACTAGGTCCATTGGTATGCTTTCAAGTCAACACCCAATAGTAACCTAGTGCCAGACTAGGTCCGTTGGTATGCTTTCAAGTCAACACACAATGGTAACCCAGTGCCAGACTAGGTCCGTTGCTATGCTTTCAAGTCAACACCCAATGGCAACCCAGTGCTAGCCTAGGTCCATTGGTATGCTTTCAAGTCAACACCCAATGGTAACCCAGTGCCAGACTAGGTCCGTTGCTATTCTTTCAAGTCAACACACAATGGTAACCCAGTGCCAGACTAGGTCCGTTGCTATGCTTTCAAGTCAACACCCAATGGTAACCTAGTGCCGGACTAGGTCCATTGGTATGCTTTCAAGTCAACACCCAATAGTAACCTAGTGCCAGACTAGGTCCGTTGGTATGCTTTCAAGTCAACACACAATGGTAACCCAGTGCCAGACTAGGTCCTTTGCTATGCTTTCAAGTCAACACCCAATGGCAACCCAGTGCTAGCCTAGGTCCATTGGTATGCTTTCAAGTCAACACACAATGGTAACCCAGTGCCAGACTAGGTCCATTGGTATGCTTTCAAGTCAACACACAATGGTAACCCAGTGCCAGACTAGGTCCGTTGCTATGCTTTCAAGTCAACACACAATGGTAACCTAGTGCCAGGCTAGGTCCATTGGTATGCTTTCAAGTCAACACCCAATGGTAACCCAGTGCCAGACTAGGTCCATTGGTATGCTTTCAAGTCAACACACAATGGTAACCCAGTGCCGCACTAGGTCCGTTGCTATGCTTTCAAGTCAACACACAATGGTAACCTAGTGCCGCACTAGGTCCATTGGTATGCTTTCAAGTCAACACCCAATGGTAACCCAGTGCCAGACTAGGTCCGTTGCTATTCTTTCAAGTCAACACACAATGGTAACCCAGTGCCAGACTAGGTCCGTTGCTATGCTTTCAAGTCAACACCCAATGGTAACCTAGTGCCGGACTAGGTCCATTGGTATGCTTTCAAGTCAACACCCAATAGTAACCTAGTGCCAGACTAGGTCCGTTGGTATGCTTTCAAGTCAACACACAATGGTAACCTAGTGCCGGACTAGGTCCATTGGTATGCTTTCAAGTCAACACCCAATGGTAACCCAGTGCCAGACTAGGTCCGTTGCTATTCTTTCAAGTCAACACACAATGGTAACCCAGTGCCAGACTAGGTCCGTTGCTATGCTTTCAAGTCAACACCCAATGGTAACCTAGTGCCGGACTAGGTCCATTGGTATGCTTTCAAGTCAACACCCAATAGTAACCTAGTGCCAGACTAGGTCCGTTGGTATGCTTTCAAGTCAACACACAATGGTAACCTAGTGCCGGACTAGGTCCATTGGTATGCTTTCAAGTCAACACCCAATGGTAACCCAGTGCCAGACTAGGTCCGTTGCTATTCTTTCAAGTCAACACACAATGGTAACCCAGTGCCAGACTAGGTCCGTTGCTATGCTTTCAAGTCAACACCCAATGGTAACCTAGTGCCGGACTAGGTCCATTGGTATGCTTTCAAGTCAACACCCAATAGTAACCTAGTGCCAGACTAGGTCCGTTGGTATGCTTTCAAGTCAACACACAATGGTAACCCAGTGCCAGACTAGGTCCGTTGCTATGCTTTCAAGTCAACACCCAATGGCAACCCAGTGCTAGCCTAGGTCCATTGGTATGCTTTCAAGTCAACACACAATGGTAACCCAGTGCCAGACTAGGTCCATTGGTATGCTTTCAAGTCAACACACAATGGTAACCCAGTGCCAGACTAGGTCCGTTGCTATGCTTTCAAGTCAACACACAATGGTAACCTAGTGCCAGGCTAGGTCCATTGGTATGCTTTCAAGTCAACACCCAATGGTAACCCAGTGCCAGACTAGGTCCATTGGTATGCTTTCAAGTCAACACACAATGGTAACCCAGTGCCGCACTAGGTCCGTTGCTATGCTTTCAAGTCAACACACAATGGTAACCTAGTGCCGCACTAGGTCCATTGGTATGCTTTCAAGTCAACACCCAATGGTAACCCAGTGCCAGACTAGGTCCGTTGCTATTCTTTCAAGTCAACACACAATGGTAACCCAGTGCCAGACTAGGTCCGTTGCTATGCTTTCAAGTCAACACCCAATGGTAACCTAGTGCCGGACTAGGTCCATTGGTATGCTTTCAAGTCAACACCCAATAGTAACCTAGTGCCAGACTAGGTCCGTTGGTATGCTTTCAAGTCAACACACAATGGTAACCTAGTGCCGGACTAGGTCCATTGGTATGCTTTCAAGTCAACACCCAATGGTAACCCAGTGCCAGACTAGGTCCGTTGCTATTCTTTCAAGTCAACACACAATGGTAACCCAGTGCCAGACTAGGTCCGTTGCTATGCTTTCAAGTCAACACCCAATGGTAACCTAGTGCCGGACTAGGTCCATTGGTATGCTTTCAAGTCAACACCCAATAGTAACCTAGTGCCAGACTAGGTCCGTTGGTATGCTTTCAAGTCAACACACAATGGTAACCCAGTGCCAGACTAGGTCCGTTGCTATGCTTTCAAGTCAACACCCAATGGCAACCCAGTGCTAGCCTAGGTCCATTGGTATGCTTTCAAGTCAACACACAATGGTAACCCAGTGCCAGACTAGGTCCATTGGTATGCTTTCAAGTCAACACACAATGGTAACCCAGTGCCAGACTAGGTCCGTTGCTATGCTTTCAAGTCAACACACAATGGTAACCTAGTGCCGGACTAGGTCCGTTGCTATGCTTTCAAGTCAACACACAATGGTAACCCAGTGCCAGACTAGGTCCGTTGCTATGCTTTCAAGTCAACACCCAATGGCAACCCAGTGCTAGCCTAGGTCCATTGGTATGCTTTCAAGTCAACACACAATGGTAACCCAGTGCCAGACTAGGTCCATTGGTATGCTTTCAAGTCAACACACAATGGTAACCCAGTGCCAGACTAGGTCCGTTGCTATGCTTTCAAGTCAACACCCAATGGTAACCTAGTGCCAGGCTAGGTCCATTGGTATGCTTTCAAGTCAACACCCAATGGTAACCTAGTGCCGCACTAGGTCCATTGGTATGCTTTCAAGTCAACACCCAATGGTAACCTAGTGCCGGACTAGGTCCATTGGTATGCTTTCAAGTCAACACCCAGTGGTAACCCAGTGCCAGACTAGGTCCGTTGCTATGCTTTCAAGTCAACACACAATGGTAACCTAGTGCCGGACTAGGTCCATTGGTATGCTTTCAAGTCAACACCCAATGGTAACCTAGTGCCAGGCTAGGTCCGTTGGTATGCTTTCAAGTCAACACACAATTGTAACCCAGTGCCAGACTAGGTCCGTTGCTATGCTTTCAAGTCAACACCCAATGGTAACCCAGTGCTAGCCTAGGTCCATTGGTATGCTTTCAAGTCAACACACAATGGTAACCCAGTGCCAGACTAGGTCCATTGGTATGCTTTCAAGTCAACACACAATGGTAACCCAGTGCCAGACTAGGTCCGTTGCTATGCTTTCAAGTCAACACACAATGGTAACCCAGTGCCAGACTAGGTCCGTTGCTATGCTTTCAAGTCAACACCCAATGGTAACCCAGTGCTAGCCTAGGTCCATTGGTATGCTTTCAAGTCAACACACAATGGTAACCCAGTGCTAGCCTAGGTCCATTGGTATGCTTTCAAGTCAACACACAATGGTAACCCAGTGCCAGACTAGGTCCGTTGCTATGCTTTCAAGTCAACACACAATGGTAACCCAGTGCCAGACTAGGTCCGTTGCTATGCTTTCAAGTCAACACCCAATGGTAACCCAGTGCTAGCCTGGGTCCATTGGTATGCTTTCAAGTCAACACACAATGGTAACCCAGTGCCAGACTAGGTCCGTTGCTATGCTTTCAAGTCAACACACAATGGTAACCCAGTGCTAGACTAGGTCCATTGGTATGCTTTCAAGTCAACACCCAATGGTAACCTAGTGCCGGACTAGGTCCATTGGCATGCTTTCAAGTCAACACACAATGGTAACCCACTGCTAGACTAGGTCCATTGGTATGCTTTCAAGTCAACACACAATGGTAACCCAGTGCTAGGCTAGGTCCATTGGTATGCTTTCAAGTCAACACACAATGGTAACCCAGTGCCAGACTAGGTCCGTTGCTATGCTTTCAAGTCAACACACAATGGTAACCCAGTGCCAGACTAGGTCCGTTGCTATGCTTTCAAGTCAACACCCACTGGTAACCTAGTGCCGGACTAGGTCCATTGGTATGCTTTCAAGTCAACACCCAATGGTAACCTAGTGCCAGGCTAGGTCCATTGGTATGCTTTCAAGTCAACACCCAATGGTAACCTAGTGCCGCACTAGGTCCATTGGTATGCTTTCAAGTCAACACCCAATGGTAACCTAGTGCCGCACTAGGTCCATTGGTATGCTTTCAAGTCAACACACAATGGTAACCCAGTGCCAGACTAGGTCCGTTGCTATGCTTTCAAGTCAACACACAATGGTAACCCAGTGCCAGACTAGGTCCGTTGCTATGCTTTCAAGTCAACACCCAATGGTAACCTAGTGCTAGACTAGGTCCATTGGTATGCTTTCAAGTCAACACACAATGGTAACCAAGTGCCTCACTAGGTCCATTGGTATGCTTTCAAGTCAACACCCAATGGTAACATAGTGCCGGACTAGGTCCATTGGCATGCTTTCAAGTCAACACACAATGGTAACCCTCTGCTAGACTAGGTCCATTGGTATGCTTTCAAGTCAACACACAATGGTAACCCAGTGCTAGCCTAGGTCCATTGGTATGCTTTCAAGTCAACAGACAATGGTAACCCAGTGCCAGACTAGGTCCGTTGCTATGCTTTCAAGTCAACACACAATGGTAACCCAGTGCCAGACTAGGTCCGTTGCTATGCTTTCAAGTCAACACACAATGGTAACCCAGTGCCAGACTAGGTCCGTTGCTATGCTTTCAAGTCAACACACAATGGTAACCCAGTGCCAGACTAGGTCCGTTGCTATGCTTTCAAGTCAACACACAATGGTAACCCAGTGCCAGACTAGGTCCGTTGCTATGCTTTCAAGTCAACACCCAATGGTAACCCTGTGCTAGCCTAGGTCCATTGGTATGCTTTCAAGTCAACACACAATGGTAACCCAGTGCTAGACTAGGTCCATTGGTATGCTTTCAAGTCAACACACAATGGTAACCCAGTGCCAGACTAGGTCCGTTGCTATGCTTTCAAGTCAGCACCCAATGGTAACCCAGTGCTAGACTAGGTCCGTTGCTATGCTTTCAAGTCAACACCCAATGGTAACCCAGTGCTAGACTAGGTCCATTGGTATGCTTTCCAGTCAACACCCAATGGTAACTTAGTGCCAGACTAGGTCCATTGGTATGCTTTCAAGTCAACACCCAATGGTAACCCAGTGCTAGGCTAGGTCCGTTGGCATTTTTTCAAGTCAACACCCAATGGTAACCCAGTGCTAGGCTAGGTCCGTTGGTATGCTTTCAAGTCAACACCCAGTGGTAACCCAGTGCCAGACTACGTCCATTGGTATGCTTTCAAGTCGACACACAATGGTAACCCAGTGCCAGACTAGGTCCGTTGCTATGCTTTCAAGTCAACACCCAATGGTAACCCAGTGCTAGACTAGGTCCATTGGTATGCTTTCAAGTCAACACCCAATGGTAACCCAGTGCTAGACTAGGTCCGTTGCTATGCTTTCAAGTCAACACCCAATGGTAACCCAGTGCTAGACTAGGTCCATTGGTATGCTTTCAAGTCAACACCCAATGGTAACCCAGTGCTAGCCTGGGTCCATTGGTATGCTTTCAAGTCAACACACAATGGTAACCCAGTGCCAGACTAGGTCCGTTGCTATGCTTTCAAGTCAACACACAATGGTAACCCAGTGCTAGACTAGGTCCATTGGTATGCTTTCAAGTCAACACCCAATGGTAACCCAGTGCTAGACTAGGTCCGTTGGTATGCTTTCAAGTCAACACCCAATGGTAACCCAGTGCTAGACTAGGTCCATTGGTATGCTTTCAAGTCAACACCCAGTGGTAACCCAGTGCCAGACTACGTCCATTGGTATGCTTTCAAGTCAACACCCAATGGTAACTTAGTGCCAGACTAGGTCCATTGGTATGCTTTCAAGTCAACACCCAATGGTAACCCAGTGCTAGGCTAGGTCCGTTGGCATTTTTTCAAGTCAACACCCAATGGTAACCCAGTGCTAGGCTAGGTCCGTTGGTATGCTTTCAAGTCAACACCCAGTGGTAACCCAGTGCCAGACTACGTCCATTGGTATGCTTTCAAGTCAACACACAATGGTAACCCAGTGCCAGACTAGGTCCGTTGCTATGCTTTCAAGTCAACACCCAATGGCAACCCAGTGCTAGCCTAGGTCCATTGGTATGCTTTCAAGTCAACACACAATGGTAACCCAGTGCCAGACTAGGTCCGTTGCTATGCTTTCAAGTCAGCACCCAATGGTAACCCAGTGCTAGACTAGGTCCGTTGCTATGCTTTCAAGTCAACACCCAATGGTAACCCAGTGCTAGACTAGGTCCATTGGTATGCTTTCCAGTCAACACCCAGTGGTAACCCAGTGCCAGACTACGTCCATTAGTATGCTTTCAAGTCAACACCCAATGGTAACCCAGTGCCAGACTACGTCCATTGGTATGCTTTCAAGTCAACACCCAATGGTAACTTAGTGCCAGACTAGGTCCATTGGTATGCTTTCAAGTCAACACCCAATGGTAACCCAGTGCTAGGCTAGGTCCATTGGCATGCTTTCAAGTCAACACACAATGGTAACCCTCTGCTAGACTAGGTCCGTTGCTATGCTTTCAAGTCAACACCCAATGGTAACCCAGTGCTAGACTAGGTCCATTGGTATGCTTTCCAGTCAACACCCAGTGGTAACCCAGTGCCAGACTACGTCCATTAGTATGCTTTCAAGTCAACACCCAATGGTAACCCAGTGCCAGACTACGTCCATTGGTATGCTTTCAAGTCAACACCCAATGGTAACTTAGTGCCAGACTAGGTCCATTGGTATGCTTTCAAGTCAACACCCAATGGTAACATAGTGCCGGACTAGGTCCATTGGCATGCTTTCAAGTCAACACACAATGGTAACCCTCTGCTAGACTAGGTCCATTGGTATGCTTTCAAGTCAACACACAATGGTAACCCAGTGCTAGCCTAGGTCCATTGGTATGCTTTCAAGTCAACAGACAATGGTAACCCAGTGCCAGACTAGGTCCGTTGCTATGCTTTCAAGTCAACACACAATGGTAACCCAGTGCCAGACTAGGTCCGTTGCTATGCTTTCAAGTCAACACACAATGGTAACCCAGTGCCAGACTAGGTCCGTTGCTATGCTTTCAAGTCAACAGACAATGGTAACCCAGTGCCAGACTAGGTCCGTTGCTATGCTTTCAAGTCAACACACAATGGTAACCCAGTGCCAGACTAGGTCCGTTGCTATGCTTTCAAGTCAACACCCAATGGTAACCCTGTGCTAGCCTAGGTCCATTGGTATGCTTTCAAGTCAACACACAATGGTAACCCAGTGCTAGACTAGGTCCATTGGTATGCTTTCAAGTCAACACACAATGGTAACCCAGTGCCAGACTAGGTCCGTTGCTATGCTTTCAAGTCAGCACCCAATGGTAACCCAGTGCTAGACTAGGTCCGTTGCTATGCTTTCAAGTCAACACCCAATGGTAACCCAGTGCTAGACTAGGTCCATTGGTATGCTTTCCAGTCAACACCCAATGGTAACTTAGTGCCAGACTAGGTCCATTGGTATGCTTTCAAGTCAACACCCAATGGTAACCCAGTGCTAGGCTAGGTCCGTTGGCATTTTTTCAAGTCAACACCCAATGGTAACCCAGTGCTAGGCTAGGTCCGTTGGTATGCTTTCAAGTCAACACCCAGTGGTAACCCAGTGCCAGACTACGTCCATTGGTATGCTTTCAAGTCAACACACAATGGTAACCCAGTGCCAGACTAGGTCCGTTGCTATGCTTTCAAGTCAACACCCAATGGTAACCCAGTGCTAGACTAGGTCCATTGGTATGCTTTCAAGTCAACACCCCATGGTAACCCAGTGCTAGACTAGGTCCGTTGCTATGCTTTCAAGTCAACACCCAATGGTAACCCAGTGCTAGACTAGGTCCATTGGTATGCTTTCAAGTCAACACCCAATGGTAACCCAGTGCTAGCCTGGGTCCATTGGTATGCTTTCAAGTCAACACACAATGGTAACCCAGTGCCAGACTAGGTCCGTTGCTATGCTTTCAAGTCAACACACAATGGTAACCCAGTGCTAGACTAGGTCCATTGGTATGCTTTCAAGTCAACACCCAATGGTAACCCAGTGCTAGACTAGGTCCGTTGCTATGCTTTCAAGTCAACACCCAATGGTAACCCAGTGCTAGACTAGGTCCATTGGTATGCTTTCAAGTCAACACCCAGTGGTAACCCAGTGCCAGACTACGTCCATTAGTATGCTTTCAAGTCAACACCCAATGGTAACTTAGTGCCAGACTAGGTCCATTGGTATGCTTTCAAGTCAACACCCAATGGTAACCCAGTGCTAGGCTAGGTCCGTTGGCATTTTTTCAAGTCAACACCCAATGGTAACCCAGTGCTAGGCTAGGTCCGTTGGTATGCTTTCAAGTCAACACCCAGTGGTAACCCAGTGCCAGACTACGTCCATTGGTATGCTTTCAAGTCAACACACAATGGTAACCCAGTGCCAGACTAGGTCCGTTGCTATGCTTTCAAGTCAACACCCAATGGCAACCCAGTGCTAGCCTAGGTCCATTGGTATGCTTTCAAGTCAACACACAATGGTAACCCAGTGCCAGACTAGGTCCGTTGCTATGCTTTCAAGTCAGCACCCAATGGTAACCCAGTGCTAGACTAGGTCCGTTGCTATGCTTTCAAGTCAACACCCAATGGTAACCCAGTGCTAGACTAGGTCCATTGGTATGCTTTCCAGTCAACACCCAGTGGTAACCCAGTGCCAGACTACGTCCATTAGTATGCTTTCAAGTCAACACCCAATGGTAACCCAGTGCCAGAATACGTCCATTGGTATGCTTTCAAGTCAACACCCAATGGTAACTTAGTGCCAGACTAGGTCCATTGGTATGCTTTCAAGTCAACACCCAATGGTAACCCAGTGCTAGGCTAGGTCCGTTGGCATTTTTTCAAGTCAACACCCAATGGTAACCCAGTGCTAGACTAGGTCCATTGGTATGCTTTCAAGTCAACACCCAATGGTAACCCAGTGCTAGACTAGGTCCGTTGCTATGCTTTCAAGTCAACACCCAATGGTAACCCAGTGCTAGACTAGGTCCATTGGTATGCTTTCAAGTCAACACCCAATGGTAACCCAGTGCTAGCCTGGGTCCATTGGTATGCTTTCAAGTCAACACACAATGGTAACCCAGTGCCAGACTAGGTCCGTTGCTATGCTTTCAAGTCAACACACAATGGTAACCCAGTGCTAGACTAGGTCCATTGGTATGCTTTCAAGTCAACACCCAATGGTAACCCAGTGCTAGACTAGGTCCGTTGCTATGCTTTCAAGTCAACACCCAATGGTAACCCAGTGCTAGACTAGGTCCATTGGTATGCTTTCAAGTCAACACCCAATGGTAACCCAGTGCTAGCCTGGGTCCATTGGTATGCTTTCAAGTCAACACCCAATGGTAACCCAGTGCTAGACTAGGTCCGTTGCTATGCTTTCAAGTCAACACCCAATGGTAACCCAGTGCTAGACTAGGTCCATTGGTATGCTTTCCAGTCAACACCCAGTGGTAACCCAGTGCCAGACTACGTCCATTAGTATGCTTTCAAGTCAACACCCAATGGTAACCCAGTGCCAGACTACGTCCATTGGTATGCTTTCAAGTCAACACCCAATGGTAACTTAGTGCCAGACTAGGTCCATTGGTATGCTTTCAAGTCAACACCCAATGGTAACCCAGTGCTAGGCTAGGTCCGTTGGCATTTTTTCAAGTCAACACCCAATGGTAACCCAGTGCTAGACTAGGTCCATTGGTATGCTTTCAAGTCAACACCCAATGGTAACCCAGTGCTAGACTAGGTCCGTTGCTATGCTTTCAAGTCAACACCCAATGGTAACCCAGTGCTAGACTAGGTCCATTGGTATGCTTTCAAGTCAACACCCAGAGTGCCAATGTGCTCTATCAGAGAATGATCGATCTAGCACAACCCCAGCCGTACTCCATGGTGTTGGACATTTGCTGCGGCACTGGCACTATATCTCTGGCCTCATGGGGGTCGTGGATTCGAATCCTGCCTCGTGTATGATCTCAACAATGATTCTTACTAAATCTTTCTCTCTTCAAGTCGAAGGCCTTAGTTGCTAATGCACATTCCCCCAACCCCTTGCAGACATAATTGTAAAAAGAGTGTAGGCGAGGAGGTGTTCTGATTTGTCCCATTAGAGTCCTCACTATTTTGTTGATATATAATTCTAGCTTATCTCGCTCTTTTGTGGAGATAAGCAAGTATATAGAAAATGGGTGTATTTATGAACCGATTTGTATCCAATTGGAGTCGACCCAGAAAGCTGTTCTTCTTCATATTGAAATATGAATTTCACAGTAGTTCAGATATATTATTTTGAAGAGTACTCTTTCATGTTCTTGGAAAGTGGGTGTGATTGTAGTTGGAACTCCCCCAAGAGCCATATAGCTCATGTATATGTTGATCCACTTCTTCGTGCAAAATTTCAGGGCCACTTCTTTAATCGTTTTTAGATTATGCTTATTAGAAGAAGTGAGAAGAAGAAGGAGGAATATTACTGAATCCAGTGTGGAAGTGACACTGATGTACAAGGTGCAGGACAAAGTGCAGGACAAAGTGTAACACAAAGTAAACAGGTCTTTTTACAAATAGGTATTTCTCTGAAAGGCAGATCCCTCACTGATATACTATAAGAAAATTTCATGACATTTGGTCTAATGGAAGCGGCGTTATAGCGTCATAACTCGATGAGCATCCATCAATGACCTAAGGTATAGTTTTGTTGGTAACACTTTTACCGAAATGTTTCAATTGATTAACCACAAACATAAACTTGGTTTGTGATTGTTCATCTCATGGCAGAGTTTTGTAAAGGTGCACGCGGTTTAAAAACGAACGTGAGGATGAAGTAAATGATGAGCAACATGTTGGCGGACCGAATTCCGTGATCACCGCACATGCTTTCAAACTGTTCATGAATTCAACCAAGACCAGTCTCTCTGTGCCACTTCCGGTGGCTTCTTTGGCGTTTAGTTGGCCTTGTTGTCGTTGTGCGGGCAATGTTAGTTGTAGTTTCGGTTCCACAAAGTGCATTCCAAAGTAAACAGGACTTTTTCTAAACAGGTATTTCTAGTGAGGCTATCTATCGGCCATTTAACTGTCAGTCACCTCCCACAATCGCCTGATTTGGCACCGAGCGAGTTTTACTGTGTCGGAAATACGCATTTGATAATGAAAGAAACATGTTTTGTGGACGCAGAAGCCAGTCAAAATGCTTGTACCGACATCCTAAAGGACATCCAAGCCGACGATATAAAACACTCATTCGACATGCTTTCGGACCGTGCAAACTGAACTTCATTGCTGGCACCATTGCTACATAAAAACTCCAAAGTATCCTTTTGAAGCTATCCTTTATGGACGATTATCCTCAAGAAACAACATTATATTCAGAAAAATGCACACCTGGTGCTGTGTCTGGACATGTAAAACCATGCCCAAAATTGTTCACATTTAAGTGGTTCTTCACACTGAACTGGTCATACTAAGCTCGTTCAAAATATCCCGTGCTCCTTTCTCAGTACGAGTGTACTCATTACCATGTTCTCAGTACGAGTGTACTCATTATCTTGGTCCCTACGTACACATGTACTCAACCTCAGTTGTAAGTGGGTGAGGTGTTTGTTCTGGTTGTACATTAAATTGTCTTTTTCGGTTTAATTATGGGTAAGTCATTTTTCATGACTTCACTTCCTTCTCCTCTCACTCTGCCACGTTTGGAGCGTTTCAATTTGTTTGCAATTGCGGTTGGTGCCCAAATGTAATTAAATATTTATTTTAGAATACACAAACAGATAAACAAATAATGTACATTCAGTGTAAATACGAGTATATATATATATATATATATATATATATATATATATATATATATATATATATATATATATATATATATATATATATATATATATAAATAAATATATTTATGTATATTCAAATATTCATATATAAAATTAATTAAAATTCAAATTACTTAGCTTGATATGCCACGTATACCCACCCAATCAAACACACACACCCACACACACACACACACACACACACACACACTTCGGTACTGTGGCACAAATATGTAAATCTCCATATTCAAATTTATTCAATCAAAGCCGCCTAAATTGATTTTAATCAAAGGAGAAAGTTCAATCAAATGAAAGCAAAAAGCCTGCTGTCAGCAAACTCCTGCCTCGCAAATGGCATTAGCATGAATATGTTGTGCGTGCTAATGTGTGTGTAAGTGTGTGCTCGGATTGGTTTGGATGTACGTGTGTGTGTGTGTGTGTGTGTGTGTTTTGGTTTGTTTGTGTGTTTGCTTTATTGTGTAGGCAAACAAAATATCCACTGGCCTGCCAGCTCGTAATAATATCAACAGCAAATTACAAGGAAATGTCATAAAATGGCATGAAATGGAAAGGCACAATGACCACCCATGATGATGAGCAGATCCACACGTCTTCCTGTATGAATACAACAAACACGAACCCACATAAACACATACAGACACACACACACAGGCACGCACACACACACACACACACACACACACACATGCACTCACGCGGGGAAAATTGTGCTCAGTCAAGCACACAAACATATACAACAGGTTTTCATTAAGTGCTATTCAAGATTTCAGTCTCATTTTTTATATAGTTGTTGCTGTTGTTGCTGTTGTTGTTGTTTTTGTTGCTGTCATAGTGGTAGCAGCAGCGTAGTAGTAATGTTGCTGCCGTTGTTGTTGTTAATAAAAAATCAAATTTGTGTCAAATTGTTATTGAAAGCGACTTCTATTACTGAGAAAATTGAGGGCATTAAATCTCTCTTCGAACATATCAATAAACAGCATGACCCATGCAATCGTAGCACACACACACACACACACACACACACACACATCCATATAACATATAGTCATATGTATATGAAAGGAAATACATATGTATACACGCATTAATATAGTTAAGTTGCAATATGGCGCCTATTTGTATGCAGTGCCAATCAGTCAGCTCATTCATTTACATGGATTTGTGTGTTTGATTGAGTGAGTGCATGTGTTTGGCTGAGTGGATGTGTGTGCTTGTATATATATGTATACCTGTGTGTGTGTATATATGTATACCTGTGTGTGTGTGTATGTGAATAAAGGCTCTACCAAAAATGTGCGTTTATTTCAGCAATATCGGTCTAAAAGTAAAGCTAAGGTTGTGTTCACATCAAACACAAATTTGTCTCTTTGGTCGAGGAGGTGCTTTTTTATGTAGGGACTCTCCCGCACATATGAAAAGCTCCTCGTATCTAGTTTAAAGACTTGGCAGCTCATTTTCTCGACAAATCGAGGCCAGGTTATATGCTTGCCTCTCACTCGCTCTCACGTAATTTGTTCAGTCATAATAAAATTACAAATTTAGAGATCTTCCAAAAGCCAAACCTCAGAAACTTTGTGTTAGAAAAAAAGCGGGAAAAAGGAAGAGTTGAGAGTGGTTTAAATTGTCTCATGAGTAATTATCAATTGAGGCTAATACTGTGTTAATTTTGCTATGAATTGCTATGCAAAGTCCTTATAAGTATGCACCTCCTTCTGCTTTGAGTCGGACCTTATGTACCTTGCTATGGTTGTATATAAATATATATTTAAGACAGTCTATTATTGAATACGATACTACATCTGGTGCGAGGATTTTGGGCCTCTCGGCTAAAGGGAATATACCTGACAACTTGTGATAATGTTTATAGATAAACTTAGAGATTTTCCCAGTTCTCTCAATTATTAAGAGAAAGAAGTAAGGCGGTTACCCCGAATGACTTCAAATGACTTCAAGTAGTTTCTGTGACTTTGATAACTGAAAGTAATTTCAATAAGTTTCAATGATCTCAAGTAATTTTAATGACTTCAAATGAGTTCAATAACATCAAATGAATTCAAATGATATAAAACGGCTTCAATGACATTGTGTGGCTTCAATGACTTCAAATGACTTGAAATGACTTCAATGATTTCATATGAGCTTAAGTAGTTTTTATGACTTCATATAATTTAATATGTCTTCGGTGACTTCAAATGACTTCAATGCCTTCAAGTGATTTCAGTGACATTAAATGATTTCAAATTATTTAATATGGGTTCAATGCTGTCAAATGGCTTCGATAACTTTCAATGAATTCAATGACTTCAAATTACTTTACGTAATCTATATGTCTTTAGATGGGTCAAATAACATCAAATGACTTCAAATGATTTAAAGTTGCTTCAATGTCTTCAAATGGTTTCAATGACTTAAAATTACTTCGGAAACATCAAATGAATTAAAATAGTATAAAATGGCTTTAATGACTTCACATGGTTTCAATGACTTCAAATAACTTCAATTGATTTCAATAACTTTACGTGATTTCAATGACTGCATATGGGTTCAAGTAATTTCTTCAAAACTTCAAAAGGTTTAAAATGTCTTCAATGACTTTACAGGTTTGCAATGACTTCAATATCTTTCAATGACATTAAATAATTTGATATGGCTTCATTTTAGTCAAATGGCTTCAATGACCTTAAGTAATTGCAATGACTTCCAAAGACTTCAAGTGATTTCAATGACATCCAATGACTTCAAGTGATTTCAATGACTTCCAATGACTTCAAGTAACTTGAATATCATAAAATTATTTCAATGAGTTACAATGATTTCAAAGGACTTCATGTAATTTCCATAATTCAAAATGACTTCAAGTAATTTCAATGACTTTAAATGGCTTCTGAGTCTATTAACATCAAATAACTTCATAGGATTTAAAGTGACTTCAATGTCTTCAAATGGTTTCAACGACTTTAAATGACTTCAAATGACTTCAATGACTTAAAATGACTTTGGAAACATCAAATGAATTAAAATAGTTTAAAATGGCTTCAAATGACTTCAATTATTTCAACTTATTTCCATGACTTTACATGATTACAAAGACTTTATATGGGTTCAAGTAATTTCTATGACTTTAAAATTTTTAAAATATCTTCAATGACTTCAATTACTTTAAGTGTTTTCAATGACTTCATATGAGTTCAAGTAATTTCTTCAAAACTTCAAAAGGTTTCAAATATCTTCAATGACTTCACATGGTTTCAATGACTTCAATGACTTTCAAAGACATTAAATGATTTGAAATGGCTTCATTTCAGTCAAATGGATCCAATGACTTCAAGTGATGTCAATGACTTCCAATGACTTCAAGTATCTTGAATAACATACAATTATTTCAATGAGTTACAATGATTCCAAACGACTTCATGTAATTTCCATAATTCAAAATGAATTCAAGTAATTTCAATGACTTCAAATGGCTTCCAATAAATTCTTTATCTTCAAATTACTTCAAGTAATCTCAATGTTTTCAAATGAGTCTATTAACATCAAATAACTTCATACGATTAAAAGTGGCTTCAATATCATCAAATGGCTTCAACGACTTTAAATGACTTCAAATGACTTCAATGAATTCACCGACTTAAAATAATTTCAATGAATTCAAATAATTTCAACGACTTCAAATGGCTTAAAAGGCTTTGTAAGAGTTCTGGTTGTGAGATGACTTTCTAAGGAGTTCTGCTCGTTGTTTATTATCGAAAGCTTAGAAGATATATCCTTCAAATGTTTTCCACAAACCTCTACTTTATTATTTATTTACTCATTATCGTTGCTTCAGTTTAGGAAAGCATTTCTCTAACACTTTCTTTATGGACGTATGTAAGTGAAATACTCGTAGTTAAAATTTAAAATTATTCAAATGCCGATTTTGTTCAACGCCAGCATTGAAGGTTTTGTAAGATAATACGATATAAGATTAGTAAAGACTCTGATACTGGTGTCCTTGCATTCTTGACTCTGTTAGAAACTCTGAAGGCATTGGACGCGCTCAATCATAATGTTCTCAATAGTAGCTGCGTGTTCACCTCTACTCCTCCCGACACTATTTTTTCCACTATTTTTGAAATCAAGGACTATTCTTGTTTTCACCGCCACTTGCATGGTGCTGCACTTTGTGACCTGAACGAAGACTTAAATGCCGTTAATGCTGGGACTGCCCCCAAACTATAACAAATTGAAAACTCAACCGCATGCAGGAGTGTGAGAGAAGGTTGGGAACTTCAATCTTCAATCAGTAAATAGAACAATTTGATGTAAAACTCATCTACCCTAAACGGAATTCTGCCTACGACAGAGCAGAGCAAGCCGTCTTCAATTGAAGTCCTCAAAACACTTCCGAACAGTGCAGACTTCCCATGCAGTTCACTGTGAAAGTGGTTCAACGTGGTCCCCACTTTAATCGCCGGGCAATGTGTGTCCCTGCCGGGTTTGTTGGGTCCATCAGCATTAACCCAACCAACGAACCCAGTAATTAGCAAATGTGTGCGAGATACTTGCATAGCACTGCACCAACGAGGGGCAACTTTAGTGTATGCGGGCAACTGTGTATATGTGTGTATTTGTGTCTGTGTTTGTGTTTGTGTGTGTGTGTGTTGATGTTTTATTGCCTGCCTCTCAGATATCCTTACAGCAAAATCAGATTCAATTGATTTGCAAATATGCGTTATCGCACTGAAAATATTGCAGCCTGCTTTGCTTGCTGATGTTTCGTTAGTTGTGCAAATATTTTACGTCGAGTGTGCCTTTTCATTTTGCTTGCGTGTTTTCTGTTTGCTTGGGTATATGGTGTGTGATGTGTGTGCATGTGTGTGCGTGTGTGTGAGTGTGCTGCCTGACGTAATAGCTTTCAATACATGCAATTCCTTTCACATTTATCTGCACTACTTTATATTAGGAGCTGCTGTTGCTGCTGTTGTCAGTTTGCAATTTGTTGAAGTTTTACACTTGCAGGCCAGCCATGGCTGTGTGCGCGAGGGTACGTATGCAGTGGGATACTTCGAGCATCGAGCACTGTTAAAGAGTTCAATAAAGATTTTTTCTCAATAAATACTTACAATGTTTGCTTTTCTCTGCTGCCACTTGATGCGGCGTTTGAGCCAAAATGGCAAAAAGCATCAGCGCCATTAGCAGCCATTTGGAGGCAGCAGCTGGACTGTTCGTGGCTGCTGTAGCAGCAGTTGCAGTGCTTCTTGTGGTTATTGCTGGAAATATGGTTGTTGTTGTTGTTGTTGTTGTTGCTGTTGCTGCTGTTGTTGTTGGGCTTAAACGCCCGTTGCAGCTCCTCCTGCGCTGTTGCAGTTCAACACGCTTCGCTTGTTTTTGCTCATTTCGATTGTTTCTCTTGTTTTTGCTGCTGTTTGCTATGCTAAAATCATCAAAATATTTCGTATCGAATTTAAATGGTGGTGGTGGTGGCCCCGGGCCACACGAAGTGGGTAGTGGCATTTTTTGCTTTCGTCGGAATCGGTCTTATTTTCAGATTTCCCCTAATATGGCTACGGATGGTGTTGCTATTGCTGCTGTTGTTGTTGTTGTTGTTGTTGGTGTTGTTTCGGCCACTAACGCTTCTGCGACTGCCAGTGCAGTTTTTATTTTAGAGCAATTCATTGTTTTGCCATTTAGCACATTTCATTTGCAGTCACTGAAGCCGTAGTCGGAGTCGGAGTCGGAGCCGTTGCCGTTGCCTTTGCGCCAGTTGCCGCAGCAGTTGCAATTGAGTCCAAGATATTTAATCGCCACTTGCTTGCTGGATGAAGTCATAAATTCTTGCCTGAAATGAAGAAAGAATTTATTAGAAAATACCCATAAAGAGAACCGGTAAGGAATGCTGCAGCTCGTTCGAACTGACCGACGAGACGATGCCATGCTCGTACAACCTAAAATCAGAGCCATAAAAGAATGCAATCGTATCGTTTAAGGTGGTGGTAACAAGTCTCTCGATTCGGTTTCAGAATGATTGCAGTGTTTAATTTACGATTGACTGCATATTGGATATATGAACAGGATGATTGAACGCCCTGGGTGAGTGAAACTGCCCCATGATAGCAGGATGGCAAATTAAAAGGGAATTATTAATGTGAGTTTATGCTACCAAAATTTTATTGGTTTTATGAAGTGAAGCCTAAAGGGTTGAAGGTGGAGGCTAAAAGTGAGGGCTAAAAGGGAAGACTAAAAGTAAAGACTAAAAGTTAGGACTAAAAGTGAAGACTGAAAGGGAAGCCTAAAAGGGAGGACTAAAAGTGAAGACTAAAAGTGAAGACTGAGAGGGAAGACTAAAAGTGAAGACTAAAAGGGAAGACTGAAAGGGAAGACTAAAAGTGAACACTGAAAGGGACGACTAAAAGTGAAGCCTAAAAGTGAAGACTAAAAGGGAAGATTAAAAGTAAATAATAAAAGTTAGGACTAAAAGTGAAGATTGAAAGGGAAGACAAAAAGTGAAGCCTAAAAGTGAAGACTAAAAGGGAAGATTAAAAGTGAAGCCTAAAAGTGAAGCCTAAAAGTGAAGACTAAAAGGGAAGACTAACAGGGATGACTAAAAGTGAAGACTACAAGGGAAGGCTAAAGGGGAAGACTAAAAGGGAAGACTAAAAGTGAAGAGTTAAAGTGAAGACTAAAAGGGAAGACTAAAAGGGAAGACTAAAAGTGAAGCCTAAAAGTGAAGACTTAAAGGGAAGACTAAAAGGGAAGACTAAGAGTGAAGACTAAAAGTGAAACCTAAAAGTGAAGACTAATAGGGACGACTGAAAGTGAAGACCTAAAGTGAAGACTGAAAAGGAGGACTAAAAGTGAAGATTAAAAGTGACGACTAAAAGGGAAGACTGAAAGTGAAGACTAAAAGGGAAGACTAAAGGGGAAGACTAAAAGTGAAGACTTAAAGTGAAGCCTAAAAGCGAAGACTAAAAGGGAAGACTAAAAGTGTAGACTTAAAGTGAAGACTAAAAGGGAAGACTAAAAGTGAAGCCTAAAAGCGAAGACTAAAAGGGAAGACTAAAAGTGAAGACTAAAAGTTAAGACTAAAATGGAGGACCTAAAGGGAAGACTAAAAGGGAAGACTAAAAGTGAAGACTGAAAGTGAAGACTAAAAGGGAAGACTAAAAGGGAAGACTAAAAGGGAAGACTGAAAGTGAAGACTAAAAGGGAAGACTAAAAGTGAAGCCTAAAAGCGAAGCCTAAAAGGGAAGACTAAAAGTGAAGACTAAAAGTTAAGACTAAAATGGAGGACCTAAAGGGAAGACTAAAAGGGAAGACTAAAAGTGAAGACTGAAAGTGAAGACTAAAAGGGAAGACTAAAAGTGAAGACTGAAAGTGAAGACTAAAAGGGAAGCCTAAAAGTGAAGACTGAAAGGGAAGACTTAAAGTGAAGACTAAAAGGGAAGACTAAAAGTGAAGCCTAAAAGCGAAGCCTAAAAGGGAAGACTAAAAGTGAAGACTAAAAGTTAAGACTAAAATGGAGGACCTAAAGGGAAGACTAAAAGGGAAGACTAAAAGTGAAGACTGAAAGTGAAGACTAAAAGGGAAGACTAAAAGGGAAGACTAAAAGGGAAGACTAAAAGTGAAGACTGAAAGTGAAGACTTAAAGTGAAGCCTAAAAGCGAAGACTAAAAGGGAAGACTAAAAGTGTAGACTTAAAGTGAAGACTAAAAGGGAAGACTAAAAGTGAAGCCTAAAAGCGAAGCCTAAAAGGGAAGACTAAAAGTGAAGACTAAAAGTTAAGACTAAAATGGAGGACCTAAAGGGAAGACTAAAAGGGAAGACTAAAAGTGAAGACTGAAAGTGAAGATTAAAAGGGAAGACCAAAAGTTAAGACTGAAAGGGAAGACTAAAAGGGAAGACTAAAAGGGAAGACTAAAAGTGAAGCCTAAAAGTGAAGACTTAAAGGGAAGACTAAAAGGGAAGACTAAGAGTGAAGACTGAAAGTGAAACCTAAAAGTGAAGACTAATAGGGACGACTGAAAGTGAAGACCTAAAGTGAAGACTGAATAGGAGGACTAAAAGTGAAGATTAAAAGTGACGACTAAAAGGGAAGACTGAAAGTGAAGACTAAAAGTGAAGACTATAGGGGAAGACTAAAAGTGAAGACTTAAAGTGAAGCCTAAAAGCGAAGACTAAAAGGGAAGACTAAAAGTGTAGACTTAAAGTGAAGACTAAAAGGGAAGACTAAAAGTGAAGCCTAAAAGCGAAGACTAAAAGGGAAGACTAAAAGTGAAGACTAAAAGTAAAGACTAAAATGGAGGACCTAAAGGGAAGACTAAAAGGGAAGACTAAAAGTGAAGACTGAAAGTGAAGACTAAAACGGAAGACTAAAAGGGAAGACTAAAAGGGAAGACTGAAAGGGAAGATTAAAATTGAACACTGAGAGGGAAAACCAAGAATGGAGGCTAAAAGAGAAGACTTAAAGTACAGGCTAATAGTGAAGATTAAAAGGGAAGACCAAAAGTTAAGACTGAAAGGGAAGACTAAAAGCGAAGCATAAAAGTGGGGTCTAAAAGTGTGGGCTGAAAGAGAAGGCTAAAAGGAAAGACTAAAAGCGAGGACTAAAAGTGAAGACTAAAAGTGAAGACTGAAAGGGAAGACTAAAAGGGAAGACTAAAAGTGAAGACTGAAAGTGAAGCCTAAAAGTGAACACCAAGAATGGAGGCTAAAAGAGAAGATTTAAAGTGCAGGCAAATAGTGAAGGCTTAAATTGCAGGCATAAGTTCGTGCTGCTAGTTTGTTTAAGGGCCAATTCTATAAAAGTTGGGCAGACTGTGAAGTTGTGGCACAAATTGTGTCATCAATAGAATATATTTAATATTTGATTGAAGGGATTGATTTCAAGCCCATAAGAAGGAAACGAGATTGTTGCATTTGTATTTTATTTATAAACCTTTAAATGTCACACGCCCCACACTATTCAATGCGCTTCATAATCAAGAAGTCCATCGTATGAACTGCCACAGGATTATACTAGCATTGAGCTTACCAAAGCCATGTAAATCTGGACACTGAGGTGCGCTTCACAGAAACTCAGCGTTAGTAAAAAATCATCATTCTTATTCTCTACTTTTTCATTCCAGTAGAAAGTTCGCCTAAGCATTCCTTATGCCCCCAAAAAGCAACCCGAAGATCTACTCATAATCCATGGGATAATATTCCATTATCTTACATGAAGTTTTCTATGACAAAGTGTGCGAAAAATGAAGCCCTGCATCAATCAATCAATTGATTGAATTTTATCAGTGTGGCTTCAGAGCTGCCAAGCCAACCATTGAGCACATTTTCTGCAAAGGAACCATGCAAAACAAAGCAAGAGGATTCATCTATTCACTGACTCCACATTCGCTTGCGATTGTCTCAGTTCGATATGCCGGTGGACTCATTCGACTCTGCAAATTGACAGTGAGTGACACACGCTTCCCGGTGAAAATCGGCACGGACCTCTCCGAGCTTCAAAGTTTCAAACAAAGTTGCGATACTTTATCGTCTGATTTCTTCAATTTGCTAATGGAGGAAATCGTCCAAATTGCGAAGTTGTGTCTAACTGCCACATTCGTTTGCAAGAGTGTCAGACTGCTTGCATACGCTGATGATGTCAACATCGTTGCCGAGAACACGCGAGCACTCAGCAAAATTCCTCCTGTGCTTAGTGAAGGGATGTTGCGGTAAGCGAGGACACAATGCAGCAGCGAAGAGTTTCGACGTTTTGGACAACACTTCAATACTCGCAACTTTAGCTGCATGGCTGTGGAAAAGTTCGTTAGGAATCAGCATCGACGTCAGTGACAGTGTCAATGTGGAAATCAAGCGCAGGATAACTCGTGATAACAGTTGCTCCTTTGGGCTTAGTGGGGAATTTTAGAGGGAAAGCGCTCTCCACACGTACAAAACGAATGCTTTATGCATTTCTCATCGTGTCAGCTTTATAAATCTTTTATCCGGTACGTTACATAAATCTCTCATCGGGTACGAACGAAACTATTTTGCTGTCATTTATTGCCAAACATGATTAGAAACATAATTAGAGAAGCTTCGATACAATTAAGAGTTCCTTTCGCTGAAGAGAGACGCTTCGTTTCGTGGGCTTCTGTGATATGTGCCGCCAATATGATCGTCCAACTGACTCCGATGATTTGTGGAAAAATCCAATCAATAGAGTGTGCCCTTAAAATGAATGGAACATATTAATGGAAAGTTCCAAACAATGGACTGGAATTTTTAGAATTAGTTTATGACCAATAAAATTTCAATCAATGCCAATAAAAATGAAATTATGATAATGAGCGATTAAGGCAAGACTCGTCCTTGAAATCAAATCAAATAAGTACTTAGTTAAGTGGGGAATATGGAGCCAATTTATGTGACTTTAAGCATGGAATAAAGTGGGCAGCCTGATACTCCGATGACTTCGAAGACTTTCTGGCACTTTTCCTGCTTGATTCCATAAAAAACATGCGCGATGTGGGAATTCAGGGCCAATATCACTGGCAAAGATTAGACACTGACGATTTCATTGAATTCCTTGAAGTGAGTCACCAAATTTTTACAGTTCGAAGAACCTCGAACGGCTCCTGCAGATTCTGTATGGAGGAAGAGGAGACGTCCTTGCATGTGTTGACACAATGCCCGGCTCTCATACACACCTGCAGGAAATACTTGAGATTCTTCCAAGACTCTGCCAGTGATGTGAAACCTCTGCAGCCAACTCTTGTCATCATGTTTTTTCCGAGGATAGGACTCAAAGATGTACTTTGAACCTCTGTTGGAGCACAATAGATCGTAAGTTCGTGACACAATAATAATTCCTCAACTGATTCAATATAATCTGTAATACAAAAGAAATTCTTCAAAGAGAATATTGAGTTTCATTCATATTAGTATCAACGATTTCTAATACAACTGTTTTATCTATAATATATATAATATCTTATCCAGGTGTACCTATAAAGCAAATCTAGTTATTCATCTTCCCATCTACCTATCAAATTCCAACCCATTGGTGCTTTGGTTCTTAGTATTTGCTTTCTGCAAGAAGTGTGGATAGACCCACAGGTCTGAAAGAAAATCTATCATAAGCAATTTAGGGAAGTAGATCTGATCTGATGTATTTAAAATATACTAAGATGTCCTTCGGGCTGATGTTGAGAAAATTCAGAAACATGCTTCAGGGTGAGTAATTTGTGATTATCAAAGTCATAACTTGTGATTATCAAAATCATAACATAATCACAACTTCTTAGGTAGCCAAGCGGCAATTCAGTCCTTGTCGGTAGACTCGCCAGGTTCGCCATTGTTAAACGATGCTGCCAACTCTGTGACAACTGACTACGATCGACTTGGTATGAGTCCAGATAGACACGGAATCTTCGCTATTGTTAAACGATGTTGACCAATCCCTGACAATTGACTACGATATACTTCGTATGAGTCCAGATAGACACGGAATCTTCGCCATTCTTAAAGGATGTTCACCACTCCCTGACAATCTTGAACACAATCGACTTGGTATGAGTCCAGATAGACACGGAATCTTCGCCATTATTAAACGATGTGGACCAATCCCTGACAACTGACTACGATATAATTCGTATGAGTCCAGATAGACACGGAATCTTCGCCATTCTTAAAGGATGTTGACCACTCCCTGGCAATCTTAAATACAATCGACTTGGTATGAGTCCAGATAGGCACGGAATCTTCGCAATTGTTAAACGATGTGGACCAATCCCTGACAACTGACTACGATATAATTCGTATGAGTCCAGATAGACACGGAATCTTCGCCATTCTTAAAGGATGTTGACCACTCCCTGGCAATCTTAAATACAATCGACTTGGTATGAGTCCAGATAGGCACGGAATCTTCGCAATTCTTAAAGGATGTTGACCACTCCCTGGCAATCTTAAATACAATCGACTTGGTATGAGTTCCAGACAGACGCGCATGGTTCACCATTCTTAAAGGATGTTGACCACTCCCTGACAATCTTGAACACAATCGACTTGGTATGAGTCCAGATAGACACGGAATCTTCGCCATTGTTAAACGATGTTGACCAATCCCTGACAACTGACTACGATCGACTTGGTATGAGCCCAGATAGACACGGAATCTTCGCCATTCTTAAAGGATGTTGACCACTCCCTGGCAATCTTAAATACAATCGACTTGGTATGAGTCCAGATAGACACGGAATCTTCGCCATTGTTAAACGATGTTGACCAATCCCTGACAACTGACTACGATCGACTTGGTATGAGCCCAGATAGACACGGAATCTTCGCCATTCTTAAAGGATGTTGACCACTCCCTGACCATCTGAAATACAATCGACTTGGTATGAGTTCCAGACAGACGCGCATGGTTCGCCATTCTTAAAAGATGTTGTCCACTCCCCGACAATCTTAAATACAATCGACTTGGTATGAGTTCCAGAGAGACAAATCAGGTTAGACTGTATTAAAGCATGCTGCCACCTCTCTGAGCGCTGAATACAATCGACTTGGTATGATTTTAGAATTTCTTGCTAGCGAACCTCATAAAATCTCATGAGTCCAAGGAGAGGCTTCAATAAAGTGCGACTGGAAACTACCACGTCAACCATTTGATGCATTGAATTTTATAATTGATGAGTATGTCCCAAGAGAGCATGCCGCTGCAATGGAATTGTCTCAAAACCAATGAACAGTCACTTTAGAACCTATCAGGAAAATGTAAGCCATTGGAACTCGTAGCTCTGAATAAACTGAAATACAGAAAGTCCTCTTGGGACCCTCATCCCCTCCGTTATACTGAGACATTCTTCGCAGGGCATCTCTGGATTATCGAAGAAGCTGAGAAGAACCACATGAAACTTTAATAAGCGAATGTAATCTATGCCCATCCTTTGGAGGGTTAAGATGTAAACTCATAGGTTGAATATCACAAAAATGAAGGTGGTTTAACAGCAGTCCAGAAGCACAGCAAGGCAATCACATAAAGCTATTTTGCATATGAAACAGAGTTTTTTAACGGGGCGTGTCAGTTTTAGTGTATCTGCCGACAGTTGTATATATTGATGGTGCCCTCAACCTCATCCCTAATCACACTCAACCTCATCCCTAATCACACTCAACCTCATCCCTAATCACACTCAACCTCATCCCTTATCAAACTTATTCTAATCTACTCGTATATTTACTCTAATCACAGAGCTACACTGCAGGCTTCATTAGCACCACGGACCTGATTTAGTCCTGAAATGGGTATGGCAGACATCAAAGATCATACTAGTCTTCGACCCTGGTCGTTGGGTGCTTTTAATAACTTTATCTGTGATTATTGCCCAACATATTCACTGAGCACACGAATAAAAACTTCAGCTGAAAAAATGTGAACTTATTTATTTTATCATGCTCGTAGTTTGCCATATTCGGGTAGCAAAATCCTTGCTCTGAGATTATCATAAATAAAATGTAGATTTACGTAAACTCCCGCAGGAGCGGCACCAGTATTTTAATGTGTAAATATTTCAACCTTGTCGGAGCCTGTCAACACTCTCACCCAACATTTTTCAAACAGAGTTTTTCATATAAAAAAGCCCGTGCAAAAAAGCACCGCATTCGGAATATTCCCCCTGTGAGGAGTGTAAAAATTCCCCAGCTGTGCTTTTAGGCGCATTACGCACGCTTAAACTTTGCCTTTATCTGTGGGGGAGCATGCGGTAAGTCAGATTTCAGAAGCTGTTGCTGTAAGCTGGAAGCCTCGTGTGGCGGACAAAAAAATGCATCAGACTGAAGGGGGTGGGTGGGGGATCGGTCGTGCCAGCGCCAATGCGAGCCCAGCACACGCGAAACGTACTGGCACGTGGCAGCGAGTAAAGTAGCTGCAGCGGGTTGACAATCACAAATAAGGAGCACAAAAGAGAGGGCCGGTATATCAGACTGAGAGATGCCCTACTTTTGGAAATAATCTTTAAAATTATGGGAGGAAATATAAAGTGGGCGTGCCACATTCCAGTTGGTGGCAAATTTCTTACGATATAAAGGTTTATATCATGTGTACTCTTAGATGGTGGCAGTAGGGCAAGTAATCGCGGCACAACCCTCAACAAGATGGCGAGCACAAATTGATCACAGAGAACACCAAAAGTCAGGGCTACGTCAATGGAACTCTATTTTAAACTTATTAGGGATCTACAAGTAGTTATAAAATATGAATGGAGAGCTCATTTCTATATTAAACCCATCCAATGTTCAAGTAAACAAATCGGCAATTGCCGTCTTTCTCTCTCTCACACGACACTGATAAAATGAAGCATCAATCATACTGTCTTTCTATAATAGACACGATATAGCTGTCTCTTTCATTATATGGGGAAGCAAGGAAGTCAGCAAGCCAGGAAGCAAGGAAGCAAAGAAGCAAGAAGGCAAGGAAGCAAGGAAGCAATGAACCAAGAAAGCAAGGAAGCAAGGTAGTAAAGAAGTAAGGAATCAAGGAAGCAATGAAGCAAGAAAGCAGGGAAGTTATGAAGTTAAGAACCAATAAAGGAGAGAAACAAGATAGGAAGGAAACAAGGAAGCATGGAAGCAAAGAAGTTGGGAAGCAAGAAAGAAAGAAAGCAAAGAAACAAGGTAGTAAGGAAACAAAGAAACAAGGAAGCAATAAAGCAAAGAAACAAGGTAGTAAAGAAGCAAGGAATCAAGGAAGCAAGGAAGCAAAGAAGTTGGGAAATTAGGAAGCAAGAAAGCAAAGAAACAAGGTAGTAAGGAAACAAAGAAACAAGGAAGCAAGGAAGCAAGGAAGCAAGAAAGCAGGGAAGTTATGAAGTTAGGAACCAAGAAAGGAAAGAAACAAGATAGTAAGGAAGCTAGGAAGTACAGAAACAAGGAAGCATGGAAGCAAGGAAGAAAAGAAGCAAGAATGCAAGGAGGCAAAGAAGCAAGGTAGTAAGGTAATAAGGAAACAAGGAAGCAAGGAAGCAATGAAGCAAAGAAACAAGGTAGTAAAGAAGCAGGGAATCAAGGAAGCAAGGAAGCAAAGAAACAAGGTAGTAAAGAAGCAAGGAATCAAGGAAGCAAGGAAGCAAGGAAGCAAATAAGCAATGAACCAAGAAAGCAAGGAAGCAAAGAAGTTGGGAAGCAAGAGAGAAAGAAAGCAAAGAAACAAGGTAGTAGAAAGAATGCAAGGAGGCAAAGAGCAATGTAGTAAGGAAACAAAGAAACAAGGAAGCAAGGAAGTTATTTAGCAATCACTGGAATAATATCAAAAACAGAGAATTGATATAAGGAGACCAGCAGGTCGACGGTTGTAATATATTGTGATTTGGCCGCTCTAGTGATAAATATGATTTGGACATTGTGAAGATGAAATTTGTCAACTGACAAATTTCACCCAAACAGGCGAGTCAGATTTTGAGTTCGTATGTTTCGTTCTTTTTGTATGAAACGAATTCTCAATCACGTTTAACTTTTAGTGGGTTAAATATTGATTGAGAATCTTTCGGAGGTGTGGAAAAAACAAGTATTCATGTGGAAGAACAAGAATTCGAGGTGGAAAAACAAGTATTCGAGGTGGAAAAGCAAACGTTCAAAGTCGAAAACAAGTATTCGAAGTTCGTTATAAGCAATTTGGACTACATCAGCGACTACAGGATGAACTGACAGGCAGAGGCATCATAAGGACCATCAAAGGGGCCACAATTTGCTTGAAAGTTCAAATAGTCCAACTTGTCTTGAATCATCGGAGTTATACTAAAAATATTTCTATACAGAATTTGTCAAGGATAATTAAATAAATAAGAAAAGTTACTATTTTAAACGAAGCTTAATCTAATAGACGACAGGAAAAGTGTGAAGAATTTCTGTGTACGACTCCTGGACATCGCTGAGGATACCCCGGCAGAAACTTGAGTCGTTACAACATGAAAGCGAAACTTGTGAAGGTTGTTTACTCGGAAAGCACAGGCGCAGACCATACCTCTGACCCATAAATATTATATAGAATACTTCAAGTTATGTGGGAGTTTCAAACGAAGCAGTAGAGTCCTCTCATCATTAAACGAAGCAGTAGAGTCTTCTCATCATCAAACGAAGCAGTAGAGTCCTCTCATCATCAAACGAAGCAGTAGAGTCCTCTCATCATCAAACGAAGCAGTAGAGTCCTCTCATCATCAAACGAAGCAGTAGAGTCCTCTCATCATTAAACGAAGCAGTAGAGTCCTCTCATCATTAAACGAAGCAGTAGAGTCTTCTCATCTTCAAACGAAGCAGTAGAGTCTTCTCATCATCAAACGAAGCAGTAGAGTCCTCTCATCATTAAACGAAGCAGTAGAGTCTTCTCATCATCAAACGAAGCAGTAGAGTCCTCTCATCATTAAACGAAGCAGTAGAGTCTTCTCATCTTCAAACGAAGCAGTAGAGTCTTCTCATCATCAAACGAAGCAGTAGAGTCCTCTCATCATCAAACGAAGCAGTAGAGTCCTCTCATCATCAAACGAAGCAGTAGAGTCCTCTCATCATTAAACGAAGCAGTAGAGTCCTCTCATCATCAAACGAAGCAGTAGAGTCCTCTCATCATCAAACGAAGCAGTAGAGTCCTCTCATCATTAAACGAAGCAGTAGAGCCCTCTCATCATCAAACGAAGCAGTAGAGTCCTCTCATCATTAAACGAAGCAGTAGAGTCCTCTCATCATTAAACGAAGCAGTAGAGTCCTCTCATCATTAAACGAAGCAGTAGAGTCTTCTCATCTTCAAACGAAGCAGTAGAGTCTTCTCATCATCAAACGAAGCAGTAGAGTCCTCTCATCATTAAACGAAGCAGTAGAGTCTTCTCATCATCAAACGAAGCAGTAGAGTCTTCTCATCTTCAAACGAAGCAGTAGAGTCTTCTCATCATCAAACGAAGCAGTAGAGCCCTCTCATCATCAAACGAAGCAGTAGAGTCCTCTCATCATTAAACGAAGCAGTAGAGTCCTCTCATCATTAAACGAAGCAGTAGAGTCCTCTCATCATTAAACGAAGCAGTAGAGTCCTCTCATCATTAAACGAAGCAGTAGAGTCTTCTCATCTTCAAACGAAGCAGTAGAGTCTTCTCATCATCAAACGAAGCAGTAGAGTCCTCTCATCATCAAACGAAGCAGTAGAGTCCTCTCATCATCAAACGAAGCAGTAGAGTCCTCTCATCATTAAACGAAGCAGTAGAGTCCTCTCATCATCAAACGAAGCAGTAGAGTCCTCTCATCATCAAACGAAGCAGTAGAGTCCTCTCATCATCAAACGAAGCAGTAGAGTCCTCTCATCATTAAACGAAGCAGTAGAGTCCTCTCATCATCAAACGAAGCAGTAGAGTCTTCTCATCATCAAACGAAGCAGTAGAGTCCTCTCATCATCAAACGAAGCAGTAGAGTCCTCTCATCATCAAACGAAGCAGTAGAGTCCTCTCATCATTAAACGAAGCAGTAGAGTCCTCTCATCATTAAACGAAGCAGTAGAGTCTTCTCATCATCAAACGAAGCAGTAGAGTCCTCTCATCATTAAACGAAGCAGTAGAGTCTTCTCATCTTCAAACGAAGCAGTAGAGTCTTCTCATCATCAAACGAAGCAGTAGAGTCCTCTCATCATCAAACGAAGCAGTAGAGTCCTCTCATCATCAAACGAAGCAGTAGAGTCCTCTCATCATTAAACGAAGCAGTAGAGTCTTCTCATCATCAAACGAAGCAGTAGAGTCTTCTCATCTTCAAACGAAGCAGTAGAGTCTTCTCATCATCAAACGAAGCAGTAGAGCCCTCTCATCATCAAACGAAGCAGTAGAGTCTTCTCATCTTCAAACGAAGCAGTAGAGTCTTCTCATCATCAAACGAAGCAGTAGAGTCCTCTCATCATTAAACGAAGCAGTAGAGTCTTCTCATCATCAAACGAAGCAGTAGAGTCCTCTCATCATTAAACGAAGCAGTAGAGTCTTCTCATCTTCAAACGAAGCAGTAGAGTCTTCTCATCATCAAACGAAGCAGTAGAGTCCTCTCATCATCAAACGAAGCAGTAGAGTCCTCTCATCATTAAACGAAGCAGTAGAGTCTTCTCATCATCAAACGAAGCAGTAGAGTCCTCTCATCATCAAACGAAGCAGTAGAGTCTTCTCATCATCAACCTAAGCAGTAGAGTCCTCTCATCATCCACGAAACTGACTCAGTCAAAGCTCAGTTAGCATTGAGTGTTGGTATGAATCATATTCCTAGGTCAACGGGATCTCAATTTATGCATCCCGTCGTGATTCCAAATTGTTTTGTGAGAAAGGATTTTGGAAGCATTTTTGTCTCAATGAATATAACACACAATATTTGTATGTGAATGAAAACATCATTCAAAAATGTTGTTGTCACTCAATGAATGATTCAATATTTTTTACTGTGCATCAAAGAAACTTTCAAGTGATATAACTCATTTTTGTTGAAACAAAGAAGGATTCAAGCATCCTTTGTCTGTTCAAGTGTTGATTTCAAAGATTTATATATGAATGTAGTTTTCTAGGATATTTTGGTATAAATCGGTGACTCCTTTACAATGGCTTTATTTGAGTCGAAAACTAATTCAATGTTTTTTAGACTGGTTCATTACTCATTATCATGACTCATTTTTTCAAATATTTATGTGTGAATCATAGAATCATTCAAGTTATTATTCTGATTCAATGAATGATTTAATATATTTTTCTTTCGATTAAGGAATATGATTCAGGCTTTGTGAATATTTGTGTCTGAGTTAAGGATGATTGATCATTCAAGCTTGGAAACTATTTTTCTTTCGATTAAGGTATATGATTCAGGCTTTGTGAATATTTGTGTCTGAGTTAAGGATGATTGATCATTCAAGTTTGGAAAATATTTTTCTTTCAATTAAGGAATATGATTCAAGTTTCTTTAAAATGAATCCATAATTCCAAATGTTTACTTATGAATCATAAAATGTTTCAACTCTTTTGCCTGAATCAATTTCAATTCCAATTATATTTTTTGCGAATCAAAGAATGATTGCAAACTTTTGTATGAATTAATCGATGATTCACCATATTTACATATGAATGCAAGTTTCTTTTGGTAATTTTGTGTGAATCAATCACTGATTTTAAATAAATTTATGTGAGTCACGGTTAGACCTCAACACTGAATCGATGATTGAAGTAAACTGTATTTTGGGGCAATTGTGAAGCTGCCTGCATTTTGATTGGGCTCGTGAAGTCCTCCGCTGCTTGCTCAGAACATATGTGACCGCTGGTTTGGCGTGTACTTAACGCGCATCTACGCAAAGTAATAAACTTTTCGCCCTTAAATTGAAAAGGTTGCAAAATGAAACTACAAAGTTGAAGCTTCTCCACCCTTTTTAAGTGGCGACTGCTGCCACTGCCACCGCGAGCAACTTTGTCACTTCAAAGAGCACACAAAGGACAACAAGACAACAGCAACAACACAACAACAACAACAAACTGAAAATGAAAATGAAAACAAAAGCAAAAAATGCGAATTTTAAAAATTACTAATTAAACTGTGAAACTATTTAAAAGTGGCAAATAAACGCAATAAAACGAAATGGGAAGCAAGCGGCAGATAAACAAAGTTGTGCAGGCACACAGACCCAGGCGGTGACATGGACTTAGAGGCGCCAGCAAGCCAGGCTAAGCCAAGTCAAGCCGTGCCAATCCAAGCCGAGCAGAGCAGAGCCATCCACCCATCCAGCCAGCCAGCCACCCAGGCAGAGAGCTATCGTTCAGGCGGATGACTCCCGCCTGCCACAGCGGACCGCCTCATGGCCTTGTTCCGAACCAGGCACAAACTTGCCTAGATACGCGCCGAACTATAACAAAAATTTTAAAAAAAAACCTATTAAAACACACACGCACACACTCGCAAATACGAAAGTAAACACAAACAGCGATACAAACGCAGTCACTTTGCTCACAATTCCTCATTGCGGAGCGTATAAGTGCATCTGCATGTGTTTGTGTGTGTGCGTGTGTATGTGTGTGGTGGCGTCCATTTCTGATTGCGAGTGTGTGTGTGTGTACAAGTCACTTGCATAAAACTTAATTTAAAAGCTGGAAATCAGTGCCCGCGGGACGAACGCCTGCAGTCGTCAATGCTCCACCGAGCAGAATAGCTCCCATACCCACACAGAGCGTTATGCAGCAAGCTGTCCGTCAAGACCGTCATGGAGATACGCTACACTGGCAGAGTGCAACTCAATCGCAGCTGCAATAAAAGGTTCCATTAGCAGCGACTTCCGCTTGCGTTCAAATTCAATCATACATCAATCATATTAGTCCTGGCCCTCCTGGTTAGCTGTGAGAGGAACGCCAACGAAGAACCGGACAGGTGTTGTCTTGGGGCCAGCATGTGGAGCCGTATCTGCTTCCACTCGCCAGAACGTCCGTTAAGGCTGCTGCTGAATGTGCCCATCATCACTGGACTGGTGAGTGTGAAAGCGATACAGATGGCCATGTCGTCGGTACGTGTTAACACAGGGACGCATCTTCTCCCCGTAGACCTCCATCGACATCGCTCATATGGATCGTGAAATTGATTTGTTGGCTGGCATTGGAGCGTCAGGTGTTGCCATAGCGATGCTCGCATGCGACTTCCCTCAAAGAGTCTGTCACATGGAATGCATAGCAATTAAAATTACAAAACGTCCACGTCGTTTATTTGATAACCGGGAAGAATGAGGAAATGGGCACGGCAGCCCAACTCCCTTGTGCCGGCAGGTGAGCACGCAAAAGGCAACTGATGAAAGTCACTGGAAATCAGAAATTCCGACGGAAATTGCTGAGTCCCGTGGTTCGTTCGTTTATTGGAAGTTAGTAATGCAATTGCAGCAGTTTATGGAAACCCCCCGCCGAGATATTGTCAGTTATTTGCTGTGCTGTGGAAATGCAGTCAGAGTGGATGGCAATCGTTCGCCTGGCAGAGAAATGTGCTAGAAATTGGTGTGATTTGTTGCCAAAACTGAGTTAATTCACAATATAAGACTTCAAAGTCTCCTTTCACGACGTCATACGGAACATAATTCCACTTTGCTTTTGTGCCTGGAGGAGGTCAAATAATAAGCGAGCCAATTACCGATTTATTACTTGTGTGGGCGACGGTTTGGAGGAATGGAATTAATGCCTTCTAATTTATAAGAAAAAACTCAGTAGGTAGGTAGGTAGGTGGGTAGGAGTGGCAGCTCAGTTTACCAAAAGCACACTTGAGTACACATAATGGCCCGTTGTGATACCACGGTATCTCAGTAGTGGACAATGCTCTTTAAATGGCTCGTCTAAATATCCTTTGGATGTAAAAAGTCTTCAGTTTTCGAATTTGTTGAGCAACTGCTATGTGGTTATGCCATGGAGAATCATTGAAATACATTTTTGGCACATTTTATAGCCATTCCTGACCCGCCACTGTCCTTACCAGACATCTGTAAAAGAAAGGCAAGTCTTTCCCAAGTATACATTATGTAGTTATAGTGTTAGAAAGTCACCGAACTCCAAATATGAACCCTCCCAGGAATCAAACCTGGGCCTTTAGTTATTAGTTTTGCCCATCCAGACAACTACTCTAACTGCAGGTGGTGAATTCATTCATTTATTCGGCATAGTCTGTCCATGTATTGTCTAAGTTCACCACTCTCTAAACTACTGTCTCTCATGATTACCCCACTTTTTCCGTTAAATACCTCCCATCTATTCGCTATTACATTAAGAGTTATATTACATTTTTTTGCCCCTTAGAATGTTCGGAAAATTAGTTTACGCAGATGATTCGAATCACTGGATTGCGTCAAGTAACGCCATCCATTTTGTTCATTTAACTTTAATAAACTTAGTTCCATTTGCACAAGTTGAGTATATCCTCAGATGCCATCTGCAGATTCTGTGGAGAAGGTGACGAAACATCACTTCACCTGATCACACACTGCGGACCATTGGCACACAATAGACTCAGGTGTTTTGAAGAATATGTCTTAGATATGAGCAAGATCCCTCATCTTGATTCCTCCAAAATATATGAATTCCTGTCGAAAATTAACCTGGCAGAAGATTTATAGATGAGACTATCCTCATCTTTCAAGTAAATAGGGGCATCACAATAGATCTTTCAGGTCACAGTATAGAACACCCTTAAATATATCTATCTACCTATCTAGTTCCATTTAACAGCAATTCACTCAAGTAATAGTTGAGACTACCAGAGCTGTATCGTTGAGGGACGAGGCGGTTCTACTGAATGAATCTGAGACAATGGCCCGATTCAGAGAGAAGAGATCGATTCGATTGATTCAGTTTAAAAATGCATTGATTCAGTTTCGAAATGAACTTACATTAGAACTCATTTATTCAATCACAATCATGCTAGTTCTCTCTTAAGATGAGACTCCGTTGGATGAATCTACATATGCTGGGGTTACTCTAGCATAATTCTCCATATAGTTTTTATGTACTTAGCTGA
Organism: Clusia tigrina; assembly: GCA_920105625.2. Classification (NCBI taxonomy): domain Eukaryota; kingdom Metazoa; phylum Arthropoda; class Insecta; order Diptera; family Clusiidae; genus Clusia; species Clusia tigrina. Next base: position 189,282,079 of record OV050032.1, read on the forward strand.
TCGATCCCGTACCCTGTTATATACTATTTTACCCACACCTTAGCCCTAGAATTCATTAGAAGGTTTTCACTGTTATTCTTCTACTTTTACTTGCATAGAGTGATGTCATCGTTGCTGTTTCGCAGTCACAACTGAACTGCTATCTTCTTTTAAGTCGCCGAACTAATAACTGATTATTAATGACTTAACATTAAAGACTTATTATTAGTGACATATTATTAGTGACTGAACTATCATTAATGACTTATTAATTACTTATTATTAATGACTTATTAGTAATTAGTTTTCATGAATGACTTATCATTATTGACAGCACTTATCATTTATGATAACAATGGGCCAATGGACATCCGAGTGCATCTGGCGTAACTTGCAAGCTACCTGGTTAGCATGTCATTAACAACTTATCATTAATGACTTACAGTTAATGACTCATTAGTATTTACATTGAATGAATAACTTATCATTAATGATTTATTAGAAATGACATTGTAAGAATGACTTATCATTAATGACTAGCTTAGAAATGAAGGCAACGGTCTCTCATTTCAACGGCCCTGAACTTTGCTGTGAAGTGTCCTCCAACACCTTTGGAAGTCTGCTGAAGAAGTGCACAGATGCAAAAAGAAGTCAAACCTGGAAAAATCTTCTGGGACTAAGACAGTCCAAAGCTCTTCTGGGAGACTGTAATCCTAAAAGAGCTGAAGAGTTAATAAACATGCCTCGGAGTAAATTGAGAATCATCACAGGCGTTCTAAGCGGACACTGTAGACCCAACTATCACATGAATAGGTTGGGTCTATCTTCAGATGCTATCTGTAGATTCTGTGAAGAAAGTGACAAAACATCACTGCTGACCTGATCACAGACTGCGGGCCTTAGGCACACAAAAGACGCAGGTGTTTCGGAGAATACAGGTATCTTTGATATGAGCAAGGTCCCTCTGCTTGATTCGTCCAAAATACATGAAATCCTGTCGGAAAGAAACCTGACAGAAGACCTATCCTCATATTTTTAAATAAATGGGAGCATCACAATAGATCTTTCAGGTCGCGGTGTAGAGCACCCTTAAGTAAATCGAATATAATAAATCTAATCATAAATGACTTATTAGTAATTACTATTCATTAATAAGTTATCATTTATGACTTATTATTAATGACTACTCATATATGACTTATTATTAGTGACTTATTAGTAATCACTTTTCATTAATGACTTATCATTAATGACTTATTATTAGTGACTTATCATGAATGACTTATTATTTATGACATTATTAGTGAGTTATCATTAATGACATATCATTTATGACTTATTATTAGTGACTTACCATTAATGGCTTATTATTTATGACATTATTAGTGAGTTATCATTAATGACATACCATTTATGACATATTTTTAGTGACTTACCATTAATGGCTTATTATTTATGACATTTTTAGTGATTTATGGTATCATTAATGACTTATCATTTATAACTTATCATTAATGAGTTCTCATTTATGACTTATTATTAATGGCTTATCATTAATGGCTTATCATTTATAACTCATTATTAGTGACTTTTTATTCATGACTAATCTCTTATGACTTATTATTGGTGACTTTTCATTAATGACTTATCATTTATAATTTATCATTAATGACTTATCATTAATGACTTATCATTTATGACTTATTATTAGTGACTTATCATTAATGACTTATTATTAGTGACTTTTCATTAATGACATATCATTTATGACTTATTAATAATGACCTATCATTAATGATTTCTCATTTATGATTTATTTTGAGTGACTTTCCATTAATGACTTTTTATTAGTGACTTTTCATTAATAACATCATTTATGACTTATTATTAATGACTTATCATTTGTGACTACTCATTTATGACTTTTTATTAGTGACTTATCATTAATGACTTCTCATTTATGACTTATTATTAGTGACATAATTAATGATTTATGATTTATGACTTATTTTCAGTGACTTATCATTAATGACTTATCATTAATGACTTATTATTAATGACTTATCATTAATGACTTATTATTAGTGACTTATCATGAATGACTTATTATTTATGACATTATTAGTGAGTTATCATTAATGACATATCATTTATGACTTATTATTAGTGACTTACCATTAATGGCTTATTATTTATGACATTATTAGTGAGTTATCATTAATGACATACCATTTATGACATATTTTTAGTGACTTATCATTAATGTCTTATTATTTATGACATTTTCAGTGATTTATGGTATCATTAATGACTTATCATTTATAACTTATCATTAATGAGTTCTCATTTATGACTTATTATTAATGGCTTATCATTAATGGCTTATCATTTATAACCCATTATTAGTGACTTTTTATGAATGACTAATCCCTTATGACTTATTATTGGTGACTTTTCATTAATGACTTATCATTTATAATTTATCATTAATGACTTATCATTAATGACTTATCATTTATGACCTATTATTAGTGACTTATCATTAATGACTTATTATTAGTGACTTTTCATTAATGACATATCATTTATGACTTATTAATAATGACCTATCATTAATGATTTCTCATTTATGATTTATTTTGAGTGACTTTCCATTAATGACTTTTTATTAGTGACTTTTCATTAATGACATCATTTATGACTTATTATTAATGACTTATCATTTGTGACTACTCATTTATGACTTTTTATTAGTGACTTATCATTAATGATTTACCATTTATGACTTATTATTAATGACTTATCATTAATGACTTCTCATTTATGACTTATTATTAGTGACATAATTAATGATTTATCATTTATGACTTATTTTCAGTGACTTATCATTAATGACTTATTATTAGTGACTTTTCATTAATGACTTATCATTAATGACTTATTATTAGTGACTTTTCATTAATGACTTATCATTAATGACTTATTATTAGTGACTTTTCAGTAATGACTTATCATTAATGACTTATTATTAGTGACTTTTCATTAATGACTTATTATTAATGATTTACTAGTAATTACTTTTCATTCATGACTTATCATTTATGACTTATTATTAGTGAATTATCATTCATGATTTATCATTTATGACTTATTTTTAATGACTTATCATTAATGACTTCTCATTTATGACTTATTATACTAGAACAATGAAGATAACAACAGCAACTCATATCAATTGTTCAATATATAATTTGCATCGCTTTCGTACATTAGCCATCATGTTTAGTCATGAATAATGCGATTTCAATTTAATCACCAAAAGAAGTGCACAATTTCTACGCAAATATCTCCAACACAACGCATTCTATACTGAGACAAGGACGTGTACGCCATAAATTGTGAACGCTACTCCTGGAAAAGTGTAAATAAGGACGAAGGAGACGCCATTCGATATGTACTCTGTATATAATTGCTGCGCCTTCATTTCTGTGGTTAAATGTGCGCATTTTTAATCACATGTCATGAAAGAAAAAAAATTAGTGGAAATTTAATTAAAAATGAATTTAGGCTGCTCAAAGGATAATCACAGAGCCTGCCAGTTACAACAAAAACACTCACACACATATGCCCAGCTAAGAGGGCTGCTAAATAAGTTTCCTTTTGTGGCTGTTAAAGTGGTTGTTTTTGTTGTAACTTGATATTTTTTCATGCTTTATAAATAATGACTCACACACACACACAGCAACACACACACGCGCGCGCGCGAGTCTATGCCTGCTTGGCTTGGTTAGCTGGTATCCCAGCAGCATTGACTGGCAGCCGCCTGAGGGCTTGAGTTCTTTTTTGCCACATTGTGTGTTTGGGTGAGCTTGTTTATGCATGTTGTGTGTGTGTGTGTTTGAGTGTGTGTGTGTGTGTGTGTGTGCGTGTGTGTGTAACTGCATAGATTGGCGGTGTTGTCGTAGCTAAAACTTTAAGGATACTAGGCGAGCGCACAATTGCTTGCTGCTGACACCGACACCGACAGCATCACACAGCAACAACAAAAACAACAACAACACAGCCAACGGCAACGGCTACAACAACACCAACACCAACACCAACACCGGCTACACCAATCCCACAACAAACCTAACTAACTAACTACATTCATTATTGCACACATTTGCAGCTCCTGAGCATCAGAATATCAATTTTTGCCTGATACACAGCTCCGTGCCGCACACCAGCACTCCATGCTCCGCCGTGTGCCATGCCGCGCCACACCAAACATAGCGCAGCTCCTTAGTTCGGTTCAGCACAGCTGAGCTCAGAGCAGCTTAGCTCAGTTTTTCGTTGCATTTATAGTCGTTTTCATTATTAACAGTATCCATCCATGGCATCCATCTGTGTAACTGATGGCTCCATAAATAAGTTGCAGCTTGTATGGTTGGTTGGTCTTGAGTTTCATTTAGTCCTGTGAATCGCATTTTTAGTCATGACAGTAAAATGAATTATGAACCGAACAAAACAAAACAACACAAAAAAGCGAAACAAAACAAAACAAAAAGTAACCACCAACGAGAACGAGACCGAGAACGAGAACGAAAACGGAAACTCTGTCAAGCAGTGCTGAAGATGCAGTTCATTATTATTTTTTCGTCCTTTGCCAGCGTGCTTACACAAGCAAAGGTGTATACGAAAAAATAATCGGAAACAATGCCAGCAACAGCACAAAAGCTAATTTTCGCTACCAACAGAAATTGCATGGTCAGTCGGTCAGCGCAGCACAGCTTCCAGTTTGTATAGGACACGACAGGACACGACACGACAGGACCTTTCAAATGCCTGCAGTGCTGGTCCAAGGCTATGCTTTCATTATGCTTTGGAGAAGGTGCCAGTTCAAAGCAGCAGACCGGTGCATTGCGATTATAGCTGCTGAGATCAAAGCACAGCAGAAGCCCACAAAGTGGCAAATGCAGGACGACGAGTATTTTGCAAGCCTTGCTGCGGCATACAACCAACCAGCAGAATTAAATGCCCAACAGTTTAAGAACATTAAATATTACTCAAGAATGCCATCATTATGGTAGTATACGGTGACGAACTAGCAATGGCCGTATTCATAAGAAAACATGTATAAATGAAACAGCCAAATTAGAGGTGTATAAATGCGGTTGTTCCCTCTTCCTGCCCAGAACACAGTGGGTGGTCTAGAACAGTGGTTTACGAGGTAATCGTATGAAAATTGATATTCACAATCAATTTACTTCTGCCAAAAAAAATGCTGCTTTATTTAGCATTCTCATGGAAGAAATTTACGTATGGTACACAGTTTTAAAGGATGTACAGAAGGACATTTTATGTTGCAAGCCAATCAACAACTTGAAGTGCAGATATTTCTCTTAAAGAAGAAGGATTAAGTTGGATTCAGTGTTTCAGTATTTGCAGCTGACATAACAGCATTTGAAGGGGGATTTTCGACAGGACTAAAGCACATTAATCCTCAAATCAAATCGATTCATTGTGTTGATAGTTGCATACGTAGACCTAAAATCGTGCTCCAAAAAAAAGGTCAACCGAATTAAGGTATCATTTTGGATGAAGCTGTTCAGGTAGTAAATTTTATCTTATCAAAGAAGCCACCCTCTATGGTCTAATGGTATGCTACTACCTCAGAGTAGTGGTATGCTAGACTTCCGCAAGTTCAAATCCGGCCCAGAGTTTGGTCTCAAAAATGCTTCCTTCTAAAAAATCCTTTTCTCTACGAGTCAAAAGCCTCAGTAGCTGGTACTCATTCCCCAACCTCCTGCAGTCATAGTTAATTATATGGTGTAAGATATAATAATAAAAGTAATAATATTGTTAGGAAATCGACACGCCACCTGATTGGTAGATGGTTTTAGGGTGAGCGCCGATTTCAACCCCTAAAAATGCACACGCGAGAAGGCATGCGAAGCTGCGTTCGGAGGCTGGTTAAGGTGCTCGTGTGCAAGAGGTATATAAGCGACTGCACACGAGATAGACGGGATCAGTGAACAATTGAAAGGGAACAAGTGACAGCCGCAGTGAAACAGTGAGCGTAGCTGAAAGTGAACATCGCAGTAGCAACAGCAGTGAAGCAGTGAGCGTAGCTGAAAGTGAACATCGCAGTAGTAGCAGAAGTGAAACAGTGAGCGTAGCTGAGAGTGAACATCGCAGTAGTAGCAGCAGTGAAACAGTGAGCGTAGCTGAAAGTGAACATCGCAGTAGCAGCAGCAGTGAAACAGTGAGCGTAGCTGAAAGTGAACATCGCAGTAGCAGCCGCAGTAAAACAGTGAGCGTAGCTGAAAGTGAACATCGCAATAGCAGCAGCAGTGAAAAAGTGAGCGTAGCTGAAAGTGAAGATCGTAGTAGCAGATCAGTTGACCAGTGGCAGTGAAAGTAATCATAGCCGAATCCTGAGAGTGGCAGCAAGCAGCGTGAGCATCGTATTAGCAACGAGAGTTAACAAATGATCATCGCAGAGCGATGTAAGTAGAAAAGTTTGGCGCAACAACTGACTAACTTAAGCACACTGTAAGCGAAGACGAAGTATGAGAAGCGAGCCAACTTTTAAAGGCAACGAATATTAATAAAGCCAATTGTTCTAACTGAAGAGGGAATTGTTTGCTTATTACACAATCCAGTGATACGAATCCAAGTGTTGAGCTTGGTGAAAATTGTCAGAAAGGCAATAACGTAACAATATTATCAAGGACTCTTAATTGTCGAATTTTTCACGAAATGTGTATCAAATTTGTTATGAAACAAGCACCTCTTCTGAAGTTAGATGCATGTCCTGAGACAAAGCTGTTCAAAGAGTGTTATCACTGGGGACAGAAGTAGAACTATTTTTGATAGAAAAGAGATACAAACTTAGCAACTAAATTTGCCGCGTAGGAAGGGGATTACTCAAGGAGCTTATTTGTCTCAGATATTTTAATTGAAATAAATAATCTGAATATACCAGGACGTGGTTATACCATTAGAGAAGCGATCAGAAAAGCAAACACCAAAGAAACAACGGATGAATTAATAAAGAAACCAGTTGAAAGGTCCAACAAAACCCGTCATAATGGAATTAGCATGGAACCTAAGGAAGCTTTGCTCTCCCGCGGAACCTTTCTCCCCTATGGAACCTTTCTCCTTCACCGAACTATAAGAATTAATTACAATGAAGCTTGGAAGGGTGACAAAGCGGCTGAGGTAAACTCAAGAAACATTCAAAAAGGTTAAGAGAGACAAAGTGATTAAGAACGCGATAATCGCAGTCAATGAATTAAGAAAATGAAGGATATTTATTTATTTATTTATTTCTACAGTTGATCTTAGGACATAAAGGTAATATATTATAAATCTATAAACAAACTCAAAGTGGAAAACTAACTGAAGAGTTGGGAATGGATTCCTGCTCAACAAAGGTAAAAAAAGGCGAGAAAAGAGATCATGCGGAGTTAACATGAATCCTTAATTCGACTCTACCAACCTGAAGAGAGGATGTTATAAATAGTAAAATATTTTACCCCTCATGTTCGTAAAGGAATCCGCTTTTAACATGACTGTTATCAGTGGAGCTAAGCGTACCTGTCCAAAGGTAGCAACGGAGATATACGAGATCTAACACCTTTCCATGTAGTTACACAGGACTCCGCTAGCAAGTCCCTTAGCAGCATACAAGAAAATAATTCTGAGGAATCAAAGTACACTCAGGACATATGGGGTAGCAATTCATCTCACGAATACGATATACTAAAATCTCATAAGGATGTTAAGCCAAACAATTGAAATTTACACACAAAACAGAATGGAAAGGTCCAACTGAGACGTTTAACATTAGAGAAAACTCTCTCTTATGGTACACAAGGGGTTCTAAGACTATGGACGGAACTGAGGCAGGACCAACTACTGGGAACCAATGGGTTCTTTCCCCAGCAGTTTTGAAGCGGAGATTCACGCTACTGAAAGATGAGCCCAGTTCAACATTGCCAGGAAGTGCTGGGGAAACAACATCGTGATACTATCCAAATGCTTGACTATCTGAACTGACTGAAAAGTTTGAGCTCAGCCTGGCCGAGGTCTAAACTTGTATGGGACTGTATGGGGAAACTCAACTCCCTAGGCAGTTCTACTATCCCTGCTGTAAGTGTCAGACCACATGGTAGTAGAGGGAAATGAGAAGGCTGGTAGCTTAGCAAGGAAGGCTGCGGCCTCTCAGTTCAACGGCCCTGAACTCTGCTGTGGACTGTCATCCTACCACCATAGGAGGACTGCTGAAGAAGTGCACAGATGCAAACCGAAGTCAAACCTGAAAAAATCTTCCGGGATTAAGACAGTTCAAAGCTCTGCTGAGAAACTTTAATCTTAAAAGAGCTGAAGAGTTAATAAACATGCCTCGGAGTATATTGAGAGTCATCAGAGGCGTTCTCAGCGGACGCTGTAGACCCAACTATCACATGAATAAGTTGGATCTATAATTTATCTTTTAGAATTCAGTAATTAATTAATCATTGGCAGACCTGGTTCGATAATTCCCAGCAGATGGTTTATTCAAATACAATTGGGTATTCACCCAGTGCCATTTAATTTTGATGTGAGCGAATTGCCTGGGGAATTAGTGAATATTATTTGGGGAACAATTAACAGAAGCACAGAGTTGACCAACACTTCGATGCAAACACTTTGACGCAAACACTGAATCCTGCATCCTTATGTGCTCTGCGGTTAACATTAAACCGAAAAGCCCATAATTGTTAAGGAAGCGCTAAAAGTGTGACTGCCCTTTTCAACAGCATGATTGTGCGAGGCTGGTTGTGCGAGGCTGGTTGTGGGGCTCCATGAGCGATAAAACACAAATACCGGAACAATTTGCTTACTAAAATTGATATAAGCAGCTCCTTGGCAAGGATTCAAACGAGGTTTGAAGATCTTTGTAAATTTATTCAGGCTAATCATATATTCTGTTATATATCAGCCACAATATTTTCAACAGCTCGAACTTAGTTATATTTCGCAGTAAGAACTGTGGAAAATATTTGTTAAATTCTCGATTTATTGCACGTGCTTCAGTGATTCGATATATTTATGCCTCTTCTCTATGCTCGGAAATATTTAACGTGTTCCTTGACGACATAATTAATCAATCTTTGGAACATTTATGAAGCATTCTTGATTAAAGGGAAATCGCACATGACTCGTTTAATTTGGAATCTGAAGGTCTGCGGGAAGTCACTGATCTGTTTAATATAAAGACAACGTCCAACTGGGTGTTGGAGTCTAAATAATATTTTGGCATTGTATCTCTGTGACAGGAGTCGAAGTTAGAGATTTTTTGACGATCTAGTTTAAAATATGATTATACTATAACATAACATGATGCCAAGATCAGATTAGATTGCTTGAGAGCGGGAACAAGTCATCCAGTGACTGTGGCCACCTTTGGACCTATTATGACCAGCTCTTTAGATACAAAACATTCCAAAGTTCAGAATTCTGAAATCTTCCTCAGAGATTTGTCCGCAATTTCTGGTGGGTCCAGGTAATACTTCAAGTAATAGTTTCCCCAGTCACCACTGAAGAGTCACTGCACAGAACCTTTGATTTACTTTGTGAACATTCACTGATACAATCATCTGTTGCTAATGAAACGTAACGCCAAGACATATTTTCAGTCACAAGTATTTTCACTCTGTGTGTCGACCTCATCTCCCACACTAGCAACATGCTGCAAACTGTGGCCCACGCCTGCTTCCAGCATAACCGTCGAAGAGTGTGAAACATTATTGGAAATCAACCAATTAAAATTTAATTGAATACCTGTGAAACTTGAACACTGCGAATACAGTGGCTCCTGGAGTGGTGCTGGCCGGACTGCCGCCTGCTCGAGTAGTGCCTACCAATTAACTTCTAGAATTGCACCATAATTGCACACCGAACGATTTGATCGAACGTTGCTGCAGCACTCGTAGCCCGTGAGCACGTCCGTTCGTTGTAATTATCGTAAGCTAACTGACAAATAAAATACTTCGAACCAATGCTTGTCATCACTTCAAATTGTGAGTCTATATACCAACTCCCCCTCCACTCGGCCGGCCCACTCACCCCCCTCCGCCAGCGCACAGCGTACCACTCACACAGCGAAAAGTATGCGCAGATAACTGCAGTGCTTGTTCGCTTGTTATTCAAGTGAAATTATGCACAGCGGTATGGCGGAGCTTAGGCAACGTTTCAGATGCGTCATTTCGGCAAAAGGCGACTGGAATGGCGCAGTTCCTTTTAGCCAGAAGCCAGAAGCCTGCCTAGCTGTCTGTCTATGTGTCTCTCTGTGTGTCTGTTTGGCTGTGTGGGGGGCTGTGTGGGGCTGTGTGGGGCTGTGTGTCCGTCTGTCTCAGCTCTCGTCTCATATCGAATGGATACGAAACCCGAGCTGGCGAACGAGCGAACGGCCGGCGGCATTATGCGCTGACATGTTCTGCAGTATTATGCGCGACCGTGATGTAAGCGTGTCACATGTGGGCGCACGAGCCATCGCCTCCTCGCTTCATACGATGTCAGCTTCAGCTTCAGCGGCTGCTTCGGCAACGGCAACGGCAACGGCAACGGCAACGGCTTTCGGCTTCAATTTCAATTGCACACACACACACACGCACACACAGCCACTTGATGTAGCCAGGACGACATGGTCTGACTGCAGACAGGGTCAGACTAAAGACAATATTTATTTTATTATTAATAGACAAGCGCTGTTTGCATACTCGTACATAAATTAGAAACCTTCGCCGTTACTCTGGGGCCATTCTATTTTCAGTTACTGCTCGTTAGGAAAAGGAGACGGAAAAAAATGCGGAAAAAACCAGAAAAACTCACAAAAAAGAATGCGAAAGAAAATGGCCAAGACACAGTAGCCAAAGTCTCAATGGAGCCAAAGAATTAAGAATGGAAAGTGACACTTAAGTCTGTGTACAATGAACGCCGGCTCGTCTAGAAGTGGAACAGCAGCAACAGCAGCAGTAGCAGCAGCAGCAACAACCCCAACAACACCACACACACTCACATTGGTCTGTTCTTGCCAATCTTGTTATTGTAGTTGTAGTTGCAGTTGTTCTTGTTGTTGTTATTGTTATTATTATTGGTGTTGTTGTTGCTGTTAGAATGGCATGGACAAATTATGAATAGAATAGATTAAAGAAATGACACAGAAATGGAAAAAATCAGAGACAAAAATTGGAGTAAATGCACTTTAAGTGCTTTTCGGCATTTCCTTGTACTACAGATTAGATTCCAGTACAGTTCACAGCTCAGTTCACAGTTCAGTTCAGTTCGGTACGGTTCGGTTCGGTTGAAGGCGACCGAGTAAATGGGGCACAGATTGTCGGACATATTGGCGGCGTCTCCAATTTGCTGCGTCATTGTATGTGAATATTGTATTTGCCACAATTGGAACACATGCACTCAAAGTGGTTGCGACATTGTAATTGAAAAGATAACTCGTACAAGCTACCAAAGAGCTGCAAGGACAGCTTAGATTGAACTTTAAATTGGCAATAATATTTTGGACACCAACAATCCCCCTCCCCAATGTTCACAGATGGTTCCCTGATGGAATCTGGGGTGGGAGCAGGAATATTTAACGAATCTCTAAATGTTCTACTATCCTGAAACATTATTAGCGACAGCTTTCAAGCAGAGTGCAATTTGGCAGGCAGGCAGAACGCTGAAGGGCGCAAGCTGACCAAACACCATATCGACTTATGGTCCTATGGCTCCGCGGGGGAGCAAAGGGCCGCAATATCCATTTACTACGACATTAAGGATGCTAGTGTCATCTTTGTTTAACTCTAAGCTGGTCGGCCTCTACAAGGAGGAATCTATGTCATTATCGACTACTGTACAGTATCCCACGTCTGGGTTGCGGGACACAGGCAACAAGAGGGCCAACGAGCTGGCACGGAGAGGCTTACCGAAAACCCAACAAGTGTGCTCCTACTTGTTCCTAACTGCTGTTAAGGGAAACATATGTAATCACTTCCTCCGCAGGCTCAGGAGCGGTGGAAAAACACTGGCGACATGTGCCATTTCAAGAATGACGTGGCCTAATTACAGCGAAAGAAAAACGAATCATTATCTTAATAATCCTATATAGCATTAGCAGCCTTATAGCGGTCTGCATGGATCATTGGACTATTGGACGGATCATTGAACTATTAGTCGAATCATTGGACTATTGGATGGGTCATTGGACTATTGGATGGGTCATTGGACAATTGGACGGACCATTGGACTATTGGACGGATCATTGGACTATTAGTCGAATCATTGGACTATTGGACGGATCATTTGACTATTGGGCGGATCACTGGACTAGCTAAAAAATGGGCATAGCGTTCTCTGCTCATTACAGGAGCTGCAAAGGCCCATAAATGATAGAAACAGTCCTCCAGATTCTTTGTGATTGCCCAGCCATCGCTCTCAGGAGACTCAAATACTTCGGAAGTCCCTTTCTAAATTGTCTGCGGCATTGCTCTACATCATAAATTCCAGAGCTAAACAAATTTATTTACATCTCCAGCTGGTTGTAATCCATATCAAAGTCTATCACCATATTTAGGCTCGTGAGGATATGGCATCAGAACGGCAAACAGAATATAATGCTTTGATTTGATCTTCTTAATGAATCTAATATGAATCGATTCTTCAGATATTTAAACAATAAGTGTATTTTACGGCCCTTTGCTCCCCCATGGAGACTTAGGACCATATATATAAGTGTACTGGGGCCGACTAAGAGAAATAGTACACAGCAAATGAGAGTACGAACCCAATTGGACCCAATTTAAAGAAACTTTACTGAAGGACTCAGGAGAGAAGGAGAGTAGCACCGAACTCGTGGACACACTGAAGTCTTGACAACTGGACTCGACAGTTGAAAACTATTATTATCAAATAAATAAAGTAAGAAATAGGTGGCCTCACCGTAGATTGACTCATGAGGATGCTCATGCTCATTCACCAGTCCAGTTGTCAATAGAACCGCATTGAACTTTTTTAGAGAGCACCTGCCAGAGCCAATTAAACGATGATGTTTGCCTGGAACTCTTCTAATATTGAACAATCACACGAGATAATTGTACAAGCAAGACATCAAAATCTTACATTCTTTGGACTAAGTAATAACAAAGAGAATCCTCGCTCCAACATAAGAGTAAATCTTAGGGACGATGCTGGACACACCAGATTAAGTAGCATATCAGTTGATAGGGGAAAGTTAAACAATGCGTATAATCCAAGAGTAAGTTATAAAGAACAATAAGCACCAATGCCTGCATGCTTGGAGAGCCCTTTCTTCGGCGGTTCTCCGACCCACGCCACTTCTATTCTAAGCTTCACACTGAAATACACTAAGCCTAACAGTGGTCGAAGCTACAAGCGCTGTTAGAGATGTGATTACTCCACCCGAGATAAAAACGACCTGGTTGGTTCGATCAGTATAGGACAGGGGGATGTATTACTGAGTGATAAGGTGAACGTCTGAGAGAGACCTTTTATTAAACTTTGTTTTTTGCCTCACAACGCTAACCGCATTGAATGCCACTTAACTGAGAATCACCTGGATACTACCTGGCACTTGCAAGACTACCTTTAAGGATCGCGGTTATGCGGATGACCATCACTATAAATGTTCGAGTAACTAAACTACAACCTTAATTAAACTAAGACCTTCTATTAAACTTTGTAGAGGTTCTTTAGGAGTTGTCGCAATGTGCCAGAGAGCACTAAAAGTGTGTCAAGCACTCTCTCGATGTCTATAAATGTAAGATAAGTCCTTCGCCCGATTACACTACTATGCGGCTTCTAACACTTGATCTAAGAGTAAACAGGATCACTGCGAACAGAGTCCTTATTTTGGTAAATCTACTAATCATGCTGTTGACAGCCGCATTTTCATCACAAGTTTACTCATTCTATTCATGATGGCGAGCAGTGTGATCTCTTATTAGATTCTGCATGTCCTGAGGTTAACTTTTCTTTGGAAGCAAAACTGATTATGCTTTCCTCAACTCTCCAGGAAGCTGTACGAAATTCAAACATTATTTCTTTAAGGGAGATTCTCGCAGTAGGTAGTTATAGGTGTAACAGTCTACCTTTATGTCTCCGATTGTGTATTACTTTATTGCTTATTTATAGTGCCAAACATTTGCAGGATAAAAAGGATTCTTGGTACATAACTGGCCTAGCTTTAAGTTCTCAAAGTCTGATTTACAGAGCTATGAAATGCATGCTAGTTTATTTTCCACCATCAATAACTCCATTTGACTATGTTCCGAGCATTTTGGACTCTTTCAATTAGTAACTTGCAGACACCAACACTACAACTTCATAAAAATTGAAGCATCAGCAACACCACACGCGGAAATCTGAACACAATATTGGACACAGAGGCTACTTCGAAAGTAGTTGGTAGTGGAATTTGTTCTGTCGATTACTATATTTCCACCACCTATACCAGATTCCTCCACTAGCTTCATTCGGTCCAACTCTAACTCCACTCCCATTTCAATCGGTTCCCAGCAAAGCACAAAATCTCCCGAATTACATTTAATCATTCATTCTGTGTGCATAAGCAGCATCTCGGTTTGTCGCCCCTACCTCGGATATGTTAATGTGGCTGATAAAAACTGCATCATGCCAAACGATCCTGGTGATTTTCATAATTTAATCGGCTTAAATACAGCGAACTAAAATATGTCATTCAATTGAAACGCTGTAGCTGCGCTCCTCTGAGCACGTCGCCGAAGCGACAATTTCCCAACTAAATGCTTCATAATTTAATTCAATTTTGGCGAAATTTTATGGCAAAATGACCAACAAACGCTCCTCCGCCACCACCAACACCAACACCAACACCAACCGAACAAAGAGCAACTGAAAAGTTGGCCCAAAAATAGAATTAGTGAAATATTTTGCCATCTACTAATTTAAGCCTCATTTGTCAGTTGCTGTTTTCCCGTACAATTACCATTGGTAAAAGGCTGTCATTTGAGCTTTCACACACACACACACGCACACACACACGCGCGCACACATTGGCACAGCAAGAAGCATAACTATACACGTACACAGTTACGCAGGACAACACACGCCGCCGCAAATTAATTGCGAATTCATGCACGAAACACGCAAATCAATTTGCCCCCTGTTTCCAGTGCCGCTAAATGCATTTTAAAATTGATACAAATACACAATGCTTAATTTCAAACGAATTTGCCGTTGCGTATACGCCACGTACGCCGCGTACGCCGCCGCAGGATTGTCACCGGCAACAATTTTCGGGTTAAATTTGCCTAAAACACTATTGTGCAAGTATGCTGGAATGCCATTCATGTTATGCATGTGTGCACATGTTGTACGCAATAAACACAAACACACACACACACACTCACGCATGCATCAACACACTTGCTCCCGACGAGGTTAGTACACTCGTACATACATACTTCTAAGTATGCGTGTGCGCTCTTATAATTGCAGCCACTATCAGAGCAATAATGTCATTAGCGAGTTACGAGTACGCAGCGGCCACCTAAACAACAACCACAACAACAACAACAACAACAACAACAACAACAACAACAACGACGACGACAACGAGAACAACAATAGCTCCGGGCAATACCCGTATGTGCGATTAACTGCCCACATGGAACATTTAAGAACACTTCGTTATAAAGAAGAAATGGGGGCTGGGAAAGAATAATGATGGTGAGAGTTGTGTACTCAGAGGAGCCACTGCGAAACTGGAATGGGATATCTTTCTTCACAATTTTGAAAGAAGAAAGAAATAAACTAGTCCACCTCTTAGGAAACTATATGATGAGTTATCCTGGGAATTTAGAAAATGTAGATTCCGGAGACTGCTTAAAATGTACGAAGATTTCTTCTTAGCTAAGAACTGGGATATCACAACCGAACTGTCTATAACCTGGGATGAGTAAATTGCAGTTCCCTCCCTGCTCGTACCTGGTGTCAGACACAGCAGAAATTCACTTTAAGGATATGCAAAATTCCTACTCTGAAACGTTTGTTCTTCGATCAGAATTGAGATCGAATTAATCGCTCTCTGAAAGTCGCATCACCATATAAATGTATTTCATTATGGAGAGACAGAGGCAGAGAAGGGAGACAAGATGTTTGACTTGATAACTGAACATGTAAACTGATGCGAATGGGATCTAGATGGGAGGGAAATGGACCTATGTACAAACATTTTTGGTGACATATTTTTCTACCTGAACCCATCATAAGTACTCACGTGGATGTTCAATATCAACAACATGGACAATCTTCCGTTCTCTCTCACTATGACTCTCTTTCTATCTAACTCTATCTATTTTAAGTCTCTATCTTCCTATGTGTATCTCTCTATCTCTATATCTATATTTGTTTATCTCCCTTTCTCCCTCTCTATCTCTCTCCATCTCTATCTCTCTCTATTTCTCTCTATCTATTTATTTATCTCTCTATTTCTCTACTTATCTATCTATCTAGCTATCTATCTGTCTCTCTATCTCTTTATCTGCCATTGTCTCAAATTTTCTATCCTTTCATTTCTCTGTCCCACGATCTTTATTTCTCTCTATCTCTCTCTTTTCCTTTGTTTCTATCTCTCTATCTGTCAGTCTCTCTATCTCTTTATCTGCCATTCTCTCAAATTCTCTATCCTTTTATTTCTCTGTCCCACGATCTTTATTTCTCTCCCTCTCTCTTTTCCTTTGTTTCTATCTATCTATCTGTCAGTCTCTCTATCTCTTTACCTACCATTCTCTCAATTTCTCTATCCTTTCATTTCTCTGTCCCACGATCTTTATTTCTCTCTCTTTCCCTTTGTTTCTATCTGTCTATCTGTCAGTCTCTCTATCTCTTTATCTTCCATTCTCTCAATTTCTCAATCTCTCTATTTCTCTGTCTCTCTTTTATCTGTATTTCTCTCTTTCCCTCCGTCTCTGACTATATATCTATCTATCATTCTCTCTATCCCCCTTGCACTCAATTTCTCTGTCTCTATATATCTCTATACCTCTATTTTTCTATATATTTAATTCTCTCTCCCCCTTTTTATCTATATTTCTCTCTGTCTATATCTATCTATCTATCTATCACTCTCTATCTCCCTTTCTCTAAATTTTTCCCCTCTATCTCTTCATCTCTCTCTTTCTCTACCTATCTATCACTCTCTCAATCTCTCTATATCTCTTTCCCTCAATTCCTCTGTCCCTCTATTCCTCTATTTAACCATTTATTTATCTCTCTATTTCTCTATTTATCTTTTTATCTAAATCTCTCTCTTTCCCTCTCTCTCTCTATCAATATATCACTCTATCTATCACTGTATCTATCTCTCTATCTCCTTTTCTCTAATTTCTCTATCCCTTTATTTCTCTGTATCTTGATCTTTATTTCTCTCTCTCTTTTTATATATATCTCTCTTTCCCTCTGTTTCTATCTATCTATTTGTCAATCTCCTATTTCTCTGTCTCTCATTCTCTCAATTTCTCATTCTCTGCTTTGATCGATCTATCTATCTCTCTATCTCTATCTCTATCTCTCTCTCTCTCTCTCTCTCTCTCTCTGTCTCTATCTATGTATCTATCAATCACTCCCCTATCTCCCTTTCCCTTAAATTCTCGCTCTGTATTTCTCCACCTCTCTATTTTTCTATCTCTCTATTTCTCTGTCTATCTATCACTCTCTGTATCTCCCCTTCTCTCAATTCCTCTGTCCCTCTATTCCTCTATTTCTCTATATATTTAATTTTCTATATCTGTTTTAATCCATATCTCTCTCTATTTTCCTCTGTCTATATCTATCTATCACTCTCTCTATCTTCCTTTCTCTCAATTTCTTCCTCTCTATTTCTCCATCTTTCAATTTCTCTATCTCTCTTTCTCTGTATCTATCTATCACTCACTCTCTCTCTCTCTCTCTCTCTCTATACATCTATCTCCCTTTCGCTCAATTCTCTATTTCTCCATCTCTCAATTTCTCTATCTCTATCTCTCTTTCTCTGTATCTATCTATCACTCTCTCTTTCTCTTTCTCTGTATCTATCTATCACTCTCTCTCTCTCTCTCTCGCTCTATACATCTATCTCCCTTTCGCTCAATTCCTCTGTCCCTTTATTCCTCTATTTAACTATTTATTTATCTCTCTATTTCACTATCTACCTTTTTATCTAAATCTCTCTCTTTCCCTCTCTCTATCTATCTATATATCACTCTATCTATCACTGTGCCTATCTCTCTATCTCCTTTTCTCTATATTTATCTATCTCTCTATCTCTCTTTTTCTCAATCTCTCTATTTTTCTCTCTATCTGTCTCTGTTTCTCTGTCACTCTCTCTATCCTTGTCTCTTTCATTCTATTGTCAAAGCCAGATGGGCAAAGGGGCATGGCTAAATCGATTAAAGGAATCACGAAGCTAATAAAAAGTGTTCCCCGAATAAAACTGTTCCAGCTTTCAGCAAGTTAGGATTGTTTCTGTATAATCTCTTCCTCGCAATCTCAGCAAACCAACCTTCGACGAACTTTCTGAATATGAGAGTAATTCCCGAAGCCATTGGGAGTCTATTCTAGTCACTGACAATTGCCATAAATATCCAAATAGAAGAAGTTTCAATCAAAGCCGCCACGGAGAATCCAAGTTCATCACAGTCTAAAAATTGCTTGGAAAACTGAAAAGTATGTTTCAGTTTTGCAAAGAGAAGATAAGTTCATTTTGGCCTGGAGGGTTCATAATCATCATTGTGGACTCGATGGTCCCAGTTGAACCATGACCTCCCACAGGAGAGTTACAAAGCAACATATTCCAGCGACTCAGTCTG
Organism: Clusia tigrina; assembly: GCA_920105625.2. Lineage (NCBI taxonomy): Eukaryota > Metazoa > Arthropoda > Insecta > Diptera > Clusiidae > Clusia > Clusia tigrina. Next base: position 189,300,933 of record OV050032.1, read on the forward strand.
GTGTGATTACAGCATCTTTGTAGTAGTCTCAAGAATCCGCCTCGAAGGCTCAACTCCCGGCAAAACGCTGAGTGTGAAGGTGAAATCGAAGCCTCAGCCAGAGACTATACTAAGTTGGTGTTGGAAGGCACCACAGAAAAGAGGCATTGTATGTTAACTGTTGCCCTCAATGAGCACAACCTCCGCATACGGTTTAAGGATATGAAGATATGCAACTGGAATATCCTTTTGTACTGCTATGGAAGTACGAGCGGAAGTGACTTCCCTTTAGAAGTCACACAACTACCTAACATCCTTTTGTTTGAGAGTAGAGCAAATACCTCCGCTAGTACACCTCCGCTAGTACACCTCCGCTAGTACACCTCCGCTAGTACACCTCCGCTAGTACACCTCCGCTAGTACACCTCCGCTAGTACACCTCCGCTAGTACACCTCCGCATTTCCTACTGGGTACCCGCTGAAGTATACATTGCATGGCAACTAGCAACGTTGCCGTTGCAGTGGAAACGAGAATAAAATGGCTCTCTTATATGGGACGTACTCTTACAGCAGATTAGGTCCACAAACCGTCGCCAGTAAATGCTAAATAGCAACGAAGTGGGCCTTAAGCGCCCAAAGCCTCGCAGGACAATGGACAATTTTGCAGTGAGTGGTGCGCACGAACTGGTGGCGATCCCACGCTTATTACGGCCAAATACGCACAACATACACGGACGCCAAATCGAGCCACGAACGAAGGAAGACTCCGCTGGCGTCGCATGCCAGCCACAGCACATGAGAGTTTACATGGGCAGCAAAGGCCGCCACCGGCCCAGATTGCTGGTGGAGCATAAATATAAAATTCATGATAATAATTAAGGTGCTGGCTGGCTGGCTGGCTGGCATGAAATAGAACGTGAGAAATGTGTATTGTTGTGTGGCTCAGCCGACGGCCAACGGTCACAAGGACTTGATTGAGTCGTGCTGTTGTTGTTGTTGTTGCCACGGATACCAGTCCAACCACTTCTGCACTATAATGAACTTAAATCCTGCCAACATACATGATTGGAATTTTGGCTTATGCTGCTCGATGGAGTGAGTGGTAAGAAGGTGAATTGGTGAGAGCGACAAGCAGGCGTGCCTTTAATCTATCCAGAGGTGAACCGAACTACGAGTCTAGTGGTGGTGGAGTTTTCGGCTTAGCAGCTCTTACGTCTAGCAGCGGGAACCTCGCACAGTTCTCCAAGTTTACAGGCAACTATTCGAGTAAAGTCATTTGAGTCACTAATGGCAAGTCTTTGGGTATCTGCGCCAGAAGGAATAATCTCACAGCGTTAGTTTTACTGGTGTTTTACTGAAGTGTACCGGCAAATGAGGTACTCCAATGATGCACTCCATTGCAGCCATGCCAAACAGCTCAATCTCTCAAGTTTCTTTGTGGTTTGGTGTCCCGAATGTCCAACAAGCATTTCAGACCAGTCAAACCAGTCTAAAGGGGTACCATAGTGGTATAGATCCAAAATATTATGTGAGTACTTAAGCCTCCTAAACAGTGTCTACGTGAGAAGGAAGCTCGTAAGCTCCAGAAGTACTTTTGTCCTTGGTAGCTTTGCTTAGAAAGTTTTCTCAGACGTTTCAGTCCATCACTTCTCAAATGCGAGTACTCAAGTAAAGCTATAACCAGACAAAAGAGGTACCGTAGTGGCATAGATCTAAAATATTATGTGAGGACTCAAGCCTTCTAAACTGAGAAGGAAGCTCGTAAGCTCCAGAAGACTTTTGTCCTTGGTACCTTTGCTTAGAAAGTTTTATCAAACATTTCAGTCCACCACTTCTCAAATGCGAGTACTCAAGTAAAGCTATAACCAGACTAAAGAGGTACCATAGTGGCATAGATCCAAAATATTAAAGACTTAAGCCTCCTAAACAGTGTCTACGTGAGAAGGAAGCTCGTAAGCTCCAGAAGTACTTTTGTCCTTGGTAGCTTTGCTTAGAAAGTTTTCTCAGACGTTTCAGTCCACCACTTCTCAAATGCGAGTACTCAAGTAAAGCTATAACCAGACTAAAGAGGTACCATAGTGGCATAGATCTAAAATATTATGTGAGGACTCAAGCCTTCTAAACTGAGAAGGAAGCTCGTAAGCTCCAGAAGACTTTTGTCCTTGGTACCTTTGCTTAGAAAGTTTTATCAAACATTTCAGTCCACCACTTCTCAAATGCGAGTACTCAAGTAAAGCTATAACCAGACTAAAGAGGTACCATAGTGGCATAGATCCAAAATATTAAAGACTTAAGCCTCCTAAACAGTGTCTACGTGAGAAGGAAGCTCGTAAGCTCCAGAAGTACTTTTGTCCTTGGTAGCTTTGCTTAGAAAGTTTTCTCAGACATTTCAGTCCATCACTTCTCAAATACGAGTACTCAAGTAAAGCTATATCCATAAACCATGCAATGTATATATGAGGGTGATGTCTAAGCTGCCATGTCCACCATCACAACCCATTTTCTAGTATACTGGCTACCACAGGATATTTGAGTGCAAACAATAGGGTTCTGCTGGAAGAACTCATATATGTTGTTATATTCTTCGACTTCTGACTCGCCCACTCAGGCCTAGGGAGACTTAACTATATTTAACATACTTTCTATTGAACTTCTTTTCAAATTTCATTGTCGAATGAAGCATCTTCGCTCAGTCTGCGTGTTTGACAGCTTCTGCCCGGAGCCAGATCTCCTAATTCTTCTCTCACTCTATCTCTCTGCCTCTCCCTTCTCTTTGAGTTGAAGGCCAAATTTGCTAGTCCTGATTCCCTCAAAGTCTGGCGCAATAATAATAATGAGCAGAGTGTTTCCGTCTTGATTAGAAGCATAGTCCCCACACTGAACAGTTGGGGTGGCGTGAAAGAAAAGGCAGCATCGCCAGCCTGCCTGGAATCGCAATATGAGAAATTTCTGTGTGCAGTTGTTTGCAGAAGGCCTTTGGAATATTAAGAAATTGTGTGTCAGCCAAAGGAAAATTTGGTGTATTTTTATTTAGTTTTTTTGGTTGAATCCCACAAAGCAGAGTGACTCAGCTCATTGCTGAGTTGGCTAAAAAAGTCGAGCGCTGTTGTTAATTTAGATACTCGCACAGTTGAATGCCGAGCCTTTGGCACGTTGCTTATCTGGTGTGTCGGGACGGCTGCGACTGCAGCGACTGGTCATGTTTTGGACACTTGCTAACCCTGACGAGGGCCCCCAATGAGGAGAAACAACAGAAAATGGAACTGACACAGACGAAAAAACAATTCAGAGCATTTTTCTCTTAATTAAGTTTTAATTAAGTATTTACTTTTGTCTGCGGTTGTGGCTGCGACTGCGACTGCTGCTACTGCTGCTGCTACTGCGACTGCTGCTACTGCTGCTGCTACGGTTGCTGCTGAGTGTCCTGGCAGCGCTGCCCTTGAATGGCAGCGCATACACAAACAAATGAAATAAGCCATTAAAGCGGCAAAGCAGAAATATGTAATTGTATGAAAAATGGGCACGGCTCCACGAAAAGTGTGTGTAGGGCGGTATACGCCGCGGACAGTTGCCATCGCAAAGAGAAACAAAAACAAAAATAAACACAAAATCACCCAAAAGTCAAGAGCACTCGCTTTCGTATTAGCATTGACCCAAAGCGTGTGAGTGTGTTTGTACGAGTATATGTGTGTGTGTTTGTGTGTGTGTTTGTGTCTCATCATGCTGTGGCTCCCACCTGCCCACCAGAGTTGCCGCTCAAGTGAAGTAATCTTTTCCCCACAATCATTCTGAAGAGGAATTTGTTATTCTGAAGGCTCTTAACTCGTATGGCGCTCAGAGTCTCTGCTGCCCCTGTGATGGTCTCTTTATACAGATTTTGCAACTGCTGCATTGCTCCCTCCGCCTCTCCTCACCTCTCCACACATGTGGACAGTGTATTATCAAAGATTTCCATGAAATTGCGTATTCTGTTCGTATTTGAATTCAGTTCCAGCTTCGGACTGCACACCCAGCATGTCCACAGGGTTAAAGCATGTGAACGTTTAATGCCAATTTTGCCATTTCAGTATTGTTATTTATGTCAAGCAATTAGATTTGTTGAGACAGGAAAGGGGTGATCAGCCCGGCCGTCTGTCCGCAAACACAAACCCACCACATTGTGGCAGCACTCCCCGGGGGGTACCTTCATCTTGTATTGGCCATTGTGTGTCATTTTTGTTCTACTGAAAGATTGAGCCAAACACTGAAATGCGTTAAACTTCTTTCTGCATAGGTTGCAGCAGTGAGGAGTGCGGTAGATTCAGCAAATTTACCAAAATGTAAATATTCTTCACTAATTAACTTATGCTAAGGGCAAAAATTCAGCTTGAAGTTGACGGGTCTTTTTGCGGCCAGAGCAGTTTTTCAAGTGTCATTGAGCTTGTTCCTTTTTAGATCCCTGGGTGTGCCCCAGCCATCAATTGCATTTACCCCTACATTCTAACATATTTCCTTATCATCTTCTTGTATCTTTGGTTTCTTCTTAAACCCCTTCATTGTCTTACAGGGTCCTTTGTAATTATAGTGCCGGTAGTGAAAATTATCCAAGAGAAAGATGGAACATTGATTCAATTGTTTTGAAAAATGAAACGAATATTCCGTTCGTGTATTAGAAAATGAAGCTGCGCCCTTGGTTAGATCACTTTAGACTGGCAGCCTTCTTCGGGCAACCTGACTTGAACGGTTAAAGGACTATTGTGATACGAAAAGAACTCCCCCATTGACCGCTTGCGACTCCCCCATCTACTGCTTAGAGAAGCCTTGCCATCCCTATATGAACCTGTCTTTATTTTTCATACTTATATAATTCGCTCAGACTATTAAAGAAGGGTGAGTCCAGGAATTTATGTCCTTTTCTAACTAGCGAGGGGAATGGCTCTTCTTCAGATCTACAGGAGCAACAGAAGTTATTCGAGTGGCAGCCCTAGTTTTGCAGCATGTCTACCAATCAAGCAGTGTTCCGTGAGCTCAGAGATTGTTGTGCTGATGGAGTTTCTGCTGAGGCTGAGTAGCTAAAGTTGAGTAGCTGAGGATGAGCCGCTAAGGTTTGAGGAGCTGAGGTTGAGAAGCTGAGGTTTGAGCGGCTGAGGTTGAGAAGCTAAGGTTTGAGCTGCTAACGTTGAGTAGCTGAGGTTGAGAAACTGAGTTAGTAGCTAAAGTTGAGTAGATGAAGATGAGCCGCTAAGGTTTGAGTAGCTGAGGTTGAGAAGCTGAGGTTTGAGCGGCTGAGGTTGAGAAGCTAAGGTTTGAGGAGCTGAGGTTGAAAAGCTGAGGTTGAGAAGCTGAGGTTGAGCAGCTAATGTTGAGCGGCTGAGGTTAAGTAACAGAGGTTGAATAACTGAGATTGACTAGCTGACGAGTTCGCCTATTGTTCATGGCCATCCAAGTGTGTCTGGCTACCCCACAGTTGCGCTATTCTACCCAGTATAGGATTACTTCCTCGAAATAGTGTTATTTGATCGTCCATTTTACGGAAGCTAAGTGTACAACGGTGAAGGGGGATATTTTACTAAGAGAACTGACCAAACTGGTCACTTCGTCAGCCTCACAGGCACCCAAAATATCCCAAATGACCAGGCACCCAGTAGAGGTGGACCTGTGAATTACTTCGTCACCCTATTCGGGGTAGAGCGACGGTCGTAAACACGCTCTGATATAGTAAACACAACAGCAAGGTACTTGATTGCTGCCGGGCTATCGGAGTAAATGCGAATAGTCAACGCAACTATATCATTTCAATAAGCCACTTAGCTGCTGATATAAAGGCAACAGTTCTGCTTGAAAAACATTGCAGTGGTCAGAATGACGGAAGGTTTCAGTCCCAGTTTGCTAGAGTGAATGCTGCAACCGACTTCGTTCTCTAGATTGGAGCCATCCGTGTGTATGTCAGTTGACTGCTGGGTTGCCACCTAGTCTTCGAACCATTCCTCTCTGCTAGGTGCTGAACCCATGGTTCAAATTGGGAGTCGGGCAAGTATAGTCCCCGTCTGGTGGTATAGACGTGTCCTGAATTAAAATTCTAGCGTGGCCCAGGTCTGACCTGACGCGTCATAGCATCCTACACCCTAAAAGTAGGCAATGATTTTGTAAAATCAATCATATTTCGAGCGAATAGTAATCGAACAACTTATCAAAGAATGCATCGATCAGTGTTTCAAACAGTGTTTCCAACCGTGATCGAACACTGATGGAACGCTGATCGATGAGTGTTTCCAATAGTGATCAAACTATGTTTCAAATAGTAATCGAATAGTACTCAAACAGTGATGGAACAGTGATCAATTGCTGTTCAAACAGTGTTTCAAACAGTTATTGAAGCTAGTAGAAGAGTTTTTGGAATAGCGCTTAAACAGTGTTTCGAATAGTAATCGAAGCTGATCGAAGAGTGTTTAAAATAGAACTTAAACAGTGTTTCGAATAGTAATCGAGGCTGAACGAAGAGTGTTTAACACAGAACTTAAACAGTGTTTCGAATAGTGATCGAAGCTGATCGAAGAGTGTTTAACAGAGAACTTAAACAGTGTTTCGAATAGTAATCGAATAGTACTCAAACAATGATCGAACGCTATGCAAACACTCATCGAACACTGGTAGAGCAGTGATCTAACAGAGCGGTCCAACAAGATTCAAAAATTTGTCAGAATTATGGCGAAAATACCCGTTCGGTGTTATAGATCAAAAGCTAATTTTCGGGAGATAAAGCACATTATTTGACTCAACGACTTGGTGAACAAACAATATTGTGGTACTCTGAAAACCATCCATAAGAGTACTTGGAGCCTCCACTGAGAAGAGAAGAGGAAAAGTTTCGGTTTACAGAGCATTGTGGACCCCACTGCTGTGCGAACTACAATCGCTGAGCATTAACCATCAATAAGGAGTAGGCGATCCAGCGATGGTCAATGAGTCTGTGTGGCGTGATATGTACGAAATGATCCTATCAAATTGATTGTAGATAATGCGTTCTTTAAAAGATGCGTTAAGTCACAAGTCAATTTTTTTTCTTTTTGTTTGAACAATCTGTCAGATATCTCCCTCAGATCAGAAGACATCCATTCTACTATATTTGCTGTGCCATTCTTTGTTATTATTTAAGTCTACCTGAGCTGTGAAGAAATCTCAGTAGATTCTGTGTCAATAAGGAGCCAAAATGTACGCTTCTTGGGTTGTAGGTGCCAAATGCCTTGACCCTGACCCTGGAGTGAGCCGGGTACATACACGCAAACTGTTTAACGGTCACATCTTCCTTCCCACAAGCTGGGCAAAGAGCACTGTCTGCTATGCCTAGCAGTTCCATGTGCTTAGCCCACGTAAAATGACCTGTTATCAATCCTACAGCCACTCCCACCAAGCGCCAAAATAAACCTTGATGTTCTGTCAGACATAATAGGTAGCTCAGCCTTAGTTCAATCGTTGGCTATTCTAGATTCCCTGTTCTTAGTCAACCCAATCTCACAGAGTGACCTTAATGGGAGCAACATATAAGGGAAGAACAGGTTCAAGGCCAGTAGAACCGGCATCAGATGCTAATTGTGCAAGTGCATCTGCGACTTCATACTCCATTAAGCGTTTGTGTTCCAGAACCCAGGTGAATATAAGAATATTAAGTATTTCATCTGAAGTTACTCCCATTCAGCTTAATCTGGATTGACTCCTATTCAGCTTAACCTGAACTTACTCCTGTTCAATTTAATCTGGAGACACAAATACATCAGCCAGACCAACTGTTTTCCACCACATAAGTCAACACCTTCAAGATCGGGACAACAACTTACTTGGATATGGATGAGAGCATAGCAGAGAGATGAGCACTAATTAAACAGTAATCGACCAAATTCCATGTTACTAACGAGTTTCGTTAGAATTCCGTAAGACACAGAAAAGAGTGTGCTCTCGACGCCCGCGGATGGAAGAGGGTTCTTCTGAATAGTGGCAAATATGAATGAATATCAAAATCATGCTGGCAACTTCCGCTTTTGTTGCATTCTTTTGCCACCTCACACAATGAGCTATTGAAAGCTCTTCTAGTCTATTTGGGTGCGAGGAGTGCGAGAAAGCATTCCAACCGGTTTGATTGATTGATTGATTGATTGATTGATTGATTCGCTCCCTTTCTGTACGCACTCGCACAGACCAAACACTTCAGCATCGCAATTTTGGCAGGTGGTGTGAAAACTCCAAAGTAAGCACACTTGCAGAACTTTGGTCTGTATTGCACTCAACTCACATCAAAGTAACTAAAAGGACAACAAGACTCCGATACCGCAAGCAAAAACAACTCCAACTTTAACAACAGCCACAACAACAACAACAACAACAACAACAACGTCAGCTGCAACAACAACAATAATAACAATAACGAAGAACCAACCTTTGCCCCCACACATTACTTTATCATGAATAAAACCGATTTTGGTTAAAGTGCAGTTAAATGCGCTTAAAAATATTTCCCAACCATTTAAACTGAGCTAGCTACCACGCCATATCAGCTAGCTGTGTGCGTGCGTGTTGGAGTGTGGGTGGGAGTGTGGATGGCTGCGTGCATCCATGGAGGTGTACGGGAGAGTGTGTGCGTCTATACAACAATATTTTCATTTTACTTGTTTATTAATTGCACACTTAAACAATTTAGAAAATTAAACAAAGCCAACAACAACAACCCCACCAGCAACAACAACAACAACAACAACAACACCAGCAATTGTGGGCAGTGGTTTGTATTTTTATTTGGATATTTTTTATGTTGGTTTTGCTTCGTTTTGTGTTGGTTTAATTTTTGTTGTGCTGCTATTTTAAGGGATATTTTATAGTTTGTAGTTCTATTATTCTGTTGTTGTTGATGTTGTTGCAGAGTTTGGCAAGTGCGAGTGTGTGTGTGTGTGTGTGTATGAGTGTATGGTGGTTGTTTTTGTATTTGTGTAATGACAAGCATGGCGTGAAAAAAGCGAAAAAGGAAGCCATAAATTGCAACTGAATTAACCAAAAGCAACAACAATCACAACAACAACAATCACAACAACAACAACAACAACAACCACGATGGAAATTTTACGGTTTTATAGTGAAGCACTTTGTTGTGGCATTGTAGTTGTTGTTGTTGTTGTTGTTGTTGTTGTTGTTGTTGTTGTTTCCCTTATTGATGTTGCCATTGTTGATACTATTGCCTTTGCTGTTGTTGTGATTGTTGTTTGCCATTCGTGTTGTTGCCATTGCTGTTGCTGCTGTTGTTGTTGCTGTTGTTTTTGTTGTTGTTGGTTTTGTTGTTGTTGTTGTTGTTGTTATTGTTGTTGTGACTGTTAGTGTATTGTTATTGAATGCACGACTAGTAATGAATGGTAGCTGCGAGACCCTGAGCGGCACGTCACGGCTGTAATAATGGCACAAAAGCGCACAAGCACCGCACAGCCATGCACACCTATACATATACCTCTACACACACACACATGTATACGTACATTTGTGCGCCTACAGAAACGCAAATAACACAAAAGATATAAAATCATAAACATAATTACAAATTGCCATTGTTGTAATAGAGCGTCCATTGATCGTTGATAGCAGCAACTGCAACCACACCAACAATTACTACCGACGCTTCATACCTCTGCCTTTACACTGGCTAATGCAGCAGCAGCAACAACAACTACAACAACAGCCACAACAACAACATCAATCAAAAGGAGCACAATAACAAGAACCACCCCAAGCCACACCAACCACGCAGTGCAAAAAGCATTTTGCTTGAGTCACTTTGTTTGTAAAGCATTTCCAACTCCCCAGTGGGGAAAAGTCAATAGACGGAAGACTGAGGTTATGCCTTCTTCGTCTTTCGGACGGTGCAGTACAAGGAAGGCCTTTCACAACAGTCAATTGTGAAAGTCCTTCCTTGTACTTGTATTCATTTATTTTGCAGCAAATTGCTTTGAAAGAAGACGGGTTCTTTTTTGGTAGCTTCGTTTGGAAGACCTTAAATCACATATTACAATCGCTGGCATAGGTAAGGTCTAAAGTAAGATCATAATATAGAAATTCAATCATATGCTAAAAACAAGAAGGCTGCTGTCATATAACGATGAAGGTCAAGGAGGCCTTCCACAACCTACTACCTCCTTTCTTGTATTTTGCATGGAATGGGGGTAATGCCTTCTACGTCTTCGGACTGTGGAGAGCAAGGAAGGCCTTCCACAACTGTTTGTCTCATTTCTTTAATTTTGCGGGAAATTGAATAGAGAGAAGACCGGTTCTTTTTTGTAGCCTCTTTGGAAGACATTACAACAGCTGGCATAGGTAGGCCCTTGCAATATAAATTCAATTGTATGCTAAAATCAAGAAGGCTGCTTCATATAAGGTTCGATTCGAACCAGCCCAAAACATAAAACAATGATCTTCTATATTTAAAAACATTCTCTGAAGTTGATAAATTTAATGTTTAAAAATTTTATTCTTATTTATATAGGGTGTTTTTTTTTTTGGACGTGTGGTTTTCAATCTGGCAATACTTTTTTCGGAGTTGGTCTTTTTTACAGCTGTCACTTGATTTATGCTCAGTTTGGTTTGTCATTTCACAGAATTGAAGCCGAACGACCATCAAAGCGCGTCGCACGTTTGGTGAATGGGCCCAAAACGAGATGGCCACCGATCATGATTTTCACAAGAAAATTTTGTTCAGCGATGAAGCTCACTTTTGGTTGAATGGGTACGTTAATAAGCAAAATTGTCGCATTTGGAGTGACGATAATCCACAAGCCATTGTTGAGACGCCGTTACATCCTCAAAAAGTCACTGTTTGGTGTGCTTTATGGGCAGAGGGAATCATTGGTCCATATTTTTTCAAAAATGAAACCGGCCATGGGGACCGGTTACAGTCAATGGGGAACGCTATAGAGCCATGATTAATGACTTTTTCGTGCCTGCATTGGAGGATGTTGATGTGGACGACCTTTGGTTCCAACAAGACGGCGCTACATACCATACCGCCAACGAAACAATCAATTTATTGAAGGAAACTTTTGGTGAGCGCATTATCTCGCGTCGTGGGCCTGTGGCGTGGCCTCCAAGATCGTGCGATTTAATACCGCTGGACTATTTTTTGTGGGGTTATGTGAAGTCGCTTCTCTACGCAGATAAGCCCGAGACGATTGACGCCTTAGAAGAGAATATTCGGCGCGTTATTGCTGACATACGGCCCCAATTGCTGCAAAATGTGATCGAAAATTGGGCCTCTCGGCTGGAATTTATTCGAGGCAGCCGCGGCGGCCACTTGCCCGACATCATTTTCGGAACATATTGGCAAACCCTTATCTTTATAATGAAGCTAAATTCTTGGCCATAACATCAAATTGCATGCGTTTTATTTCTGCTTGAAAACCACACGTCTAAAAAAAACACCCTATATTAAAAAAATGTTACAAAAAAAAAAATAAATATATTTCTGGGTTAAAAAACAATTTTCTGAAGCTGAAAAAAAAATTATTTTATATTTTATTATTATTTAAATAAAAATAATTATTTTTCAACGTCATAAATTATAATAAAAATAAATAAAATCTGAAAAACATTAAAACAAAATTTAAAAAAGACAAAGTCCTGAAAATAAAAAAGAGTGACAATTCACAACAAATTTTTATTTTCAAATTAAAAAAAATAATTTTATTTTTAAATAAAAATCAAAATTTTATTTTTAAATAAAAAAATATAATTTAATATAAAAAACAAAATTTTATTTAAAAAACAAAAAAAACAATTAAAAAATAAGAACACGCAATTTAAATGAAAACCAATTTTTTTAAATAAATAATAAAAAAATTTTTAAATAAAAAAGAATTTTATTTTCAAATAAAAAATTATTTTCAGAAAAATCGGTTTCTTTTTAAATTAATAAAAGAAAATAATTAAATAAAATCATCTGAAATAAGGAAAAAAATTATAACAAAAAATTGTTCATAAATTTTCTAGTTCCGTTCCCATTTAAACGAACAACTCCATTGTCAGTCCATCCTTGTGAGGAGCAAATTGTAGGCGTAAATTTGCCCCTACATATTTAGTTTTGCCATAACGCCCCAAACATGTAGATCTAAAATAGGGGCCAAGTGCTTAAACAACCAACCCTAAAATATATACGTTAATAGTCCTAAGAATTTGGCACCTCCCACTTTCATTGCTAAAACCACACACACAACCGCCATCATATTTAGTGCAGCAGCCATCATGCAAGTGAGTCTAAGACACCTCCCACCATAGTAATGCTACCAACAACAAGTGTTATACTCTGCATTGGGAGGACAGAAGACACAGCCACAATTAAGTCAGACAGTGGAACCCTGTGATAAGCGACGAAAAACATACAACGAAGTCAACAACGCAAGATAACACAGGAGAATATCACACAAACAATTGTGCAACCGGCTGACCACAGTTAAAATGATATGAATTCACAACAACAGTGCCCAACGCAATGTTAGATTTACAAGAGATCGCGACAGAAGTTGCCGACTGCATTAGTTCGGAAAATTAACCCACTAACAACACCCAAACACGAAGGCCAAGCACAAAGTGGAACACGACAGACCGATCGCTAAGCACACCAACAGACCGGACAAAGCATAAAGAGGAGAAGCAAAATTAAATATCCAATATTTAATATTTTTAACTATTTTAAGCCATCAATAAAAAATATCAACAAAGTGCTGAAGGTGGCCGAAGGACAAATAGCAACAACAGCAAACAACACAAGGAACAACAACAAGGTAAATCACCACAACAACAACACAATATTGAAGGTGGCCCAAGGGCAAAAACTTACAAGAACAACAGCGAGAAAAAAAACAACAATGTGCTGAAGGTGGCCCAAGGTCAAATTCAAACAAGAAGAACAATGCGGGAAACTGTAGCAACATGCCACAACAAACTACAGTTCCCACACAACAACAACTATTGGATGATCTACACTAAACCTGGAGCATAAAAGCAGGAGCAACTGGCAACCCAGCCTCTTTCTTTCTTTCGGCATCAGGCAGACCAGACGCATCGTACTAAACAGAGTTATACACACTGACAAACGCAACAGAAGCTAGGAGAATCTAGAGGAGATTATGGTTTATAATCGATTCTCTGCTAGAAACCGACCCTGACAAACGCTACGGAAGCTAGGGGGACATAGAGTTCAACTGTGTCCGTATTTAAGTTTAGTAAAAATAATTGTATCAAGTAGTTAAGCTTTTTTTTTTTAATTAATAAATAAAGAAAATAATTAGATCCACGTAAACAAGCTTTGAATACTTTGAGATTTTCTGTAAACGACTCCTGGAAATCCGGCGAGCTTACCCCGGCGAAAACGAGTCGTTACAACCTCCACTCACACCCCCTCCCGTACACACCTCTAATTGTTTATACTTCAATCTGTTCTCCTTAATACGCATTGCTCCTTCGCTCAAGCCGCTAAGGAGCCACAGAGAGGGCTGAGGAAGGAGGAGGTACAACACCAAAAGGGCGCAAAGAAGAAACTCATAATCCTGAGGAGATTGACTTGAAGTAGGAAGGCAAAGTATGCGGCCTGAGAACTCTTCCGCAGAAGAAAGCAACTGAAGGAAGGAAGTAGGCATGAAGACTGCTCTGCAAGGACGAAATGGGAATCTGCATACAGATATCCACGTCACACTGAATTTGTAAAGAAATCACTTCGCTGCATAGTTCTCACATGGATGATAAGACCACTACCACCCTTAGAAGAAGCATGATCAGCGCTCCTAGAAGAGGCATCCTCGACTCTCTTAGAGGTATCAGCCTCGACGACCATAGAGCTAGGATCTCCAACGCCCATAGAAATAGCATCTTAGACGCCTATAGAGCAATTTCTCCCGTCGCCCTTAGAGGAGATTTGCCCATCACAGATCCAAATAATGGTGTTGAGACCACACCAATTGACCAAGCTATGCTCCCAACGGGCATTTCGCGGTGAATTAACAAAACAGAGTGGAGTGCTTTGCCCACTGAGGTATTGGCTATAGTTGGATGAAAGCTGAACTGCAATCTCAGTGGCGCTAGTCAAGCTAGCAACGCAACCTCTTCCGGTGGTGTGTCCCTGCCATGCGCCGTATATGCCGATCATATATCAGTCCCGGTCCCTTTTAAATAACTGTTAAATCGCCTGTGCTATATCGTTCTTCACTACGACACATGACCTTGACTTGCCACCAGCCTAAGTGTGAAAAGTTGAGTAGTCGAGTAGCAGGGCCCCATGATATCTGTACCTCTGACCGATGGCTCTTGTACGATGCCGATGTTCACATCCTCTTCGTCTAGGCAGACGGCAAGATTGTCCGAGGCATTCCTAGAACGCTGTAGGTTAATCTGCACAACCTTCAACATCGGTAGCTATTTGTGGTGATGTTGCTACTACCACCTCCCCTTCAGGCTTTGCGGAATATAGCTGTTTGTTGGTCTCCTCCAACTCACCTGCCTCATCCCCATTATCTGATGGTCGAAAGATTTGAAACTTCGCGTATCTGACAACGCACCTCATTTTATTGTCAGTGGTCTCGCGAGCCTTCACAGACTCCTCGTTTATGGAGAGGAGAACGGACATGCTATTCTTCTGGAGACCATCCTCTTTTATGACACAGAATTTCCCGAGCTGGGATAAGCTTGAGCCTCAAACCCTCCCATGCGCCGACTATGCTATGCACGCACCTTTCGAGAAGTTACTTGGAGGATATATCATAGCACCTGAACACCCGACATGCGTGGAGAAACTCAGAAGAGTCGTAGCCAGGTGGAGATGCCGCAGGTTGGAGAGGAAGTGTGCCATCATCGTCTCTGTCAATCTGGGTTCGTTCCCCCCCCACTTCTTCAACACCTTCTTGCCGCTGTTCACGTCGACAAGTTTCAGCTGCATGCAGTTTTTCGCGCACCACTTCGCTGTACTTCTTTTTCACACTTGTTGATGGTGTCAATCTTGGAATTTTGGGAAACGAGACCCTTCTCATCGCTAGGACTATTCAAAGTCTGTGCAATGTTACATATGAAGTGGTCTCGGGAGCAAAGGGAAGGAAATGAATGAACTCTTTCGGTAATCAACTGATTGGATTGGACTGTGCCATCAGACATGAAAAGTTGATCATTCCTTAAGACCCTGGGGAAAGTCTTAAGAAATGAATGAACCCTTTCGGTAACCAACTGATTGGATTGGACTGTGCAATCAGACCTGAAAAGTGGATCATTCCTCAATACCCTGGGGAAAGTCTTAAGAAATGAATGAACCCTTTCGGTAACCAACTGATTGGATTGGACTGTGCCATCAGACCTGAAAAGTTGATCATTCCTCGAGACCCTGGGGAAAGCCTGAAGAAAACCACTGGCAGTCAGCGTCAATGGCTCTGCCTTGGTAAGAGCACCTAGTAGAACCTTGCGACGAATGAGGAAAAATGATACACCACGGTGTAGCAAGCCAAAAGTCTCGGCGTCTAGGACATCATGTCACTTCTAACAACTTCAACTGGGGGCGGTGAACTGCTGTGTCTTCTGAGGCACCAGCATCAGCGTCACCCACGACGTCAGTCAGTTAGGTTAGGTTAGGTTAATGTGGCAGCCAGTCCAAGGACCAGCTCACTCAGACCACCATGGGTCCATTGTGATGCCACCGCGTAAGAACGCACCTCTGATTCACTCGTCGAACCATTTCGAAGCTCTAATAAAGCGCAGAATTTGTTTGACCTTCGCGCCAGACACTTCTGTAAGAGAGCTAAAAGCGTATTTGCCTAACTACAACTACAGAAGAGATGTTCCACAGTCTCCTCCACCTCCGCTTCAACCCCCCGTCAGTCAGTCAGTCAGTCAGTCAGTCACGATGCAGCTCCAGAGGAGTGTTAGTCTGCTAACAGTTGCTACTCTGGGGTCCTAGTAAGGAGTCTAGAAATGGAACCCTTTTCCCTTGTACTCAGCTGACGCTTCACATATCCTTCCTCTCACACACACAACTGATAAGGTTGTTTCATAAGTGGCTGGTGTGCATTCGGCAAGAACACACAACAGAAGGTCTTCTTTTGGATGGCATGCTGGAAGGGGGCGGGGCAAAATGTTGAAGACATTGTATCAAGCCGTAGGCAATTTCCAACTGGGAAGCCAAGCAGTTCAAAGCAGCGTTTAGCTTGAGTGTGTGTACAGCGATTGGTGCGGCCAACAACAAAACAAAACAACAACACATAAAAAGCCAAATATGCTGCTACACACACACACACACACACACACACACATGCATATATATATATATATGTATATGAGCGCGGGCACGCAGCCACACACAACCATGCACGTGCATACCGAAAAGCCGCTCAAAGCCACTTTTACGTTTAAGGTTTAAAAATTGTTGCTTATTGTGTGTGGGTGGGTGGGTGTGTGGGGTGCGGGTCTTCGAATGGGCTGGGAATGGGCTGGGAACGGGGTGGCTTGGGTGGCTTGGTTGGTTTGAGGTGGCTTGGTTGGCTTGGTTGGTTTGAGGTGGCTTGGTTGGCTTGGGTGGCTTGGGTGGCTGGCTTGGGTGGCCTGGTTGGCTTGGGTGGCTTGGGGTGGCTTGAGGTGGCTTGGGGTGGTTGGGTGTGCAGTACTTGCTGTATTGGGTTGCTGCAGAGTGCTGAGTCTGGGGCCATTACAGTGCGCCCTTCCCACCTGCCCTCAAAACAGTAAGTAAAGCAAAGTGTTTTATGTGTGTGAGAGTGAGTGAGTGTGCGTGTGTGTGTGGGAATGGCGGCTGCCGCTACTGTTAATGCCCGGTAAGCTTGGCTGTGTGTGTGTGTGTGTGTGTGTGCATTCTTGTTGCCGAATGAGTAATTTTACAGACGAGTTAAAAAGCCGCGCCATTATTTCAATTTTTTTCCGCAATTTCACTTTTTTCTTCTTGTTTTTTCATACCTTTCACAACCAGTTTTAGTGCCTTTTTGCCACTTTTTTGTTTTTCACTCTGTTTTTTGTTGTTTTTTTCGTTGATTTCCTTGCGTTTTTTTCCTGTGTGTGCCCGCAGCCTTTGTGGCCGGCTCCAGTATAAATGCGATTAAGTGTAGATTGCAGAGCCACTAAAACAAAAAAAATCAAATAAAAAGCACCCAAAAAAAAAGCACCAAAATGAAAAACGCCAACACTTGTGAACACTCACACCCACTCACACACACTGACACACACCCACACACACACAGACACTCCAGCATAATAGCAGTAAAACGTGCAAAACTACAATTTCAACGCTTTTAAATATTGATATAAATTGATTGTGAAAGGTAATAATTTTAGTTTTTTTTTTTGTATATTTTTTTGTTTGGTTTTTTGTGCTTTCTTCGGTTTTCGTTTTGTCCTAAATTGCGCTGAAAGTTTCACCATATAAACACACAAAAGGAGAAGCAAAATGGAAGCAAAATAAAACTAAAACAAAATAATAAAAGCGGAAACGAACGAAGAAGGAAAAAGTGCCAGAGTGTAGTCTTTGGAAGATTGTTAAAATACACTGGTGCTGAACTCGGTGTTGTCAGTTGAAGTAAGTGTTGGCACTAGAAGCGGGCGACTGAGTGGAGAGTGCCGCAGGCCCAAAGGGCACACGGATATGGGTGTGTGGGTATTGATATTGGAATGGGTGGTAGGGAGGCAAACTGCTTTGCAATGATAAAGTGTAAATCGGGATTGTGAAAAGCAATTTATTACGTTTTTAATACCCGATACCTTTGGGTATATACGTTTAGTTACTTGGAGTATCAAAGTGGGAGGAGGGCCGAGGAGCTGAAGAGCTGAGGAGTGGGTGTTTTAAGTTTATGCATAGAAATGTACTCGTATAGAGTACAAATAGAGTAGCGGGCAGCCAAGCAGAAAACGTATAAGCACATTTGCAGGCACACACATGCACAGTCATACACACATATACTCATACACACATGCACTCATATATTCAGCCACACATCCACTCATACCCACATATACTCAGCCACACATACTCTCATACCCCACTCAGCCACATGCAGCCCATGCACTCACACACATCTGTATATGCAGGCATGTGTCCATTTGATACATTCTTAAGCAGTAACAAGTTCTTAGTTGGTCTAGACACATGCGATAATGTATGACGCACTTATGGCTGGTTGGGGATTTAGTATGCATTAAAATCCTCGATTTATAAATAGGTAGTAAATGTATAAATACGGCAGCTAAACGGCAGCTTAGCAGTAACTCTTGTGGGACTGGCAGTACTGCAGCTATCTTAGAGGAAGGGAGCATTTCATTTATTTCCTTCTTTCAGTCTCCTATTTTTTCAGTCTCTCAGCCACTCAGCCACTCAGCTAATCCATGATATGACCGACCATTCATCTCAGGGGGCAATAGCAAAACTTCGTGTCTGGGAGGGGAGGCTGGCTTGGCTCTTTGGTATAGGGTATGTGCAGCTCCCGCAATAGACTAATTATTTGCTAGCCATGCGGACGCCTCTCATTCACTGTCACATAATTCAACACTGGAGGGGGTGAAGTGGGCTTGCCACCGATTCGTCCAGTGGGCTTGCCACCGATTCATCCAGTGGGCTTGCCACCGATTCGTCCAGTGGGCTTGCCACCGATTCGTCCAGTGGGTGAGTTTCAAATTAAACCATATTTGCTGGTTGTCTAAATGAAGCTCATTTATTCCACGTAACTGAAAATTATGCAAAGTGCAAACTTATTCGAGCTCTGCCGTTCCCCAAGAATGCAGAGAAAGCTGCCAAATGAGCGGTTTGATGAAAAAAGCATTCCATTGATTTAGAAATGCGTGGCACATGAATTAGCGCAGAACTGGCGAAACGTGGCAGTCAACTGTAGCCAATAGGAGCGTTCAATTGCCATCGTTGCTCGCCTCTCTTGAGGTGCAACTCCATAGCACGAATTTATGAATGAATAGTGGGGCTACTCTAGATGAATAGACGAGGGCGTGTGGGAAGTGTGTACGTGTGCTTCGAGCTAAAAGCAGACCGTGCTACGAGCAGCAGAATTCAATGAACTCAAAGAGTTCAACGGGTCTTTGAACGAAGCATCAGTTGATGGGTACGCATGCCATGAACGTGTGCAGAAACGCAGTTTTATTTGCACCGCACCATGAGACGATGCAAATAGGGAGGCCGGCCAATTGGATGGCTGTGGTATAAATCAACTGCAAAGGCTTTGCAAGAGTTTCCGTTTCCGTTTTGGAGATATCACTCCGCTAATGAGTGGCACCAATTAATTGCTGTAGTTAAACTATTCCCTTTAAATAGGACAAGGTGAGATAGAGTGACAGAGGGACAGAGGGACAGAGGGACAGATGGACAGAGGGACAGAGGGACAGAGGGACAGAGGGACAGAGGGACAGAGGGACAGAGGGACAGAGGGACAGAGGGACAGAGGGACAGAGGGACAGAGGGACAGAGGGACAGAGGGACAGAGGGACAGAGGGACAGAGGGACAGAGGGACAGAGGGACAGAGGGACAGAGGGACAGAGGGACAGAGAGGGAGAGAGGTACATAGAAAGAGAGGGAGACAGAGGGAGGTAGTTAGATGGAGAGAAAGAGAGAGAGAGAAAGAGAGTAACAGAGAGGGAGTGAGGTACATAGAGGGAGACGGAGACAGGGAAAGGGAGGTACTTACAGAGAGAGAGAGAGAGGAACAGAGAGGGAGAAAGGTACGTAGAAGGAGAGGGAGACAGAAATAGGCAGGTAGTTAGGTGGAAAGAAAGAGAAAGAGAGAGGAACAGAGAGGGAGAGAGGTACATAGAAGGAGAGGGAGACAGAAAGAGGGAGGTAGTTAGATGGAGAGAAAGAGAGAGAGAGAAAGAGAGTAACAGAGAGGGAGTGAGGTACATAGAGGGAGACGGAGACAGGGAAAGGGAGGTACTTACAGAGAGAGAGAGAGAGGAACAGAGAGGGAGAAAGGTACGTAGAAGGAGAGGGAGACAGAAAGAGGGAGGTAGTTAGATGGAGAGAAAGAGAGAGAGAGAAAGAGAGTAACAGAGAGGGAGTGAGGTACATAGAGGGAGACGGAGACAGGGAAAGGGAGGTACTTACAGAGAGAGAGAGAGAGGAACAGAGAGGGAGAAAGGTACATAGAAGGAGAGGGAGACAGAAATAGGCAGGTAGTTAGGTGGAAAGAAAGAGAAAGAGAGAGGAACAGAGAGAGAGAGAGAGAGGTACATAGAAGGAGAGGGAGACAGAAATAGGCAGGTAGTTAGGTGGAAAGAAAGAGAAAGAGAGAGGAACAGAGAGGGAGAGAGGTACATAGAAGGAGAGGAAGACAGAAAGAGGGAGGTAGTTAGATGGAGAGAAAGAGAAAGAGATAGAGGTATATAGGGAGAGAAAAAAAGAGGAACAGAGAGGGAGAGGAAGACAAAGAAAGGGTGCATAGTGGCACAGCTCTTCCCAGTACAGAACTATGTTCCATACGGACTGCCTCTCGAGCAAACGGAGGAATGCATACCCAGTAATACTATAGAACTCCGCCTCACTCGGCCACACTCCGCCTCATTCCGCCTCACCGCTTCTCTCACTCCTTTCACCTTTCACCATCCCACTATTTTTCGCTCTCTATCTTTCCCGCTCTCTTTCTCCCCTCATTTCCTTTCTTCTCCTGTTTTCTTTTTCGCTTATTCTTTTTTTTCTTTCTTTGTCTCTATCTCTATTTATCTACTTCAATATTTTTCAATTCATCCTTTTCGAGCTTCCTTCCTTCCTTTCTTTCTCAATGTATCTCTCTCTTCCGCCCTCTTTTCCCCCTTTATTTTTTCTCTCTCTATCTTTTTTTCTTTTTTTGTCTCTTTCTCTATCTACCTCTTTCATTTTTCTTGATTTATCATTTTCTTGCTCCCCTCCTTGAGTTCTCCTTTCGATTATTTCTCAATTTATTTGTGTCTCTATATTTTCCCTTTTTCTCTCTTACGCTTTTTCCGACTTTGCTCTGACATTTTTCTTTCTTTTTCTCTTTCTCTAGTTAACCCTTCCGTTTTTTCTCAATTTATCCATTTCTCATTTTCTTCGTTTCTCCCTTCCTTCCTTTCCCAATTCATCTTTCTCTTTCTCTTTCTCTGTCTCTGTCTCAATCTCTCTCTATCTATCTATCTATCTATCTATCTATCTCTCCCTCTCTCTCCCTCTCTCTCCCTCTCTCTCTCTCCCTCTCTCTCTCCCTCTCTCTCTCCCTCTCTCTCTCTCCCTCTCTCTCTCCCTCTCTCCCTCTTTCCCTTCTCTCTCGCTCTCACTGGAACTTCATTCTGGAATGGTGTTAAACACAAAATACTCAATTTATAGGAAGATGCCAATTAGCAGAGTAGTTCAGTTGTGAATTAACTGTTGTAGAATACAATTTAAATTGAAACTTTCGAATCGACGAGCTGCTCGTGAAAAGAACACTTTAACTAATTAATACAAAGAATATTTGCCGGGATGTTGAAGGAAATTCTCGCGTGCGGGTTCTCCTTGACGCATTGGTCATCCGATAAGCCAGCAAAGGAGCACACGCTTTTCTAACGATTCCCTTAACTGCACGGGGCACAACAACACCGCAACCAAAAACGGACGGGGGTTAAAGAGGAGAGCATTGAAAGCATTGAAGAGCAAGCGACTGCGCGCAATAAGAAAACCGCCACTTAAGCGTGAATGGAGGTGCTTAATCGACGCC
Source organism: Clusia tigrina (assembly GCA_920105625.2). NCBI lineage: Eukaryota > Metazoa > Arthropoda > Insecta > Diptera > Clusiidae > Clusia > Clusia tigrina. The sequence goes on from OV050032.1 coordinate 189,322,602, forward strand.
GTACGTAAAGCAATACTCGAAGCTATTAAACTGAAGTGCACGCTTAATGAGTGGACACGTTTACAAGCAGCTCAACGTCAAGTGCAGGCCAAAGTTCAATGGTAATGCGGCAGATAATCACACAGCGATGTCTGCCAACGTGTGCCTATGGACACGTTGACAACGTTTCCACGGAAGAGGAAACCGTAGAGCGGTAAAAATTAAAGTTAAATGCACGGATGGCGTAGGAAAACTACAGCACTGTGGATGTGAACAGATTGTGGATAACACCGGACTAGTTAAGTGGAATGCGGAGACACACAAACAGACCATCAAAAGGCAGGTTTCTGGGTACACGGAAATGAGAGGGAAACCGCTGATGAAGGTGGACATTCTAAGTTCCCCACTGATCTCATCACCTCGTTCAGTAGTTTCAGCATAAATGCCGACCGCCATGGTCAATAGGCAGGCTAGTTCTGGAGTCATTAAGTAACGGGTTTCAATCGCGCCCAGGACGTCATGATTTTTAATAGAAATTCGTCTCTTTGAGTCAAAGACTTTTCTTGCTTCCGCCTTTAAGGACATGATTTGTACACCTTATCGACTTTAATGAAACTTAGCACAGTTGCTCATTTTAACGAAGTTCGATTGGTTCGTATCGGAGCTTCCAAGTCCATATAAAATTTGACTTGGAAGCACAGATATTTGTATATAGCAGAAGATATTATTTATTATCAATGTGTCACATACGTTGCCAATGCTGTGAAGTGTCTACAAAATATGATCGTAGCTACTTTGTGGCTTTGGTTTTCTTTTCCTTCTCCAGCAACTAACTTAGGTTACATATCGAACTATCTTCAATCGAACTTTGGTTACATATCGAACTATCTTCAATCGAACTTGGGTTGCATATCGAACTATCTTCAATCGAACTTGGGTTGCATATCGAACTATCTTCAATCGAACTTGGGTTGCATATCGAACTATCTTCAATCGAACTTGGGTTGCATATCGAACTATCTTCAATCGAACTTGGGTTGCATATCGAACTATCTTCAATCGAACTTGGGTTGCATATCGAACTATCTTCAATCAAACTTGGGTTACATATTGAACTATCTTCAATCGAAATTGGGTTTCATATCGAACTATCTTCAATCGAACTTGGGTTACATATTGAACTATTTTCAATCGAAATTGGGTTTCATATCGAACTATCTTCAATCGAAATTGGGTTGCATATTGAACTATTTTCAATCGAAATTGGGTTTCATATCGAACTATCTTCAATCGAACTTTGGTTACATATCGAACTATCTTCAATCGAACTTGGGTTGCATATCGAACTATCTTCAATCGAACTTGGGTTGCATATCGAACTATCTTCAATCGAACTTGGGTTGCATATCGAACTATCTTCAATCGAACTTGGGTTGCATATCGAACTATCTTCACTCAAACTTGGGTTGCATATCGAACTATCTTCAATCGAACTTGGGTTGCATATCGAACTATCTTCAATCGAACTTGGGTTGCATATCGAACTATCTTCAATCAAACTTGGGTTACATATTGAACTATCTTCAATCGAAATTGGGTTTCATATCGAACTATCTTCAATCGAACTTGGGTTACATATTGAACTATTTTCAATCGAAATTGGGTTTCATATCGAACTATCTTCAATCGAAATTGGGTTGCATATTGAACTATTTTCAATCGAAATTGGGTTTCATATCGAACTATCTTCAATCGAACTTTGGTTACATATCGAACTATCTTCAATCGAACTTGGGTTGCATATCGAACTATCTTCAATCGAACTTGGGTTGCATATCGAACTATCTTCAATCGAACTTGGGTTGCATATCGAACTATCTTCAATCGAACTTGGGTTGCATATCGAACTATCTTCAATCGAACTTGGGTTGCATATCGAACTATCTTCAATCGAACTTGGGTTGCATATCGAACTATCTTCAATCGAACTTGGGTTGCATATCGAACTATCTTCAATCAAACTTTGGTTACATATCGAACTATCTTCAATCGAACTTGGGTTGCATATCGAACTATCTTCAATCGAACTTGGGTTGCATATCGAACTATCTTCAATCGAACTTGGGTTGCATATCGAACTATCTTCAATCGAACTTGGGTTGCATATCGAACTATCTTCAATCGAACTTGGGTTGCATATCGAACTATCTTCAATCGAACTTGGGTTGCATATCGAACTATCTTCAATCGAACTTGGGTTGCATATCGAACTATCTTCAATCGAAATTGGGTTGCATATCGAACTATCTTCAATCAAACTTGGGTTACATATTGAACTATCTTCAATCGAAATTGGGTTACATATTGAACTATCTTCAATCGAAATTGGGTTTCATATTGGATTATCGTATTAATATCGCAACTATCAAATCATATCTCTGCTCAGTTAGAGTAGATAATTCAGACATTTGTGTGGGAATTCGACAACTAAACTTGCAGAAGTCGTTTAAGATTCTGCGTTGTTCGCTTTTCGATTCAGTGGCATAGACTTGCGATACCAAGCCAAGAGTTGTATCGTGACACTCGTAGAGGCAAATCATTTCTCTCATAATGGTCGAATCTAGACACTTCCATGAATCATTGCATACTCCGTATTCTGTCACGAAGAACCGTCTAAAAACTGAGGACGAATAATGACACTCGCATGGATTCAAGCATGGCACTCACATGAATCATGACATACTCCGTATTCCACACACTTAACCTTCTAAAAACTGAGGTTGAATGATGGCATTCACAGAGATTGAATCATGACATTCACATAAATCATAACATACTCAGTATTCCATACACTCAACCTTCTAAAAACTGAAAACGAAAGATGACGTTCACAGGAGTCGAATCATGGCACTCACATGAATCTGGACATACTCCGTATTCTATCACGCAGAATCATCTAAAAACTGAGGACATTTAAAGACGTTCACTGTGATTGAAACATGACAATCATATGGGCGAAGTATTTCACTCACAGTGGTCCAAGCATGACACTCACATGAATCATTCCATACACCCAGCCAATTATTGGCGTGTGTCCTGGGATCCAGACTTGGAGTATTTTTTGATATATGTTTATAGGGATATTTCTATTAGTGTTTGGGTAATGCCCGTGATTGTCCATATATTATATTACTTTTAGTGAGGAGTCCGAAGATATTGTGTACCTCCTTCCGTTTGATTTTCTGAGTTCTATGACTGAAAGGGTAGCAATTACTTCCTGCTGAGTACGCTGTGGTGTAGTTAGGCCAGTTTAAAATTGTTGAAAGTGCGTTTTCTGCTGTGACACCCAGTCCAAGTGTTGTTATCTGTTTGAGAATCGTCTGTATATAGCAAAGTTCGATTATTTAGTATCTTTTCAACTGGTGAAAAGCTCCTCTGAACGTTTCTGGTGGAGTATTTTTATGGAATTTACAGAGTTGGACATTTATCATTGCAGACTGAACGGTGTCATGTAGAGAGAGTATACTAAATTTGTTAATAGATGACGGTAGGGGATACCATGTCTTTTGCTTGTGACTACTTCGTTAACTGAGATTAATGATGCTGACTATCTGTGGTTTAGAAGCCTACTGAGTTGCAGAAGGATTATAGCAAAGTGAAACGGTGCAGAGGGACTTCACAAGGAGGGGTTCAATCTCCACTCCTTTGGCTGCTCGTTGTCAACAAAATTCTAGCGCAATTTGACTGGTGACATGTACAGATGACATTACCATAGATATAACGTGGAAATGTGTGTCGACTCTCAACGACCTTATGACCGACACTCTAGAAGTTATAAATAATTGGGCGACGCAGGCGGGCCTAAGCGTCAAACCAGAAAAAATTTACTTGCTGCTTTTCATTTGGAGTTACAAGATCCCGCCATGGAAACTACCAAAGCTGAACGACAGTAGACGAACACTCAAAAGCCCTACCAAGTACTTAGGGGAAACGTAATTTTTGATGGATGGGTGAATAGTAAGCATTGATGGAAGACCAATGTAGAGGAAAGGGTAAAGAAGGCAAACAATGCTCTATACGCTTGCAAAAGGGAGCTTGGATGCCACTTGAGGCCAGTATCGCTCTTTGATGCATTGGTACTAGTGATTGGGAACTCCACACTTTTGGTATCCCACTGTGGCCAGTGGCTTTTGGAAGATTTTCAACTACGTTCCAATCTAGGGAGTGAAAAACCTGCCTCGCTGTCTCTCCCTCTTTCTAGTGTAGTGGACTGCTGTTAGGAAGAATTCCTCCTGTAAACCTAAGGAAAGGGTCCAAAGGCATGCGGCACTGTACGACTGCTGAATGCAAAAACTCCTTTTAGAACCGATTTGATTGTTATGGATGAGGTTGTTACAAACCACCCTAATCTATTGGATAAACTCCATCGTCTTGCATGCGTGGCAGTAAAAGGGGCCGATGCGTAGATGCCCCACTGATGCTCTGCAAGTTATTACGGGCATTCCTCCGATAACGATAACCATTGAGAGGGAGGCCTGTGGTGAAGCCTTACGCCTTAAGGACAACTCCAATATAAAAAGTGCTGACCTATGAGGTTATATGAAGGTACTTGATCCCTTTCTGAATGATCCCCTTATAAGGTTATCTGACCATATGTTGAGAAAAGTATCATTCCCAATACTGTGTAAGCTTCACATCCCTGCAAGAGATGTGTTTGAGGAACACATAACCGAAATTCCACAAGGTATGGTACACTGATGGCTCCAAATAGGAAGACGGTAGTATAGTAGCAGGCATGATGGGACCCTTGTTGCAAAGAGCGCTCCCTGTGGGAATACTCCCACAATATTTCAAGCGGAAGTCTTTGCCGTCGAAGTGTGTATCGGAGAATGTCTGCGTAGAAGAAGGCAAGTTTTTATACATTATGTCACACAGCCAGGGTGCTCTTAGGGGACAGGAATCGTCCCACTATACGTCCCGAATGGTTCCAGATTTTCATAAAATCCTAAATGAACTGGTCAAAGACAACAATGTCACAATTTGCTGGGTGCCTGGAAATGAAGGACACGCTGGGAGTAAACAGGCGGACTGCCGCGCCAAAAATGGCATTCTGGAATCTTACTTACACTTATATAGACTTATAGACTTACTCAGAAAATGGGAAGTAACTCAGATAGCTACTCACTGGCAGCCTGCTTCGGGTCAAAGCAGGCAAAGAGATTTCTTACCCCCAACAGAGGTATCAACAGAAGGATAATGATAATAATACTTTTGTCCTAGTAGTTTGCCATATGGCCGACACTGGGACCTAAAAGATCTTTTGTGTCTTACTACATTTATCATTACTGATCCATGTGATCACAACTGTCCGATCTACGATACTCTATTGATTTAATACCGGTATTTCTTGCGTAATGCCATAGCATTTCGTCCGTTTGGGGAAGTCAAAGCATCCCAATTAAAGTCATCAGGTCCTTTTCTACTTCGATGTTCCTTGTCTAAAGAAAGGACGTAGTTGAAAATCATGTTCCTTCATTATCTTTTCCGCTTTATGGATGAATTTGAGAATGTTGAGAATGGAGCATTCTTTATTTCTTCCAGACCCAGCTGATCGGGGTGGAATATGTTCATTCTAGTTCTTGCCAACGCAATGCAGTTGCACAGTATGTGCTCTGTGGTTTCTTCTCCTTCTTCTAGACAGAGCCGGCACTCCTTATCGTCCAAAATGTGGATTTTAGTCAGGTGATATTTCAGGTAGTAATGACCTGATAGAAAACCCACTATTTTCCCTATGCTTGCTTTGCTCATATGTGAGTGAGTGGCCTTACCAGTATTTTGGCTTGGCAAAGTCCCTCTATCCCTTTCCAATGTGACATACTCCAAAAGGATACTAACCCTGAACCGTGATCATCTTAGGACTCTAGTGGGGTATCTGACAGGGCACTCCATACCTAAGCTATCACTTTAACAAAATAGGACTGTCAGACCTAACTGGCTGCGGATTCTGTGGTCACATCTCTGAAACATCAAAACACATTCTATACGAGTGTCCAATGAAGAAAAGTAAGAGATTACAATTTCTGGGGGAGTTCTTCTCCCACAATTTGGAAACTTCAATCTTCCAAAGTGCTTCAGTGTATAAAAGCCTTTAGTTAGAGTGAATTATGGGAACTATAGGGCTGATGAGTTAGCCAGACGGGGCACCAAGCGGGGCAGTGGTTATCAAGCAGAAGTCCTAGCCATAAAGGAGGTAGCCGTCTACTTAAGTAGACACGCCGTAACAACGACCATTATAAATATCTACTCGGATAACCAGGCGGCCATCAAGTCAACGAACTCGGTGGCACTGAAATCAAAGGTTGCTCAGGACTGCGAAAGATGCGAGTTTCTCAGTTTAAGCCCTATAAAAACCAATGAGCCCTAAATGATATCAGTACCATTTTCAGGGTACGTCTAATATGGGTTCCGGGACATAGGGATGGGTGCCCAAACGAGGCACCAACCTTCCTTTATGCACAGACAGATGCGAGTTTGGAATACCAATTGCCACCTGTAAACTGATGCTGAAGGATAGGTTCGTGCGTGAGGTCAATAGGTCTTGGGCACACGAGGGCATTTGTTTAACGATCAGGCTAATGAGGCCAGAGCTTGATAGAAGGAAATCTAGGGACTTGCTTGCCCTGTCCAGAGAAGATATCTCTAAGGTCGTGGCTTGTATAACTGGTCATTGGCTATTCGGCAGGCATATTCTCAGGCTGGGAGTATTCTCTCATGAAGACTGCAGGAGCTGTGGGGAAGAGGAGTAGGAGGAGACTGTGGAGCACCGCTTCTGTAAGTGCCCCGCTCTGGGTAGAAGCTTTTAACTCTCTTACAGAAGTGTCAGGTGCTCTCTTACAGCAGGTCAAACAAATCCTGCTCTTTATTAGGGCTTCGAAATGGTTTGACGAGTAACTCAGGGCTCCGTTGTTACGCGTTGGTATCACAATAGACCTGAGTGATTTGGTCTGTAGATTGGTTACCACGATAACCCTAACCTAACCTAGGGTGCATTATGAGCTTTTACAGGCCTAGGTGAGTCTTAGGACAGCCAGTCAACCTACCTACCTAGAGTGAATTGTAGGGGTTAGCAAAATAGCTCCTTACGGGCCGAGGTGCTTGGACTCCATGATATATTAAATATCAAATACTAGTTTATTGGATATGATTCTGTCCATCAATTTTGCACAACATTCATTTAGCGATATTTGCCTGAAGGACATAATAAATTGATTGGCCTGTGGGACATAATATGTTTTCGTCGGATTGGGTTTGATTATTGGGACTGTGACCAAGGTTTTGAATGATGGAAGGATATGTGAGTTGAATTATGTTATTATGAAGATTGAAGAGTATTTTAGAGAACTTAAGTTGCATATCCTTGGTGGACTTAAGTTCCATATCCTTGCACATATCCTTAGCAAGAAGGATACGCATCCTGTTTACTAAGGATATGTTGTCTAGACCTGGTGTACTTCCTTTCAAGCTGAGTCGAGTGGAATGCGACAAAGACCTGGTGTACTTCCTTTCAAGATGTTCAAACCTGGGTGGAATTCAATAGGGTAGTTGCTGCCTACTGATTTTCTTCTTCTATATTTTTATTACGTTTATAATTATCAGTTAACTTCTATAATTGTATGCCTTGTAACTGAGTCTTTCTCCGCTTGTATTGTAGTATTTGATTCTATTCCAATTCAAGTTGAACTTTGATTTTAGTTCTTGTGGTGAAATATTTCCACCAACAATTCGGTGTTCCCCTAGGTAGGTGGGAGTGGACGCCTAGTTTGCCAAAAGCACACTTGAGCACACCTAATGGCCCATTGTGATACCACGGTGTCGAGCCGTTCAAGCACTGACTAAAAAGTTCTCGTACTTGGGATGGTGATAGTCTGCGCAAGGACAGCGCTGGGGGTGTTCTCCCAACACCTCCAACAATATTTATATTACGCCCAGCGAACAACATGCTTGCCACTCAAACATGCATCAAAATCGCACAAATAATGCAATCCCCTAAACTGTTTAAACTTTAATAAGCACTTGACCCCAAGGACCACCCACAAATTGTGTGTACAGCCTGCGAAGGGGCCGTCTCAGCTTTCGTTCCGTAGGCAATTTTGCACCTGCCATTGAAAACACTTAATTTGCGCTATTTATAGGTGATAAGTGCGACCCGTCGTCGTTGATTGTTTGTGGCACTTTTAAAGACCTGCGTGTATCCTGCGCATTGTTTCGGGAGCAGTCTGTATCGGAGGCGTTTTGTGTGAATACAACATGAACTTCGAGATGATGCTAGGAAGGATGCTGTCGTTGTTCATTATTTATGCGGATATATTTCCACTCACGCATTCAATCAATCGGGCAGAGTTTTAATCCTTCCTTAAACCTGTTCGCTTCTCCGTTAGAGCGCAGCCAAAGTTATAATTGGCTTATGAGATTGGGCATCCTAATTCACCTTTGTCGAAGACTGTAATCAAATAGCCTACAAATTAAATAAACTCATGGGGAATGCCATTAGCAGAGTGTATAAACGTATTCTTAAACAACTTTTCTTGCTTGTCCTTTGCCTTTATTTTCCTTGTTTGCTTGCATGGGTTTTCTTTTTTTAATTTGGAATATTGCCACGGTAAAAACCAGCAGGATTAACTCTGGGGAAGAAAGAGCATGTATCACTGAAGCTTGTTTAGTTTTTACTAAATACCTTTAACTGATTTATAAAACCGCCTTCACACACACACACACACATATATTCTCATAGATACTCACACACTCACACACCCATGGACACATGTACTTAGCCCGATAGATGAATGGATGGATGCATGGATGGATGTGGATGTGGATGTGGATGTGGAACAGCCACAGACAGTCAGGCAGGCCATCTCTAACGAAACGAGCACAAAAAGCAAATCAACTCAAAGCTACAACAACGAGACGGTTGACAAGACTTTAGATACGCACAAACAACGCAAATAAACCGACAAAAAGGATATGGGTGGGCGCTGGGGCAAGGGCGAGAAAGCAAAACTTTCTGTTCAACTTGTGTGCCCCAAACGAAAAATTTTGTGTTTGAACTCCCAAATGAGATGATTTCATTTTCAGAACTAAATTGAACAAATATACTACGTCGAAGCGAAGGACCGAGCGCACTTCTACGAATGGAAGAAGCCAAGCAAAATACGCTGAGATGCGATGGGGATATGAACAAACACGAAATTAAAATAATAAAGGAGCAAGCCAACAGCCAGCGCAGGAACCGGAGCGGAAGTCGGTGCGGCAATGGCAGCGGCAGCGGCAAAAACCAAACCAATGGCAGCAAGTGAAGATGGACGTGCTGACAACCGAACGCGTGTTTGACAAGCAAATGTACCCAAACGGCGAAATTCGAGAGAAAAAAGCACGAGAGAGAACACACAAAAAATGAATGAAGATACAAAAAAATCAACGGCAAAAAAGAATTGAATCAAGTAAAAATCAATGCAAGCAAGAATTTACAAATGGGAAAAAGGACCAAAATTTAAGGAAAACAATGCATGAAAAATATAATCGCAGATTATAAATTAAAAGCAACAAAACTCAACAAAAGAAACGAAGGAACGAGGAAGAAACTTTCAAATCGCCAACAAATTAGAACAGGAAAAAAATTTTAATAGTGAGAAAAATTTAAATAGGAAAGAAATGAAGATAGGAAAACACATTAAAATAGGAAGAAGAATTCCAATAAGGAAGAAATAGGAATAGAAAAAAGTAAAGACAACACAGTTTACCAGATTTTTCCTACAAAGTGCCAATAAAACAAACACCTCAGCAACAATTTCCAAAACACAACACAAAAGTCACGCTGCTCCGGGTACCAGGTCAGAATGGTATCACCGGGAACGCACTTGCTGACCACGCAGCCCGTTATTTTGCATCAACACTCAACTTTCAGTTGGAGGCACTATACAAACACGATTTCATCACGATTAATAATGCCATATAAAAGAGAAAACGGAAGGAGAATGGCTTCACTTCAATCACCGGTAGACTCTGCTCAACCCTACACTCAGGAAAGTCTCATATCCAAGCAATATTCAGCGCCACCAATCAACCCTTTAGTCTCGTTTGAGTATCGGTCACACTCAACTGACTCATCAACAACTACTGACAAGGGAACCAATGTCAACATGGCCATTCTGTCACATCACGACCTCAGTGGAACACATCCCGAGAGAATCCACATACACACAAAGTTTCAGAGTAGAACATTTTAACTCGATAGATCCTTACAATAACTTAAGACACATGTCCTTTGTAAATATACTGACGATACTATACTATAATGTTCCATTAGATTGCAAATCACATAAGAAACTATACTTATATTATCCAAGATTTTGGAGAGGAAGCTTAATTGGAAATTAAATGTAGAGGATAGAGTGAGAGAAGCATCAATAGCACTCTATTGAGTACGCTGTCTCCCTACTACACTACTCTACGTGTAGGAAGACAGTAGGACTAATATGAGATATATCCATTTTTACAACAGGATTTATGAGGAATTTGCCAGAGCAGTCGAACTCACAGATGGTGATATTTTGGCTTGACCAAAGTGGCAGATTCCACTCGCCAGCTGCAACTCAGGAATGTCACTGATTTGGAAAGTTGTATGAAATCAAGAATACAACAACACTGGGAGAAGTCGCTATACTTAACGAGTTCGACTCAGTCCGCTTATGTCACGTAACGAGTTGGACGGCGCAGCCAAAAGCCAATTTTCATGGTTTGTGACTAAAATAAGGACTTCTTTCGTTAGCAAAATTTTAATACAGTTGAACCTCGATTATATGGGGTTTCATTAACCGGGAATATGCCTTGGGGCTTGCATCATTACCTCTCTTTACTGTGATTTACCTCTATTATTCCTGATAACTATAATATATATGTCCTAATAATATATAATGTTCATTTTTTAATATTCAGGAAGAAACATTGTTGTTGTTTTCTTCTGCGGAGCATCTATTCATATTCAGGGATTCCCCTGTTTTACATTTCTATTAGGTAGGTAGGTTGGGATCACCTCTTATGTCACTGCCCATCATTGAGCAGAAGAAGAAATCGCCCCATTTCTTACAAGTCTGACAGAGCTGTCATCCTTTAATATTAGGGACATAGCAAGGTTCATCAAACTATCAGGATGGTAGTTTCCTGCCACTTAATGGGGGAGTCGTACCTTTCCCAGCACTGTCCTTGAGCTGACTATCACCATCTCAAGTAAGAGAACTTTTTAGTCAGTGCTTGAACGGCGCCACACCATGGTATCACAGTGGGCCATTAGGTGTGCTCAAGTGTGCTTTTGGCAAACTAGGCTGCCACTACCTCCTACCTACCTAGGTAGCTTGGGCAGCGGCATCACCAAGAAAACTGTGATGCCACTTAGACCACGAGTTGGGTTCGTTGTGACCCGCAAATGCGAGGCATGACTACGGTTCCCCCTTCAGATTGAACCAACCTCACTGAGCCTTTTATAAAGCGAAGAAGCTTGTTAACCCCTGACTGAATAGACTTGCTAAGCAGTGGAATGCTCGTAAACGTTCCCTATTTCTAGCAAAAGCTGGACATGTACAGAAGAGTTGCCGGACCGTTTCCAGTTCCTCCTCGTTCCTGCAGTTGCGACAGATATTATGCGTATCTCATTCTTTTTGAATGATTTCCTATTAGACAATGTCCCGTGAGAGCTCCTGTTACAGTCCTAATTTGTAGTCTATTGAGTCTAATGATGTTTTTGGATTGACGCAGATTTGGCCTCGGCCATGTTTGCCTGGCGATTTCGCAGGTAGTGGCACAGATCCACCTTTGATTGGTAGAGTTGGTTAGTGTCTCCCTTATGAGCAGCTTACAAGCTGCGAGAGGTGTACCCACATGCCCACTAACATTTAGCATACAAGTGCCATCTCTCGCAAGTTGATCAGCCCAGCCTTGTTGTTCCCTAGTATATCCCTATCACCTGTTACCCAGCATAAATGGATGTGGAATTGTTTAGCCCTCTCATTAAGAGATCGGCGACAATCTAACACACTCCTTGATGTTATTTGGAATACATCCAAAGCAAGTTTAGTGCAGCTTGGCTCTCTGATAAAATGCAAATATCCTTACCGCTTATCTCACTTATCCTCAACCAATTCAAGGCTTCGTTAATGGCTGTTAGTTCCGCTTGAAAAACTTGTTGAGGACTTATTATACACAACACCTAAAATGGAGCAGATTTATAATGCAAATGTAACCAGTATATTTTCTTAGTGTTTGCCTCAGAACTCTTTAGCTTGTGGCAGTGAGTATTCTCATCTTCAGAGCATGTAAAGTTCTTTCCCAATTAAACAACTACCCAGGCCACCATAATTCCCATTCATTGATAACCGAAAGAGCATTACAGTCAAATATTTACCACCAAATGGCACATCTGTGATTCAGCCTATCCCGGGGTTACTGGAAGCTTCAAATGTAATCACCACAAACTGATCATCAGAAGACTTGTTTGCTCCAGTAATAGACACAATTTTGTCCAACCTTAAGGCCACCATATGGAGAGCAGAGAATTCGTTGCACAATGCTTCAGCACAGGCTCTAAAAAACGTTTGCAACAAATTACTCAAGATAATGTTGAAGATGCGACAATTACTGAGATACAATCAGTTATAGATATACCGCCTGGTTTGTCGTCTAAAGCTTTGACAAAGTGGATGTAGTGTGACGTTGATATCGCTCCGTGTGCTATTCTATCCGAAGATGAAATTATAAACATGGTAAATCATAAAAATCCAGGTCCAACTGTATTGCTATATGGGTATCATTTGTTTGCCAGTGCTGCCAAGTTTATATAAAGCGGTTTAGTTGATTGTTTGGCAGGCAAGTAATTCAATTGACTGGTTGACTCGATCATGGCTAGTTTGGAAGTCGCTAAACTATTTCACTGTATGGATAATTTAACCACCGCTCAACGCATACTTCAGAGAAGAGAACTCCTTCAAGAGCTGAGAACCGAACAAGTTTGCAAGCTAAATATAAGTATAAGTACAGAGAATTGTACGGCATAAGTAAAAAGAGACCAAAATTGTTCGAGATATTCAATGTTCCGGGCATACCTCAATCATTCATCAGCAATTCAGATGGAGATTTGGCACTTTGTTATTGTGGCTATTTCATATAAATCGGTAAAAAAAATTGTAAATTATAAGGAAATGTATATCAAGTGGGTGATATTGATTACATACATTTATTCTGGAACTTTCGGGGACTACTGCAAGTGTATTTTCCCACCAAACATGGTCCATGAAACTGATTTAGAGAAAGATCCATGGATGAGCAACTTTTAGACTTGACTGGCCACAGTAGAACTCAGCGTCACCAGTTTCCAGGCGTGTCTGAAGGAACATGTTAATATAAAGAATGATCCAAGGTAGATTGGTGGATCCCATGTTGTCCATATAAGTTTACCCCGATATCATAACATATTGGTAGATGTGGCGTGAACATAAAATAGCTGCCAATATATTCCGCAACAGATAGTAAGGCCATAGTTGGCCTTATGGTAAATTCAATCAAACTCCATTTTCACACACAGAACAGCTGTTATAAATGGAACACTTCTATGGCCTTGCTTAGATATACCATATTTGTTTCTGAACGTATTTTTATGATCAGTTGTAATGTTTTTTTATTGCGACAATAGGGGAAATACACACACAAGCATATTTTTTAGTATTCTAAACTTATTAAAACTTTATTGTAACAAAATATTCTGAATTACCGGATGCAATCCAGTGATGGAACTATAAAATCAACTAAATTATTATTGTTATTGGCATACTCAGGTGTAGATTAAATTATTTCAGGGTGTTATACAGCGCGACCTGAAAGATCTATTGATCTATCTATGAGGATAGTCTACAGATCTTCTGCCAGGTTCATTTCCGACAGGAATTCATATATTTATATCAGGTGTAATAGGAAGTTAAGCGTATTAATTTGACATATTTCAGATGCTTCGTAACTGCTTTCATAGGAAGTTCCACACAACACTCAACACCACGTTGAGGCAAGTTTAATTGTCCAATAATAGCACCACGTAAGTTGGGAATAGTTCATTGTTCTATAAATGAAACGTCAATGCCACAACTTTAACAGTACCACACGCTTTGTCTCTGAGATGGTACCAAAGTTTCTTCATGTTTTCATGGGAACATTGTGGGTACTTTAATTTCCTATTCGTTTCAACTTTCAAGTGAATAATTTAAACAACCTTATCAATGTCCTTTACAATTATCGTTGGTTTGCCATTTCTCGCTTTGTTCTATTGTTTAGGTAAACCACACTTTCATCCGATTAACTGTGGTATTTTATTTAGACCTGAGAACATCTTTTGACATCACTTGCTTTTAAGACTTGAGAACATCTTTTGATATGAAAACATGAACAACTTCGCGAGTTGGCGGGTTAAAGTCGGATTCAGCCTCTTCAGTTTTCAGGCGTGCTTTAAGGGACATGTCAATATGTAGAATGATGCAAACTAGATTCAAGCACAATACCACGTGTAAAGTTGTTCAAGAATAACAAGAATTTCTGTCGATATTATTGAATGCCATCATCCCTAAACCAGGGACATGGAAAATAGTTCGCAGTTGTATAGAATATTTGAATCAGGGCACAACATCAATTACATCAGGAACTTTCTACATGTCCTTTGGCTTTCCAGCTAAATACTATAGAGAAGCTTTTCTCAATGAACCACTTATAAGACTCTCTATCTTATTAGTAGAATTAGTAAGTCCTGATCTCTACCAGGGACCAAACTCTATTGAACTCATTGCATTCCTACCTAAATATTGGAGGAGGAGTTTACAATCATAATTTGGCGAATCCGCTGCACTGTGAGGCAAGTTTCTGGTATTGATATTGTACAAATTTCATCGAGAAGTTGAGAGATGGTTTCAATGATATCACCAGTATTAATCATTGCTCCAATTGCAATGTTTTAAACGGTATCAATGATGAAACCAGTATCAAGGACGAAAACAGTTTCAATTATGAAACCAGTTTCAATTATGAAACCAGTTTCAATTATGAAACCAGTTTCAATGATGAGACCAGTTTCAATTATGAATCCAGTTTCAAAGATGAAACCAGTTTCAATGATGAGACCAGTTTCAATTATGAAACCAGTTTCAATGATGAAACCAGTTTCAATGATGAGACCAGTTTCAATTATGAAACCAGTTCGAATGATGAAACCAGTTTCAATGATGAGACCAGTTTCAGTTATGAAACCAGTTTCAATTATGAAACCAGTTTCAATGATGAGACTAGTTTCAATGATGAGACCAGTTTCAATGATGAGACCAGTTTCAATTATGAAACCAGTTTCAATGATGAAACCAGTTTCAACGATGAGACCAGTTTCAATGATGAGACCAGTATCAATGATGAGACCAGTATCAAGGATGAAACCAGTTTCAATTATGAAACCAGTTTCAATGATGAAACCAGTTTCAATGATGAGACCAGTTTCAATGATGAGACCAGTATCAAGGATGAAACCAGTTTCAATTATGAAACCAGTTTCAATTATGAAACCAGTTTCAATGATGAGACCAGTTTCAATGATGAAACCAGTTTCAATTATGAAACCAGTTTCAATGATGAAACCAGTTTCAATGATGAGACCAGTTTCAATGATGAGACCAGTATCAAGGATGAAACCAGTTTCAATTATGAAACCAGTTTCAATTATGAAACCAGTTTCAATTATGAAACCAGTTTCAATGATGAGACCAGTTTCAATGATGAAACCAGTTTCAATTATGAAACCAGTTTCAATGATGAAACCAATATCAATGCTTCAATCAGTCCGACTGAAACTGAACCTGAATCTGAACAAGTTATCGAAATGGTTAGCATTCAAAACATGTATGAAAAAAAATATCCTGGAATTTTTCAGGACTGCAAAAATATAAAGGACGAAAACAGAAACAAAACATTAAAAAACATGCACACAAAAACACGTGACAACAACAAAAAAAAAATTGGGAAAAAATTTAAATGAAGAAATACTGGGGAAAAAAATAGGAAAAAACCTAAACTAAAACTACACAAAAAAGAGGGAAAAAACTAAAGAAAAAATGAACATACACAAACAAAAACAACACCAACAGAAAGGGAAAAAAATTTACAGAAGAAAAGCGTAAAAAAATCCAGCAAGCTCACGACACAATGACAACAAAATGTTTATAACACCAGGGAGACACAAATACAATAATACATCATGGAGCGGTGTCAAAATCGAAATGCTGACTAACGCCAGGCACACAAGGCATGCGGATATGATGTAGCAAGCGCCAGCAAGGAGCAGCACACAAGTGAAAAGGCCAACAAGCAGCGCTGCCCCACCGAACAGGCAAACAGCCAGCCAAGCAACCCACACCATGCACACGAACAGCGCCACCACCACCACCACCACCAACGCCAGCAACACCACCAACGCCAGCACCACCACGAACACCGCCATCACCGCCATCACCACCATCAACATCCCCACCACCATCAAAGCGGCAACAACAACAGCAACAAAATTTATAACAGCACCTCTGTTCGCCGCTGTACGAGCAAGCATGTCCTTTGCAGAGCTCAGGCGGGCCGCAGCAGACTCACTGGCTGTAGCCCCAGCACAGGCACAACACACGGAGCTCTCAGCTCAACATTAGCCACCCAGTGGGAAAAGCCAGCCACGGGCAGCTGTGACAGAAGGCCATGTGAGTATATATATGGCCATGGCGTCATTTGAAGTCGGGAAATGTCCTGCCTGACACAGAACAAGTAGCTACACTCTACTTTCGGTTATAAGAGATGATTTAAGCAGGAATAACGTAATTTACATGGCTTCAAGAGAACTGTGTGAAAACAGGTTCACTAACGAACTAGTCGAGTTACGTTTATGTTGAAACCTAGTTCAGATCTTGATTCAGCACAGTGATAGTTCAAGGACTGTCCAGTATAAAGACACTGAAAGCCGGTCACAGGTAGCCATGATTGGGGCACCAAACTACTGCCTCTCGAGCACTAAAGTGGCACATCATGTGCTCGCACTAAAGTCGCATATCATGTGCGAGTAACTGAGCTAAGAAAGAAAGCTCTCGGGTGCATGTGAGTGAGTTATAAAGAATTGATATAGGAGTAGAATAGAATGTTGTTTAACCATGCTTCTGTCATCATTAAGTAGATGAGTTCTAAGTAGGCGTGTCTGTTACAGAACACATTGGTCTCCTTTCTTAGCCAAATGTGCTATGAAGGTTGGGTTTAAACTCCAAAAACCGCAACTCAGTGGGTTGTACCAAGAAATATTCTACTTAAGACACATACAACAGTTACCGTTTGAGCTCCCATAAACCCGAATCCCACCATCGATTTTAGTTATAGGAGCCAAACATGCCACTAGCTGAGCATCACCGATGCTGGAGTAGAGAGTGATGTCCAACTGGAAAATATATTAGCTCCATTAGCTCCACATAACGAACAAATGTAGTACTCGAATTGTTGGAGTTCTTTTATGCTGGCACTGATTGCCCTTCTCCTGATTCCCCCCGCCCCTTCCATAACCATATCGTATAGAATTGCCGCCTACTTTAAGGATACAGTGCTTTCGTTTGGAAGCTGTTTGAATGTGATACTACCACATATTTCGAAATGAAAGCTTCCAACATCTAAAGCAGGATGCTTATGCTCCCTAACCGATAGCAAAGGGAGGTAGTGATTAGATTATTTTAAATTATAATTAATATAAAAGTTAGTAATAAATAAATAAATTATTCTCCAACTTAATAATAAGTAAATAAATATCCTCAAATTTTATACTAAGTAAATAAATATCCTTGAACTAAATAATAAGTAAACAAATATCCTCAAACTTAGTAATAAGTAAACAAATATCCTCAAACTTAGTAATAAGTAAACAAATATCCTCAAACTAAAGAATAAGTATCCAACATAAACATCCTTAAATTTTATAAAAAGTCCACAAATGTCCTCAAATTTTATAATAAGTCAACAAATATCCTCAAACTAAATAATAAGTAAATAAATATTCTCAAACTTAATAATAAGTAAACAAATATCTTTAAACTTAAAGAGTAAATAAATATTCTCCCTAAAAATATGCTTCATTTTTAATGTGATTTGATTGACATTTTGATTTCACAACCCAACTGCACAAATATAAGTAGGTACGTAACTTAATATTACTGCCTACTCTTAGGGTGTTCAATTATTCTACACGGGATACAGTATACTCTCTGATAGAGATACAGACAATAGTGAAACTTTGCGTCGGACTACAACTTTCATTTAACTTGTTTCGTATTTAAGGGATGTAGATAAAGATGGAGAGTGGGTCTACTACAATGACAAAGTCATTATCAGTCCAACATACCGTTGAATTATGAGGTGTGGAAAATTTTCCCACTGGGAAATGCCGCTTTGCTGCGTTGCTTGATACGCACACTCTCTTCACACAGGCACAAGCAAACGTGTACGCAGGTACACACACCGCCGCAGTTATAATTAGTATGCACTTTTGTAGTTCATACAAACCAATTTGTTAGTCGCTCTAACAGTCTCGCAGTGCAACGCGCTAACGACGACGCGTTAGACCCATTTTAATGTTTAAGCTCGCAAAAGATATGTTTAAACACATTTCAAACAATTTGTTTGTTTCTTCTATTGTGTGTTTCTCCTTTCCACTGCAAGTGTAAAGGATTTGAATTTGACAAGGACAACCGCTGTGTGGAAGCCACAAGTGAAATTAATAGTAAAAATGCTGATAACTTGGTGCTAGAATGAGATCACATGAGTGGTGCGCGAACGCAGCAAGGACATGAACCCGCAAAAACCAAAAAAAAAAAAAACTAATAAAAATAAACCACAAAAAACAGTTTTTTAAATGAAACAAAATAAAAATCTTGTGAAAGAACTCGGCAATACGCTGCGGAGACTTTGTTAACAGCGTGTGTGACGGAGTGAGTGAATGGAATTGTTAACAGCGTGCTACTGAACACTCGCGCGCTTGCAAGCGCACTCACACACTCTCTCTCATTCACATTTCCTTAAACAGCTACATTCACATGCACATTCCCATCCGCATTCCCATTCACAACCACAGTCCCACTCGCCACTCATACGCTCCCAAATCTAAGCTCTCCCATTTTGCCTGTGCCTGTGTGTCTCTCTTGGCCTGCTGCCTTATGCAACAGATGTTACAGTTGTCGTAGTAAGTTCAGAATTTTGGTCACTTCGAGTTTATAGTAATAAATGTTCCGGGTGTCCTTGATGTCCTCTATACACTATATAGTTGTACCTATAATGTGGTAACCATAACTTAGCCAGGCAATGGTGCCCTGCCTTACAATAATGTTCCTAGTGCTACTGATTAATACAGGCAATGTGTTTATAAAGCCAAAGGAGCCGTGAAACAATCCGACCGCTTACATAACCTGTCATTTAACCGGTAGTTAATAATATAGCCTAAAAGTAGGCCAAGATACCTTTGAACGGAACGGTAACAGGTTTTCCCGGTAGTAGTTATATCAATGATTTTATTACTTCAATTCACATTATTTATATAGCCTAAATATATACCAAGATAAATGTGTGACAGTTTTTCCTGGAAGTAGTGAACTCAAAATTTCCATTAATGCACTTCACTTGCAACACGCCTACTTTTATGGACCAACATTATAGCAGATTAAATAACAAGAACCACAGATCTGCGGTAAATTGTGCAGTGAATCAGGAATCAGGAAATGTCTTGCAGCCACCTGAAAATATGCTGCAGTTTCAGGAATCAGGAAATGTTTTGCTGCCACCTGAAAATATGCTGCAGTTTCAGGAATCAGGAAATGTTTTGAAGCCACCTGAAAATATGCTGCAGTTTTTAAGCCACATTGAAATGAACGCCAGTCCAATTGATATGCACAAAGCACAGCATACTTTCAGGTGCCTCTGATAAATCTCACAAGTGTATTAGCTCCAGAATTCCTATAAGAACGTTCGTTTTGAGGAACAGATGAGGTCATTTTTAGCACAGATCCTTTACAGGCAATCAAGTGGTAGCTTTATTATACATAAATATGTTGATACATAAATCTCGTCCAAGGAAAGATTTCAACATGGTTTACTTAAGCTTAGGTCCTTATTAGGTCACATAAGCTATAATGGCATCCTCTATTATTTTGTTTATTATATTAGTTATTATTATTAAAGTTATTTATATCTTAATTGCAATTGAAATAATAATTAAAGCAAGCACTGTCTGTCAGGGTTAGGAATATCGGCCTACAAAGCATTATATTTGTGACATTCCACTCAATAAGAGGGCACCAAACTTCGTGTCATCTCACAGACAATGCTGCAATTGTCTCTCACATTTAAGGAAGTGATGATGTAATAGTCTCCCCAGAACATAGAACAAGACCCCTCTTAGAGCTTTGTATTATCATGTCGATACTTCCTCTTCCACATAAACGCCTCCATATTGTATTGTCACATGTGCCACGCGAAAACTCCCATATAAGCAACAACGAAGTGTTAAATCGAATATGTTTGCTATGTCGTCCAACATGAAAGTTCGTTTCGTCTCACACAATGATGTCATCCTTTTAAATGTATTCTCCTTGTTCTGCTTTTGTGTCTGCCGTTACAGCATCTTCAGACTTTAAGACTATTGTACAACGCGTCGTGTGCCTCGTAGGCAGCGTTTCATGTGCGACTTCACCAGTGCGACCTTGATTGTTGCATTGAGTTTTGCCATTCTAATCACACTTGCTCCACGCACATGAAATCTTTTCTATTTATATGCCGCTTACATGACGCCTGCTGCTGCTTACGGACTTCAAAACCGCCGCCCACTCTCGCTGAAGAGTGTGCCTTTCATTCCACGCTTCTAATTAGTGCGCTCTGTGGAAGAGTCCGGGCAGTCCAAGCAGATGCGCATTAGTTTATGTTAATTTTATTATATATTTTTGTAGAATTTGTTGTCGACGCAACACAATTTCTGGTGTATTCCGGGCAAGTCCATTAGAAAAGGAGCAATATTGTAATAGTTTTCAGACTTATTGACTATTCATAGAACGATGTTGCTACGAGTACATTCTTCTGAAGTCTGTAGGTTGTCTATTTCACGCTGATTTAGTGTTTATATAGAAGAAACAATACTCTAATTCTAGGAAAGAGTGTTGCCAAATAACGAACTTGAGTGAGAAAGCCATATTACGACATATCTTGATCCCAGCTGGGTCTCAAAGCATCTGGATTTGAAATACGAGTATTGCAATTATCTTTTTCCTTTGAGTATCTCCAAGCATTCATCTGGCTTCCAAATGATCGTGTTGATAGGAGCGTGCCACAATATTCCAGTCGCATGACACTTTCCTCACTTTCCTCACTTTCTCAGCAGGACTCCTCAAAGCAGAAGATGATGGACGGTATTCAAGGACAACAACCACTACAGTGGCCTGTGAAAACCTCAGATTTGGCTCATACATTCGAACGTATCCAGTTGCAATTCTTCTGAGGTAATCAATTTCGCAGGCACTTAAGACACTTCAACATGACGGCGACTTCTGTGTTGGTCACGATGTTCGCTTGCTCAGTTATTGACCAATGTGGGGATTGCATTAACACCCAGTTTTCCAGAGCAACTCTATGATGGCCGTACCTTATGGGTCTATCATATCATGGACTATAATTTTATCAGGTAACCCCAATGCGCGCTGATGAATCAAGGCCCAGTTTTTCAGAGCAACTCTGTGATGCACTTACCTTAAGGGTCTATCATATCAAGGAGTATAATTTAATCAGGTAACCCCAATGCGCGCTGATGAATCAAGGCCCAGTTTTTCAAAGCAACTCTTTGATGCCCGTTCCTTAAGGTTCTATGATATCAAGGAGTATACTTCCATAAAGTAACCTCAATGCGCGCTGATGAATCAAGGCCCAGTTTTTCAGAGCAACTCTTTGATGCCCGTACCTTAAGGTTCTATGATATCAAGGAGTATACTTCCATAAAGTAACCTCAATGCGCGCTGATGAATCAAGGCCCAGTTTTTCAGAGCAACTCTGTGATGCCCTTACCTTAAGGGTCTATCATATCAAGGAGTATACTTCCATAAAGTAACCTCAATGCGCGCTGATGAATTGAGGCCCAGTTTTTCAGAGCAACTCTTTGATGCCCGTACCTTACGGGGCTATCATATCAAGGAGTATACTTCCATAAAGTAACCTCAATGCGCGCTGATGAATTGAGGCCCAGTTTTTCAGAGCAACTCTTTGATGCCCGTACCTTAAGGGTCTATCATATCAAGGAGTATACTTCCATAAAGTAACCTCAATGCGCGCTGATGAATTAAGGCCCAGTTTTTCAGACCAACTCTTGATGGCCGTATCGTGTTAATGAGTATAGTTTCTTGAGGTAACCCCAATGCGCGCTGATGAATTAAGGCCCTACACTCCATCTCTCTCTCGCACTACGTACACCTTATGTTACTATCAGGATGTGCACACTTACAGCAGAGCCGAGTGAGAGCGCCAGAGAAATAAAGAGCGAGCGAGAGAGAGAAGGCTCACTGTGGTGTGGGTATATTGCGGTGCGTAGTGGCTCTGTTAGCGTGCTGCTGCTGCTGCAGTTAACATACGCTGTTAGTTAACAGTACAGCGCCTGCAGAAGTGATGAAGATGAATGAGACTTAACAGCACATGGGGCTTTTCTTGTTTTTGTTGTTGTTGTTTTTTGCCTTTGCCTTTTTCTACGGTTGCTCGGTTGACGCTGCTACTATGGATAGACATGTAGTATTGTGTTTTGTTGTGTTTGTTGTTGTTCTTGTTGTAGTTGTTGTTGTTGTTTTATTTGTCGTTCTTGTATTTGATGTTGTTTTTGTTGTATTTGTGCTTTTGTTGTATTTGTGCTTTTGTTGTTTTTGTTGTTGTTATTCGTACGCTACTCTGCGGGATATGCTTTAAGTTACGTGTACTTATGTATGCATGTATGTTTTTGTTGCTTGCTAGATTGCTCGTATGCTCGCACGTATGTGTGTGTGTGTGTGTGTGTGTGTGTGTGTGTGTGTGTGTGAGGATGTGTGTAGACATAATTTTGTATGCGCATACAAAAAAGAAATTAATTTTTTTTTGTGCCTTAGTTACTCCAAATAAAACAACAAAAAAACGAAAAACTTAAATTACGAAAAATATGAGAAGAAGCAAAGCAGCAGAATTTAGTGTGTCCTTTGGTATTGCAGCATTCACATACAATTTACGAAGGATTTTTTAAAGAAATGCAAATTTTTACTATACCTGTTCAAATTTGTAGCAGCTTTATAGGCGCTCACCAACAAAAAATTGCCCTCTGTCACGATTCCAGCGTTTTTCCAAATTTAACAATTTCACACTTCAACTTTGTTCCAAGGGGGGCGGGCGCTTGGGGGCGGCAAACACGCACTCACACGCTCACACAGTCGTTTGGCCGCTACTATTTTAATTGTTAAATTGAAAACAAAGTTAACAGGAATTTGCGTAAATTTCACACAAACACACACACACACGCACACGCACGCAGCCACGTATACGCACACACGTACGCACTCGATTAATGAATTAATAAAAATTCTTAATTATATTATTTGTCGCTTTTGTCATTTAAATTACTGGCAGTGTGTGTGTGTGGCTTTTCTCTTTTTTTGGCGTGTGAATTTAGCGTCCAATAACAGAAAAAAATTATAATTTTTTTTTTTTGTGTTTTTTTTTATATTTTATTTTATTTATTTCATTTTATTAAAAACTTTTTTTGATTTGAAACGCCGTACGCGACGCTGTTTGGAGAAGTAGCGCAGAGCACGCTGCCCGTGACGTTCACACAATTGAGCGTTCAAAAGTCGAATACGTTTATGACAACGAATATGAATGCGAACAAGCAAACGCTGGAAACAATTGCAATCGCACTCGTAGTGGCACTCGTGCTCGCCGACGCCATCGTCAACGGCATCGTCATCGCCATCGCCAGCGCCATCCTCAGCGCCATCGTCAACACACACAGCCCACGGTGAGAGTAAGAACTTTTACTCCATATTGATTATATTTCCTTTGGCCTTCTTAATACACACAGATACGTGCAGTTGGAGCGGCGGAGGGGGTGGTGCTGGCGGTGGCGGTGGCGGTGGTGGTGTTGGTGAAGGCAGCGGTAACGGTGGTACGCCATGGAGAAGCAAACAAACAGGGTTGCCGCTCTTTGTACGTAGTAGCACAGTGGGAGAAAAAAACACACAACAAAAAACAAGGGCACAACTAGTTAGAAGAGCAACGCTCTATGCGGAGACGCCGCAAATGGTAGCGCGCAAATGTTTGTGCGAGGACATGAGCAGTAGTGGCGACACTGCGGCAGCCGAATCACACTGGAAAGTGTCACAAGCGTCAAGTTGACAGTTACACTCATAAACAGAGTGGAGTTCTGTAGGTGCAGGCACAGTGTAACCAGACAGTGATGTCAGCTGGGAGAAGTGCTCCTTGCGTGGCTTGAAAAGTCGGATGAAAGGGAAAACCAACGCTGATCTGTCACATGCGATTTGACAGTTAAAAGTGACGCTAAAAGAAAGAATTGACAGACAATTCTATGATCATTCGTTCTCCCTCTCTCTATCTCTCTCGCTTCTTCACAGTGTAACCAGACAGTGATGTCAGCTGGGAGAAGTGCTCCTTGCGTGGCTTGAAAAGTCGGATGAAAGGGAAAACCAACGCTGATCTGTCACATGCGATTTGACAGTTAAAAGTGACGCTAAAAGAAAGAATTGAAATAGTTAGATCATTTATACTCGCTCTCTCTCTCTCTCTCCTGCTTCCCCACGTTGACAGTTACACTCATAAACAAAGTGGAGTTTTGTAGGTGCAGGCACAGTGTAATCAGACAGTGATCACAGCTGGGAGAAGTGCTCCTTGTGTGGCTTGTCCTTGTGTGGCTTGAAAAGTCGGATGAAAGGGAAAAGCAACGCTGATCTGTCACTTGCGATTTGACAGTTAAAAGGTACACTAAAAGAAAGAATTGAAAGACAGTGCTATGATACTTTATACTCTCTCCGGTGCCCCACTACAATAACTGTCAATTCAACCGAGTGTCAGCCCTCTTCGCCTATCCTGTTCTTCCTTTCGCCCATAAAAAAGGTGTTCACAGTCATCTTTTGAGGAGCACAGAACCTTTTGTGTGTGTTCGACTGAAACTTTTGTGTGCGTTCGACAGAACCTTTTTTAGGGTTTGACAGCAGAGCAGATCAATTGTGTTGCTCCCAGAAATTGACACACCGACAAAAATTCGTCCACCATGGATGAATTGTAATATTTTTTGAAGTTTTACTGATTTATTTTGCAATAATTTTTTAGTTTTATATAAGAAAACTTTTGTAAACCCACACAAAAGTTTTCATATATAAAATATGATATAAGCCGCCCTCTGTGGGCAAGTGGTAAGCATGCTTGACTCACACTCAGAGGGTCGCAAGATCAAATCCTGCCCCGGCCTTGGTCTCAAAAGTGCTTCTTTCTAAAAACACTTTTTCCTAAATTTTGAATTCTTTTGGGACTGTGTGTGTGAGTGTGTGTGTGTGTGTGTGTGTGTGTGAAGACGTTGGAGTTTCCTGGCAACACTTCCAAACAACATGTGCCAGTGTGCGGCATTTGGTGGGGCGGGGGTGGATTCTGTTTCAGAAATTTTATATTTGCGCGCTGTTAAACAAATTGCCACAGAAGAAGAATGTTGCCATACAATTTTAATCTTTCAATTGTTTAAACTTTTTGCATTCTGTACGGTCCCTCTTGCTCTGCTCTGTTCTGCTCTCCACACCACACCACACCACACCACTCCACTCCACTCCACTCCTCTCCGCTACGCTGCTCGCTGCTTGTCTGTCGCGCTCTAACGCACTGTTTCTCTCTGGCGTGGCGGAACTTTGTTGCACTTGTCATCAGCGCTGCAAAGGAACTCTGCCATTAATAATTAAACTCATTCGGTTGCACCGAATGCATTTTGTGCATTTGTGTAAATGTAGTGTTGTTCTTGTTCTTGTTGTTGTTGTTGTAGTTTTATTCTCTTGGTTTTTGTTGTTGGGCCTTTTGCAGCACAACCGACGGCAAACAACCAACCAACCAACTTAACACTCTCCGACTGCGACTGATAGAAGCGTGCTTAAAAGTGTTTCCTCTGCAGCCAGGCTGGCAGCTTGCTCGGCCACCCTCCGGCTGTGGTCTGTCCGTTGTTTTTGCACTGCACCCTTCAATGTGCTTATGCTGGTTGTTCACTGTTATTATTGTTGTTGTTGTTGTCGGTATTGTCATTGCTATTGTTGTTGTTGTTGTTGTTGTTGTCGTAACCCTCTTCACAGTTTTTATATCTTCGGCACTGACTAAGTTTTTATGCGTTGTGCTTGCTGCTATTGTTGTTATTGTTGTTGTTGTTGTTGTTGTTGTTGTTGTTGATGGTTTCTGTTGTTGTTCCTGGCTGTATTCTTATTTGAAACGTAACTGTGTGCGTGTACCTAACTCTTTAATATTGGTTGGATGTAGTGGGGTTGGTGGTAGTGAGGTTGGTGGTAGTGGGGTTGGTGGTGGCGTTGGTGGAGTTGGTGTTATTGGTGGTGTCGTTGTTCGTGTTGGTGCTAGTGTTCTTTTGTTGTTTATCCTCTCCAAGTGTTTAGTGTTGGGGGTTCCTGGTGTCGTTGTTGTTGCTGTTGCTGACTTTGTCTTTCTGTAATTACAACATCAATTTTCAACTTCAACATCATCCCTTAAAATTTTAATTGCTACGCTTACGCTACGCTTACCCTCTCCCCAACATTCACACTCATTCACTCACTCTCGCTCTCTACTTCTCTCCTTTTCTCCTCCTCTCACTCTCTCTCTCTCTCTCTCTCGCTCTCTTTCTCTCTCCCTCGCTCTCTCTCTCTCCATTGTTCTCAGGTACTTTCTCACTCTCCTTGTCACTCTTCTCTCTTTACGTGTTTGTTTCATAGCAACGCTTCGGCTTTGTTGCTCTACTGTTAAGTTTACAACTTTTTGCAATTGGTTGGCAACACTGCCACTGTTATTTTCCCATTCACAAATATGTTAAATGGAAACACATCATCCCTCTTTCTATAGTAGAGCGTGCGTTTTTGCAGCATGTGTACCACTGTACATATGTGTAATCCACGTGACCGACCGATTCACGTTGATGCCACTGGCCTACCTCCCTCCCACCCCCACCATGACTGGTCTGTACTTGTCAACTGTCAAAGGCATTCACTAATAAATGACATTAGTTCAATATCACACTTTTTCACAGCTACGACAGATCTCAGCTGTCAAAGCAAACGCCCGCCGTGTCGCAGTCAGCACGGACCATGGTGAAATCATTAGCAGGTGAACACCAACAGAGCCTCCGGTCACAGAGTGAAGTGTTTTATGTGTGAGTTGGATGTAATTGAAGTTCTTTCTATGTCTTTATCATGTTGCTATAGAGTGACGATGAATTCCTTTGGTAAGAGTAAGTTTATTATCCAGAGTTTGCACTCCTTGCACACAGCATGAACTTACAGAATTCTTCATCGTTGATTGTCGTAGGCTCACGTTTCCAAATCGATTAAATCAACCTCAAGGTAGGATTTTTGTGGAGAGTCCTTGTATCCTTTTTGCATATAATACTGATCCATTGAATATGATCTTTGTCCACATACTCTTTATCTATTGAATCTTTCGATAACTTACAAACTAGCAATATTTTAACTCAAACTAAAAACAAAAATTTGGCGCATATCCTTGCCAATGCTTGGAGTTAGTGTTGTTTTGCAAGTGTTTGTGATTTTCTTCTACTTTCAATGTTGGCACTTACAGGCCTTTATGAATATCACAGTTTGTAATAGACCATGGCGCCGCTGTGATGCTTCTTAACAGCATTATTCAATTGCACTCTTTGTTTAAACTCTGTATTCGCGGGTGTTCCAGTCAGAGAACACAGAGAAAGGAAAGTCTTTTTCGCTGCCAGCGTCCGTAGCGGACACACCACGATTCTGAGTGGATTCACCATGATTCTGAGTGGATTCACCACGATTCTGAGTGGATTCACCACGATTCTGACTGGATTCACCACGATTTTGAGTGGATTCCCCACGATTCTGAGTGGATTCACCGTGATTTTGAGTAGAGTCCCCACGATTCTGAGTGGTTTCACCGCGATTTTGAGTGGATTTCCCACGATTTTGAGTGGATTCACCACGATTCTGAGTGGATTCACCATGATTCTGACTGGATTCACCACGATTTTGATTGGATTCACCACGATTCTGAGTGGATTCACCACGATTTTGAGTGGATTCCCCACCGTACAACTTCCGTCTGGTTTATTTCGCTGCTTTGCCGTTTGACGTTTAAGTTTCTTTGCTCTATGTTATCTGGTTCCAGTGCCCCATAACTGGGTCCCATTGGCGTAATGATGGCTTTGTGTAGCAACACTTTCTTTTCTAGGATGGCTTTCGCATATTTGTATGTAATCCCAATCCAATTTCAGAGACTTTAAGTTGACTTGAGCCAATCTAAGTGAATACTGAGCTAGTTTCCTTCTTCCTTTTGTGGGCTTGGGTGGTTGTTTAGAGTTCTACGAAGGGGAAGTGTGTTTTCTCAGTGTAAATAAAAGTGGGTACTCTTGGTTTCATTCACTTGAATACCCCATTTTCCCAACCAGTTCTCCACTCTTTGATATGATTTTGTAGAGTATTAGATGCAGCTTTTCGATCAGCGTGAGCGCTTTAAATTGCTGTGAGAGAATCATCTACAAATGTTGATGTGAGTAGGCGGCCGCCGTTGACAGGTCTGAGGTATACTCGTACATCAAATGTCATCAGTCACCATCTCCGCCTCAGTCAGCGGTTCAGTCCTAGCCTCAGTCTCTAACTTAGTCTTCGGCTCAGTGCTAACTTCGGTCTCTATCTTAGTCAGTCTAAAATTGGGTCGAGAACACTCTCCTGTGGTGCACCAGCTCTAATAGGACATTCATTGGATTGTTAAGTATTTTGTTTACAAATGAATTTTCTATTATTTAAAGAGTTTTTTTAACACTTCAGGTGTGCTTGTGGGCGGACAAAATGTTTTGTACTTTGTACAAGAGGCGGCCCTGTCTTGTCAAAAGCTTGAGCAACATCCCAGAATATTGCAGAGCAGTAGTTCTTCTTTTCAAATGCGTTCCATCAAGTCTGTGCCCTCGCTCTTCTGTGCTGTGTTTCTCTCTGAAGCCAAATTGCTGAGCGGGTATTACATTCTTTGAGTTCAACGATGTGTGATCAAGAGTCTCTTCAACATCGTGGAAAACAGAGATAACAGGCTTTTAGGTGTATTAGAGCTGACGAGTGACGGGTCTTTTCCAGGTTTGGGCACCATCATTGTGCATGATAGCTGCCAATCACTTGGAACACCCTTTGAAGGTGCTCAGCGAATGCCTCTCCTTTTTCTGAATATTTTGGTGTTTTATTGTAAACCGAAATGATTTTTATATCAGGAAAGAACATTGAACCATGATATAACCTTCGATAACATTTTGTCCATTTTTGTGATAACGAGCTCATAGATTTTCTGATCCTTAAACTGAACCGAGTGTATAAGAAATTTGATTTAATTACTTGGGAAAACTCAGAACAAATTCAACACAATTCGTTATCTTTTGAGGACTACTCAACCTAGATGGTAACACCAACGCCACTGCTCTAAGGATTAATGTGAAGTTATCGCTTTCAGTAGACGGACCAGTCATTGCTCTTCAAAGCTTTGCCGCTTCTAAATAGACATTGGCCTTGTTACTGCCTCAAATAATATAGATTTAGTCCTGAAGTCCTAAAAAGTTTATTGCAGCTAGGAAAGTCTTCAATATTCAGGACGTTCAAGAGGCTGCCAGGAAAGTCTTCAATATTCAGGACGTTCAAGAGGCTGTCAGGAAAGTCTTCAATATTCAGGACGTTCAAGAGGCTGTCAGGAAAGTCTTCAGGGCGTTCAAGAAAGTCTTCAATGTTCAGGACGTTCAAGAGGCTGTCAGGAAAGTCTTCAATGTTCAGGACGTTCAAGAGGCTGTCAGAGCAATACGAGTTGCTTTTGGCACCAAAGTACAATCTCATGCCTAGAGTTTTGGAAGAAAGTAGAGTCAGAAGAAAGAAAGCCCAGTTTCCCGATAAGGGAACAGCGGAGAAATCCAGAGTTACTTCTAGGTGGCCTGGCGAAGCTTCCTTCACTGACGCCTCCAAAACTGAAAAGGGAACTGCGGCTGACTGGCATCTGATGATAAATCTGAAATGCTTCTCAGCTAAGGGAAGTATGGCAACGGTATTCCAATCAGAAGTGTTTCCTATACTGAAGGTAGCGGAATGAGTAATGAAGAAGAAATGGCACTGAAGACAGATTAGAGCCTTCAGTGATAGCTGAAGGACCTGGAGAACTCCTTAACCGCTTTAAAGCTTATCCAAGCATGTAAGTCATTGCTTAACACCGTCGCAAGGCGGAATTTACTGGAACTTATTTGGGTGTACGGGACACTATGGTGGACGGGGGAACGAAGTAGCTGATGAACTGGCAAACTGTGGTTCCATGAGTACTCCAAAGGGACCGGAGCCATTTATCCGTATGAGTTTATCAGGAGCTATTGATTGGCTCTGAACCACGTGAATAATATTCACAAGACCCAATAGTGCAATTCAGTGGTCTGCAAAACAACCAAGTGCCTAGTGTAGAGCCCGAACAGGAGAGTTCCAGACATCCTTCTAACATTACGAAGGAAAGATATTCGTTCATTTTAGGGATTAATCAAGGGACACTATATATGGGACCATCATATGGCGACCATAGGCAACGTCGAGAATTCGTACTGGGTCTGGTTCCTGTGTGGAGGAAGAACAGGAGGGCACAGAGCATTTTATCTATGAGGGGAGCTTATTAGGTTCAGATGTATTGGGAATGTGTAATATGCATTCCTTATCCCTGGATAAACTTCTGAGATTCAGAAAAGAGGCAGAGAAGTTTGAAAAGCTGTACCTCCCCTTCTCTGTCACAAATTCTCTATCTCCCCCCTTCTACTTCCAGGCTTATAGTACGATCTGCATCACTTACTTGAGTGCTTGGATATCTCCTTCTCCTGCCTAACCCAATTCTATCTATCTATATAACATTCGCCTGATGGAGAACATCTCACATGGTAAAATATGTGGTACTAATTCCAATGATGCTTTTGGGCCATGAGCCCCACAATATTAGGGTTATACACCATTAGTGCTCCTACTTCACAGATTTGCTTATTTATGAAGCCACTTACCCAGAAATGAGCTTCATCGCTAAAGAAGTTTTTTCGATGAAACAATGGATCTGTTTCAAGTTGCTCTGAAGATCAGGGAATCTGCAGTAGTGTCCTATTTACCTTCTTTACTCTTTCCTCTACGTTGAGAGAGATTCCGTGAAAGCTTACTTTCAACTATCACCCCTAAGTATTCGGTGTGGCTTTTGAGGATGAGCACACTGTTGTTCAGTTTTGGTAGTTTCCACGCCGGAATCTTGTACTTCCCACTGAACAGCAGTAGTCCGTTTTTTCGCGTTAACGGTTAAGCGAAGTTTTCTGAACATTTAGTTAACTGAAACTGGTGAGACACTCTCTATTTTCGTGGACAGTGTGAACTGACAGAACAAGAATTCATCAATCATCAATCATCAATATAATAACGAACCAGGATCGTCATTATCATCTTCATTGGCAATATCATATCATGATTCTAGCGAAAGCAGGGCACACGGACAAAAAGTGTTCCAGAGTCACATGTTCCTCTCCACAAGCCTGGCAAAGTGGGCTATCTGCACTGCCTATCATTTGCATGGGCTTCGTCATCATCATCATCATCATCATAATCATCATTGGCAAACGCCCATTGTTGATCATTGCCGAGCTATTACTCTTTGCCAGTCGTCTCTGCTAAGCGGACGCCGAAGCCAGTTGGAAACACCTTGTGCAGCCAGATCTTCCTGAATTTGCCCTATCCATTGTAAAGGTAGTCTTCCCCCTATGTGGCACCCACTCGCTGGCATGGGTTTTTGTCTGGAGCAATGTCATCCACTGGGTTAACATACCAGGCCTAAAGGTATCAAAGAGTCTACTAGGGACATACCACCTAAAAAGATTCGAATCAATCATCAATCTCTCTAAGAATAATTTTAGTATGATGACAGGCCTACTCACAGGACACTGTAAATTGAACTCACATATGGTGAGGATGGGAGTCACCTCGGACAGCCCCTGCAGATTCTGTATGGAGGAATAGGAGATTTTGTATGGAGGAAGAGGAGATTCTGTATGGAGGAAGAGGAGATTCTGTATGGAAGAATAGAGCCGGGCATGTGCTACACAATGCCCGGCTCTCATGCACATTCGCAGGAAATACTTGGGATTCCAAGGAAGGAAATACTTTAGACGTGCAACCTCTGGAGCCAAAATTTGTCATCACGTTTATCCAGAGTATAGGACTCAAAGATGTACTTTGAATTTCTGATGGGGGCACAAGAGATCGTAAGCTCGCGGTGTTTAAAATCCCCTGCACAATAATGTCAATGTCGCCATATAGTCCATCTGATTCGGTACTCTCCGAAGACGCATATAAGCGCATAGATCTGTCGAAGAGTTATCTCTCGAACGCTCCCAATGCCTGCTCATCGCTGTTTGTCATAGTACAGGCTTCGGCATCGTAGAGCAGGACGGGAATGATGAGGGATTCACAGAACGTGATGTTTGTTGCGTCGAGGTTCTGCTTTTCATTTCCCTACTGAGGCCGAAGTAGCAACTGTTGGCAGGAGAAATTCTTCGCTTGATATCCATGTTGACATCGTTCATGGTGTTGATGCAAGAGAAATTATTCGCTTGATATCCACGCTGGCATCGTTCGTGGTGTTGATGCTAGTTTCAAAATAAACGAAGTTGTTCAAAATTATAATCTCCAACAATGACGGGGACTCTTTGTGTGCTGACAGCAGGTACTTCGTGTTACCCTCGTTTACTGCTAAACCCTCTTGATTTGCGTCTCTCCCCAAACCGGAAGATGCAGCAGTCACAGCGCGGCAGATGTGGCCAATGATATCATCAGGATATGTAGTAGCTTAACACTATCATGGAAAATAGTGCCTCTGCGATTTAACTCTGCTGCTCGATTTAACTCCTTCCAGCATTAAATTGAAGCCAACGCATGAATCAGTAAATTTTTCCTTGCAACAATTGCTTCACTACGACCCTACTCTAATCCCAACCCACTTCCTCGTGTCGTGTTGTTGACAGTTGGAGTACAACTTTTGCATGTCGCAGCCACTTTTGTGTATCACATCATAATTTTGCTTTAAGGAAATCAAATTTAAAAACTAAGACAGGCTTCACATACTCAGTCATCAATCAATTGATAGTACACAGATTGACAGACAGTGATTGACACATTTGGACGTTTATACTATTTCCTATATATATATAGAAATCTGAGTGGTTGGGTGCGGTTTTCCTATTCACACCTCACTCCAATAATTTGTGCATTTGACCGGTCACTTTCTTTGCAGTGCTCTGAGAACCCTTCTGAAACCGAGAATTGAACCACAAAATCCCGATCCAAAGTTCAACTTTGTTGGGGGATGACAATGAAATTAAAATGACAGATTTCTACATACGTGGCACATCCGTACACTCATGGTGCATAGAGCTATCGTTGATACTCCAACTCTCTCTCAACATAATTGCAGAAAGAGAGCCAAGGGGCTTGGATAGTCTTACGATATCAAGCTGGAGCAGACGAATATTTGCATGGACCACCAGTGACATGGTGGCAGTGGCAGATGAACAGATATTTTTTAACATACATTTCTTGGTCTCTGTAGTGAGACTTCACCTTATTTAATTTCACCATGCCATCAGTGACGTAGTAAAACAAACCCTTATACAGAGTGTGAAAGTTACTGCTAATTATGGGCGTAATGTTCTTACTGCCACGCCCTCGCTGTTAAGACAACCATATTGAAGCTTATCGTGTACTAATTTCACCTCAGATTTCCTACATATCCCTTACTATATGAAGCTGGATCAATTCAATATTGGATGAAGTGGCATTTCCCCACAGCTGGGGAACCTCTTTATTTGGTCTAATAACGGATGAACTGGCATTTCCCCACAGCTGGGCTCCATACCTCCATATTTGGTCTAATAACGGATGAACTGGCATTTCCCCACAGCTGGGGAACCTCCTTATTTGGTCTAATAACGGATGAACTGGCATTTCCCCACAGCTGGGGAACCTCCATATTTGGTCTAATAACGGATGAACTGGCATTTCCCCACAGCTGGGCTCCATACCTCCATATTTGGTCTAATAACAGCGTTTTAAATTAGAACCTTATGCTCTAGGCGCAGTCTGGATTTATTGTTGAGTCACCAATTGACGCCTTCAGTTTCATTTGTGTGGGTTTTACTTCAACGTGCATTTCAGTCTACGGCCGAGATGGACCCCTAAGTAGGTTACTTCGTTAGCTTGAGGAATATATACGCCGTTTAAACCAATTTTAGGGCATGTGTCCTGGTTGAATGTATTCACGCCAGTTGGCTAGCCAGGACTCTACTAATTTTACGTGATCACTCAGATGAGATTCTCGGATTTTTATGTGAGCTCCAAATGGTGGTATCATCAGCAAACGTTGACATCATCAGGCGATTGTCTTTAGGTAGGTCTAAAGTGTACATTAAGTATAACATTGGCCCAAGTACACTTCCTTGTGGAACTCTAGCTTATAGTCAGGAGTAACAACCTCCTTGTACTGGACTCGATACTTCCGATTGTGGAAATAACATTTTAATCTCTGGTGCACGTTTGCAGGTAAAAATTTGCAATTTTTGTATACTCGTCAACAGAGCCAAACCCTTTGATAGGGTTTGGCTCTGTTGACCTGAGGGAATACCAAGGATACTTGCCGAGTGGTACTTTTTATGCCCAAAAGCTTTTCTCCTCTCCTTAATTAAGCCATTTACTTGCTCTATTGAACCATGTTTTGGGCGAAATCCAAATTGATGATGTGGAATTACACCACTTTCTTACACATCTGTTAGAATTTTGAGCAAAATAGGTCCTTCAAATAGTTTTGACAGATTTGGAAGGAGTCTCATGGGTGTGTATGACACCGGTTGAGTTCTCTTTTTTCCTGGTTTCGGTTCATGATTCATGATTGCATGTGATATCCGCCACGCTGATGGGAAATATCCAATTCGGAATATTTCGTTGAACTTTTGTGTGAATATTCTAAAAGATACGTTTGGTAACTCGACTACCATTTTATCAATAATTAGCTCGTAGCCCGGAGATTTTTTCAGGAAGATATCATTCTTCACAGTGCACTTAATTCCTTTGTCTTCAGTTGTATGGCGTTTGTCGAATCTTAGCTGACCAGAGGTGGAATTGAGAAATTGTTGGCTGAAGTATTTGGTTGAATCACATCTTCCAAGAGATGGAAAGCTAAAGCTTTTAATTGTTGACTACAGGGATAGCGAGCGCTGTCCTTGCGCTGACTATCACCATCCCAAGTAAGGGAACTTTTTAGTCACTGCTTGAACGGCTCGACACCGTGGTATCACAATAGGCCATTAGGTGTGCTCAAGTGTGCTTTTGGCAAACTGGGCGGCCACTCCTACCTACCTACTGGGATAGTTTCCTTGCGTAGTTTTGGAAAGTTTTGTCCATGTCTTCATGTAAGATTTCATTGAGGAGTCTTTTAGATAAAGAGAAGTTCTGCTTGGTCTTAGGCGATCTGTGTTCTTGCCACTCTCGTCGTAAGCGCCTTTTTGCGTTGACGGGACAACAATATCCGTTGTAGTATCCAAATAGCTCTTGATGGGACAGTAATACAGGAAGAGTTGCATGTGTAGCTGCTGACACACGAACTAAGTCTAATTTTGTAGTTAAGATGAGCACTGAATCTTGGATAGCTCCTACTTATACTCGTACATGCACAGAATAGATTGGTATCGCTGCGATGGCATAGTATGGCAAGTATGACAGAAGTATCGTCTGCTTATGTGCCAACGATAGTTCCTGCGGAGGCAGGGAAATCATAGGTATAAAGCAAGTGTAGGATGGGACCCAAGCGACTGCCTTGAGGTGCACCGCGCGAACTGTCGCAGAGTTCAGTTTGTTCTCGTTCAGTTATTTATTTTGCTCGAATGTAGTGGGAACCTGAACCGGTTCAATTGTACTGCGTTTTTTCCTGAAGCCGAATTGGTGATTAGAAATTAGTTTTCGTTCTTCTATTATTGGCATCAATCTGTTAAGGAAGAGAGATTTAAGTATTTTAGAGACGATCGGCAGCAAGCTGATGGGGTGATATGACTCAACTTTTTCAGAACTTTTTCCGGGTTCAAGAGTCATTTTTAGTAGAACAACTATCCAGTGAAGAGGAACAAAGCCATATAATAAAACAGCGTTGTAGATATATATCAGTCAGGAAAGTGAATCCCTCTTCTGGGAGCTGTTTTAAAATTTCTTCAGTAATGACATAGTATCCGGGGGCCTTTATAGCTTTAAGCTTTCTGATCGCTTCCTTGACTTCCACTTATGAAAATTTTGTCTATGGGTAACATGGTTTTGCTTGCAATGAAATATACTTTCCACGGTAACGATATTAATTCACGTGAGGTGTTGTGTCCTTAGATGCAATCTGTTTGTTCCGTCTGGACTTATCAACAGAAGCAAAGAAACTACTCGAACAATAATTTTAATATCACTATTAAAATGTTTTCAGTGTACGAGTATCTGCTAAACTTGCGCACCTGCTTCAAAACACCTGGATTTCTATTTTTGCAGGGCCATGGAGATCCGTATCAAGAACATGAATCAATTCAGCAACTCGAGAAGTGGAGGGCAATATAAGCGCACAATTTATTCAATCAATCATTTCACGATAGTGCTATCGAATTAAGACCGAACTTCCGGCGGCCATCTAAAGTGGCCTCAAAGTCCCATAACTGCGTCTGCAGATTGATGTGCTGATAAACCATTAGCATATGAGCCCAAATCTTATCAACGATTTGTTGTGCAGTTGTGGCCATTTCTTATCTTGACTCTCGGCTGAAATTTGCTATAAAAGCCGCTCAGAAAATCAGTTCATTCACAATCGTTTGAAGTGCGCACTACGTTGACCTCCATAAAAATGTTCTCTGCAAAAGTGTTCTTCCTTCTGGGCTGCGCGTCCTTGGTGGCTGTATTGCTACCAGTCAGTGGTCGAGTAAGTTGCCGAAACCGAGAGACTCAGTGGAGCCACTTTCCAATCTAATCAATATTCATTTATCTTCCAGTCAGTTATCGGTGGTGGGGTCTCAACTCTCTACGGTGTGGACTTCGATAACGCTTGTATCGCACTGGAGAAGGCGTTGGACGCATTACCGCCCGGCGAAGCCCCACCGTACTCGTAAGTGGACATTTACTCTTGTGTGGAATGCCTCGTAACATGTTCATGTCTTCACATTTACAGAGACGTCCACGTAATTGTGGCTTCCCAGCAAATTCTGACGGAAAGACGAGGTTTTCTCAACAGATACACAACGCGAGTAAAGAATGAAGCCAATAGATGCACCTTCAGCCTGTGGCTGAAGACAAACGAGTTGAAATACGAATGTTGAATTTGAGTTGGCAGTCCTGAGAGGAGCGCGAATCCTGTGAAATAAAATGGAAAATAATTAACAGCAATTTTTATTGTTTTTATTATTCTTGCAACATAATTAATTATCTGCAAAGGGTTGGGGGAAGGAGTTCTAGCATAGAAGGCCTTCGATTCGTAGAGAATGGGATTTTAGCGAGAAGCGTTTTTGAGACCATGCCTGGGGCAGGGTTCGAACCCACCGCGCAGGGGTTAGAAATTAAACCCACGACCCTCGAGTGTGGGTCAAGCAGGCCTGACCACTAAGCCACGGAGGCCGGAAAACAGCAATTTATTTTGTTTTAATCTTTGAAATTGAGTGAAACTTAAAAGTTGCCTGCGTAGAGTGGAAGCGAATGAGAACAAGTTGATTTCCAGCGCTGAAGCTATAAAAATGTGTGGTTGGAACATTCCTAATCAGAGACCTTTCAGGCCGCCCTCGTACCGTGTGAGTTTTGGTAAGTTGCTAAAGGGTCAGTTAGTCAATCGCATCAGGATGTGTCGTGCAAATCTGTATCACAGAGCTCTGTTCCTGTCATCAGGACGGAATTTAAACGTCCAATTGCTGACCGCTTGAAAAAGAACATCAACAATGCAAGTGAGTCCACCTCCCTAAAACGAGTGGCTTTGCACTCTAAATGCCATTTTGTGAAATTGAAGTAGGACGAGCACAAAAGGATCAAATAGTACAAAACTGCTTATCAACTTTATGCAAGGTGCAGGACAAAGTAAACAGGTATTTCTGGTGATGCCATTTGTTGGGAAGCTAACTGTCAGCCACTCCCCGTATTCTCCTGATTTGGCACCGTGGGACTTTTGCCATTTCGGAATATTGCATCTGCCGATCAAAAGTTTTGTACCGACATCCTGAACGACATCCCGGCTCACTTTATAAATCACTCACTCGTCATGCTTTCAGACCGTGCAAATTGAGTCGAAAGGGAACAAAAAAAATCAAAAATGCCAAAAGGACCTTTTTTGAACTCATTTTCTTCCTGTTTTCTTTGGAGGGGATCTTCAAGTAGTAAGAAGAAGAAATAATATGAACAGGACATTAAAAGTTGGAAAAGTTTTTATGCGACAATGTTTCTTTTTCTCTTTTTCAAGTTCAAGTTTTTCTTCTATTCTAATACAAAATTTAGAATAACATTAAAAGAAGGAGTTGGAAAGTATTTAAGGAGAATTTCAGGCTGGCGATCATTATACCAGTCTATATATTATCCTTTACATGCAAAGATCTGTTGTGAGTTTTCCACTTCCTCTGACGCAGAATACAGTCTACGATTTCAATTCGCTGGAAGACCTCGCCGTTTCAGCCCGGATGTTGGTGCCAATTTTGGAAGCCTTCTGGCTGCGGTTGGGATGGTTTTATAGTCTGGCGTTATACCTGTTTGTTGAGCTCCTCTATAAACATTGGAATAGTTAAGTCCTGATGAGGATTTTGGTTTCTAATGAACACAGGAGCCGCTGCTCCCATTACTAAATATCTTGGATTGTGCGCATTGAATCAAATCGATGTTTGAAAATGAGGCTTTGCCCCACAATTTGGCTTCGTAGGTCCACATCGGCTTTTTGGAGACTTTGTATATCAAACCCTTATCAAATGCACTCGAGATTTGCTGCAGAGATGCCAATTTATTCAATATTTTCATTTTCATCTACTTCTTGTAAGCGTTTTCGCCATGCAAGTCCTTTGTCCAAGTGCGCTCCGAGCTCCGAGAAGCTGAGCCGCGTTATTAAGGGTGAGAGTTGGTGCAATTCCATGGAGATAAGAAAACACAATGGGAGTACTTTGGAGTTTATTTACCCGTACTCTCCAATTTGAGAGCCACTCATTGTGAGGACCAAAATTTTCAACACAGTTTTTAACCCACAACATAACGATACTCAAATATATCAACACAACGCATACACCGAATAGGCAATAGTGCCATTGCAAAGCTGGGCAATAACAACAGCTACACGAAGAGCCCAACCGAAGAAACACCCACCATAGAAAACACACCAACAAAGGAGCTGCATCCGAAGCCTAATGAGAAATATTCACGGATTAGCGAATCAATCGACGAAGATTAGACCAGATGCAACAATTAACACAGAACTACGGAGTACAACAAAAACAACCACACGCACAGCCAACGAGCCTCCCAACCAACGCCACACACGCGAGAAGACAAAACACAGCGATTAGGGAAATATTACAACAAATACACGCACGGCAAAGAAGGTGAGTGCACGAACTAAAGCCGAGGAACTGCCGAGTACGTTCGCTCGGTAAATTTAACACTAACAACACGCAGAGACGAGGGCAAAGCACAAGAGGGACAACGACAGAACGACCTCTGCGCCGACTGCTAATAAGTTCATAGCAGAAGGAGGAAGCGAGAATAATAAGATTCTAGCCCAAGTGTAAGTTGAAACATTTAAATAACTACAACAATAACAATCATGTGACAACAACAACACTACAGCAACTAGCTACGATTTTGGGCCGCTTTGACTGCAGCCAACAACACTGCAGACCAACTGCAAACCGCTGCAGCAAGGTGACTGACCAACGCAAGTTGAAGGTTCGCCCCGCAGTAAGCGAAGCCGGCCAACGGAGGTGGAACCACACCCGAACTTAGAGACTTGGTGAAAACGTCTGGATTTTAATCGTCTCTCCACTGAGCCACATAGGCCTACAACGCACGTTACGCCTACAGAGAGAAGTATCGCCGAATGGAACCTCAGCTGACTACGCGTGCTACTGCATTACGATCTGTAAAACCTAAAATTAAGAATAATATTGTAAGGACTCATCAGAGTCCACAGCTATGATTTTTAAATAAAAAACCTAATTTATGAACTTAATAATAATGTCGAGTTAATAAATTATTTTCTGCATTCGGCCCCTGGACCCGCAGAGTTTTACCCCAGCTATCAAGAAAGAGTCGTTACATCATCACTCTTCTGTAAGTGGCCTTCTAGTGCTTGGAGGTGGTTTCCACGAATGCGAGCATAAGAAAGCAGCGTCATCTGCGAATGGTGCTATAACAATGTTGTCAATTGAGGGTTAATCCGACGTATAAAGAAGATCCAGCTCCAATAACACAATCATCCGTCAGGGACTCATTATAATTAACTCCAACCTTTCTGCCGATTAGGTTATGATTCTAGAATTTTGTGGAAGGCTGAGGTAGAAGATGAACGATCTCATAAACTAGGCCTTCATGCCAGACTCTATCAAAAGCTTGTGCAACGTCTGAGAATACCGCAGAGCAATATTTCTTATCATCCAAATGTTTCCTGATTTCGTTGATAATCCGGTGCACTTGCTCTGCTGGAGGATGCTTCGTACGGAACTTAAATGTATGTGAGGAAGCAATTTGGCAAGTAAGCCTCTTCAAATAGGCTTATAGGTCTGTAGGAGGCTGGAAGCGTGGAGTCCCTCCCAGGTTCGCAGATCATTTTAATTTGTGATATTTTCCAATTTTCGGGGAATTATCCCAATTTGAGAATGGCTTTGAAGGTCCTTAAAACTACTTAGAAGCAAATTCCTGGCATCTGGTTTAACATCATTTCATATCCTGCTGCTTTACTTGGCTTTACTTCCTTAGTTAAGATTTTTGTTACGTTTTGAAGATTTAGTTTTATAGGTTGGAAACTCTCAATCAGGATTTTGGGAACTTCAAAATTCTTTGTTGTTGGATTGGCTTAAAAACTACCTGAAGGGGCTCAGCAAAGTTCAAGGCTCTTTCTTGATCGCTTCTGGCCCACTTACCATGAGGACATCGAAGTGGGGATTACTCGGTGTTTCCATTTTGGCCCTATTCCACAAAGAATATTTTCTGGTTTCTTTATTTGGCGCGAGAGCTTCAGTCAGTTGGTTCAGTCTGGCTTCCAGTTCATAATTTAAGGCAGCTTTGAGACGTCCTGAAACTTTGGATAAGTCGTTCTTTAATAGCGCAGATCTATGCCGACACTAATCCTTGTTGGCTGCCCTTTTGTCTCTAATGAGAGTTTGTATATCCCTCGACGTCTTAATGGCTTCACTTTTATTCGCTTCAGAATTGAGTGGAGTAGCATGGACAGCGGCTGATACTAGGAAAGCGCCTCAGTCTGCAGTCTGTAGAGAAATATCGGTGTTTACGTGGGGCGCCAACATATTTCCGGTATTTCAGCCAGTTTGCTGAGCTATTTGTTACTTTTCTGATGTCCCTTTTGTGCTTAGGCTGGTAGTGCACACACTGGCCCATGGTCGGATGAAAGTTCATGGCGCCTTTCCGACAGAATGTGTTCTCTCTCAATATTCCTTAAAAGTCCAAAGTCGATGGTAATTTTTGGGGTCTGTAGGGCAGGTGGTGGGATGCCATGAGGACATCACATCTAAGTTACTGCACTGTTCCAGTATCGCTGATCCCAACTGTCTTTCTTTAAGAATAATTAGTCTCGAACGCCCGAATTGGTATCAAAATCTCCCGCTACGATACATTTTTCTTCGAGGATATTAAACAACTCCTTGAATTGTTGTTCTTTAACAGCAACTCTTGGGGGAGTAAATATTTAATGCAGTTCGAAATAAATAGTAATCCAATCACATATCTATATACTTGTATATATCGATTGATTTAAGCAAATAGAGTGGATTCTTAGGCACTGAAACTGAAGGCACCAAAACTAGTTGCCAGAGTAGAGACGGGAAAGTACTTGGATACCATCAGTAATGCGATGAAGAACACGCTTACAGTACTTCAATGGGCAACTCAAACCAGCCTCGGGTTAAATGCTGACAAAACGGATATGATACTTTTCCCAAGGATCAAAAAGACCATTTCATAAGGAAGTATAAGGCTATAAGCTATAAGGAAGTATAGGGAGGAAACCTCACGAAGCTGAATGGCAATGCACCGATTCTCAAACACCACAAAAAATACCTTGGAATGATTTTGGACAACAAACTGCTGTGGAGGTGCATTGTTGCAGAAAGGACGAAAAAGGCCAATAATGCACTATACGCATGTTAAAAGATGTTCGGGGGTACTTGGGGTCTATGCTGCACTAATGCAGTGGTGCTGCACAGAAATAGTCAGACCAATGGTGCTCTGGTGTGGTGGACCACAGGAAGAAAATCAACAAATCGAAAGCCAATGGAAAAGATCGAGCGTCCTTCTGCGCTGTGCATAGTGGGAGCGTCAAAGACTACTCCAACGGGTGCGCTGGAAATGATACTCAACAAGCTGCCGTCCATCAAAGTTGCTGCGGAAAGCCTTGCAGCGAAATCCGCGGGGAGTGCCGTGGCCTACACTAAAACAGAAAGCAACTCCAACGTAAACATCTGTGTAGCTAGCCAGGCAGCGACAATTACGTCCAAAAATGTGCTAAGGAGTAGGGAAGTCATAGAAAGCCAGCCGCAAATAGACGGATATATATCTATTGGGTATCGGGCCATAAGGGCATTCCAGGAAACGAAATAGTAGATGAGATGGCCGGAAGCCCTATTCATCGTTGAAGAAGAAAACCGACCACACAAAAACCTCTGGAAGAACTGCACAACGACATTGACGAAGCTATGAAGAGACAGGTAACTGCGAGGTGGAATAGCTTAACCACCTGCAGAGCTGTGAAAGGCATTTGCAAATCAAACGTTGGAAATTATACTCGGTTTGTACTGGCGTTGTCACGGAAGGACTGTAGTAGGTATTCTAACAGGTCGCAATTGACTAGCGGCACACGCATACAAGATGAGAATCACCAGTGACAATGTGTGCAGGAAATGCAGGGAGCTGGGAACGAAGGAGACTTTGGAACTTCATTTGTGCTGCGATATCAAGAACATGCTTAAAATGCTTGGGGGACTTCTCAGGAATGCAACTTCAACCACTCCTGAGATTCGGTAAAAACGTTGACATCCTACAACATGCCTACTGCGAATCTGCGTAGAGGACAAGCTCCATCTGGTATCGTTAAGGACCAGAAGGGCTGCGAGGTTGGGTCAATAAGCACATGAAAATTGAAATAAGAACACTCCATTTGGCAAAAGAAGTTTCATTTTTGAACATATTCTTCCTTTAGCTCGATACACTACATTCAACGTTTCTCCAATTTTCCTATGTCCTTCAAATAATACGATTTCTCGAGGCCCCCAAATATGCTTTTGTTTCATCGATGACCTGCACTCGCCAATGGCCCAATGTCATATCGTGGATTTTATCGTCCATTTCTGGCGCAGTGACCTGAGTAAACCAGTGGTGGATGGTTCCAATCGATGGTGAAGAGTCCCCAGAAGACTTCAAGCCTTTGTTTGGTTTGTTGCTTTCTGCCATGAAAAGTGCTGTTTAATGAGCACACGAAATTTCAGGACAACTGCCTGTCAGAACAAAACTATTTGGCAGATCAGTCAGGAATTTAGAGTGCGTTCTTTCCAGAGATGCTTCTTGAGGCCATCTGTTGTAATTTTCAGGCGCTTATTGACCCACCTCGTAAGCAAAACATGACATCCTTCCAGTAATGAAATGTACTTTCCACGGTAACGATATTATTGCCCGTGAGGTGTTGTGTCCTTACATGCAATCTGTTTGTTCCGTCTGGACTTATCAACAGAAGCAAAGAAACTACTCGAACGATAATTTTAATATCGCTATTAAAATGTTTTCAGTGTACGAGTATCTGCTAAACTTGCGCACCTGCTTCAAAACACCTGGATTTCTATTTTTGCAGGGCCATGGAGATCCGTATCAAGAACATGAATCAATTCAGCAACTCGAGAAGTGGAGGGCAATATAAGCGCACAATTTATTCAAT
Source organism: Clusia tigrina (assembly GCA_920105625.2). Classification (NCBI taxonomy): domain Eukaryota; kingdom Metazoa; phylum Arthropoda; class Insecta; order Diptera; family Clusiidae; genus Clusia; species Clusia tigrina. Next base: position 189,367,158 of record OV050032.1, read on the forward strand.
CAATCATTTCACGATAGTGCTATCGAATTAAGACCGAACTTCCGGCGGCCATCTAAAGTGGCCTCAAAGTCCCATAACTGCGTCTGCAGATTGATGTGCTGATAAACCATTAGCATATGAGCCCAAATCTTATCAACGATTTGTTGTGCAGTTGTGGCCATTTCTTATCTTGACTCTTGGCTGAAATTTGCTATAAAAGCCGCTCAGAAAATCAGTTCATTCAGTTGTATCTGCACAGTTCTTCACAATCGTTTGAAGTGCGCACTACGTTGACCTCCATAAAAATGTTCTCTGCAAAAGTGTTCTTCCTTCTGGGCTGCGCGTCCTTGGTGGCTGTATTGCTACCAGTCAGTGGTCGAGTAAGTTGCCGAAACCGAGAGACTCAGTGGAGCCACTTTCCAATCTAATCAATATTCATTTATCTTCCAGTCAGTTATCGGTGGTGGGGTCTCAACTCTCTACGGTGTGGACTTCGATAACGCTTGTATCGCACTGGAGAAGGCGTTGGACGCATTACCGCCCGGCGAAGCCCCACCGTACTCGTAAGTGGACATTTACTCTTGTGTGGAATGCCTCGTAACATGTTCATGTCTTCACATTTACAGAGACGTCCACGTAATTGTGGCTTCCCAGCAAATTCTGACCGAAAGGCGAGGTTTTCTCAACAGATACACAACGCGAGTAAAGAATGAAGCCAATAGATGCACCTTCAGCCTGTGGCTGAAGACAAACGAGTTGAAATACGAATGTTGAATTTGAGTTGGCAGTCCTGAGAGGAGCGCGAATCCTGTGAAATAAAATGGAAAATAATTAACAGCAATTTTTATTGTTTTTATTATTCTTGCAACATAATTAATTATCTGCAAAGGGTTGGGGGAAGGAGTTCTAGCATAGAAGGCCTTCGATTCGTAGAGAATGGGATTTTAGCGAGAAGCGTTTTTGAGACCATGCCTGGGGCAGGTTTCGAACCCACCGCGCAGGGGTTAGAAATTAAACCCACGACCCTCGAGTGTGGGTCAAGCAGGCCTGACCACTAAGCCACGGAGGCCGGGAAACAGCAATTTATTTTGTTTTAATCTTTGAAATTGAGTGAAACTTAAAAGTTGCCTGCGAAGAGTGGAAGCGAATGAGAACAAGTTGATTTCCAGCGCTGAAGCTATAAAAATGTGTGGTTGGAACATTCCTAATCAGAGACCTTTCAGTCCGCCCTCGTACCGTGTGAGTTTTGGTAAGTTGCTAAAGGGTCAGTTAGTCAATCGCATCAGGATGTGTCGTGCAAATCTGTATCACAGAGCTCTGTTCCTGCCATCAGGGCGGAATTTACAAATTGTTTCCAAAAGTCATTGATGTTGCCTGGTACAGACTCTCTGCTAGGCAATATTTCCCTAACACAATGCGGTACACACATTGTCAAAAATTAGGCCACACGATCAAACACTGCAAAGGTAATCCAACCTGTGTATAATGAAATCTACCCCCACATGATCCCTCGGAATACTCCCGTGAAATGCGTGCTAATTGCTTAGGACCACAGCCCGCTTCGGCTACTTCTTGCCAATCATCTCAAAAGAGCTACAAAAATTAAAAAACACAAAACAAGCGTTGCATTTTTGATGCTAAACGTGTTTACAGGCAGAATTACATTCCAACCAAAGAGATTGCATATGCCGCTACTTGAATCACAGACTCTCAATCAAATACAAGCAAAGATTACCAAGTAAACATAGACAAGGAATTACACCAGACCACCCCCACGCCTTCCTCTTCACATAGTGAGTCACAAACTCCACATCCTTTACCTTCACTCTGTTCATCTCAACACTACACGCAACTCTCTCTCTTACTCTCTCTCTCTCTCTATCTATCTCTATCTCTATCTCCCTCTCTCTCTCTCTCTCTCTCTCTCTTCCTGCAACAATTATAAAAATAATACATAACCTATTTGCACAGCTTCGTTACTCAACTCGAAATACTCTTCACAAGACACTACTACGAACCTCACTGAAATGAACTCATTCTCTCGTACCTCGTCAATTCGACACACTGATCATCTGATTTAGCTCAACGACTCTGATCTCTCAGTCAAACCAAAAGCGGCCCCTCTTCACACATTACATGAGGTGTGTGGTAGTTAACTGAAACAAGTTCGATGCTCGATATTCTTCAATGGAACATTCGTGGCTATTATAATAACTACACCAGCCTTGAACTGCTTATAAAAGAGCGATCTCCAATGTCCTCAAGAGAGTCATTGTAAATCTACTTGAATAGCACAGGTCCAAAACAACATTACGGCCATTTCCAAAACTTTAATGATAACACTACGACCAAGCAAGGGACTGCCCTTTTAATTCACAAAACCATCCCTTACAAATATCTTAAATGTCGCCTCAAACAACTCCATTGTTGCAGCGAGAACTCGTAAATATTGTAAACTCTTTAAACACACCGGTAAATGGGTGATCTCAATGCATGGAGTCCACTATGGGGCTCATCTACCTGCAATGCAAGGGGTCTAATTATTGAAGACTTTAGCTTGACGTCCAATCTTACTGTTTTACACGATGAATCCCCACCCATGGTAGCACTCACATCACCCTAACACATATCTCCGCAGCTTATACCTCTAAGTTCATGGCGTACCAGTAATGATGCCATACAATTACCCTACTAAATATAGTAAAACTGACCATATTATGCAACATCGACTACGGCTTGTCGATCTGTGCAAATGCTCGAAAAGCTCATTAATGCGAATTAAATCTCCTTACAAAGCCGCCATCAGACGCAGCCCTCGTGCGTTTAAAACTACGCGAACTGTCAACTTACTTCCTGAAGGAGGATTCACCTCTCTTGAAGATCGGATACTGCCTAAACCTTATTGTACCAACAATTCAGTTGTCTTGGAAGAGATCCAATTGCTGAAATCACGGAAGCGACCTCTGAAACACACATCTGGCATTAGCGAAGTGCAGGAGCTGGTAACCCGGACACAACTAGATATAACACCTATTCTGCCACAAAACATCCACCTTGGTCACTCAATAACAAACCATTTATTACAAATCTCACTGCACTCCATAATGAACATACAAATGCCTCGGAGCACAGACAGCTGTATGCGGAAGCAGTCCAGACTCCAATAGAATAGCAATGGGAGCTGCTCTTAACGGACGGGTCCGAATGCAAAGACCGCGTAGGATTCGCGGTAGTGGACGCCAAGCAATAGGTTGTTACTCCCACATGTAGCCAGCACCTTCGACACAGAGGCAAGCAATTCCAACAGCACTGCTCTTAACCAAAGCATACAAATATATTATAATACGCACTGACAGCCTTTCAGTATTTGTAGGCGTCAGATATCTCGCTAACTCCTCTGAACCCATCGTGGCTATAAAGCAGTTGCTAATGGAGCTAGACAAGAAGGTGAAACTAATGTGGTTACCAGTCCACACCGGGATAAGTGGAAACAATGCGTAGATAAAGCCGCGAAATTAGCAGTGGAATCTCCACTGCACACGTTTATGGATGGACAAAGGATGCGACATCAACAAAGCTATCGCAAACTGGCAGAACAACAATCTCAAATACAAGGCCATCAACACTAAACACGCTGCCCTAATACTCCCATCATTGACCTCTGCTGCAATGAACAGATGCTTCGTTAGGCTTCCGTCGGGACACACAAACATAATACACGTGCACCTGCTACAAAACGAGTCGCATCCGTATTTCACCACCCACAGTTTCTCATATCCTTTCAAATTGTCCTCTCCTCACTCGTCCCAGAAAGCGTTTCTTACCTAATCAAATGTCCATAGACTTACTTTGCGAACCTTCCGTGGAAAATATTCAAACCATCGAAAAAACAATTGTTTCCACAATCTTATTTAACAATTTTAAACAAATATATTTTCCCCCTTTTCTATTCTAAGCTTAATGTAAACAAAAGCCGATAGTCCTGGCAGCAACTGCTTTCTTAATTATACTTTCAATTGCAATTAATAATAATAAATAAACAAATTGCTGTTTCCCGGCCTCCGTGGTCTGGTGGTAAGCGTTGTTGACCCACACTCGGGGGTCGTGGGCATAAATTCTGCCCCAGGCATGGTCTCAAAAACGCTCCTCTCTTAAATCCCATTCTCTACGAATCGAAGGCCTTCTATGCTAGAACTCCTTCCCCCAACCCTTTGCAGATAATTAATTATGTTGCAAGAATAATAAAAACAATAAAAATTGCTGTTAATTATTTTCCATTTTATTTCACAGGATTCGCGCCCCTCTCAGGATTGCCAACTCAAATTCAACATTCGTATTTCAACTCGTTTGTCTTCAGCCACAGGCTGAAGGTGCATCTATTGGCTTCATTCTTTACTCGCGTTGTGTATCTGTTGAGAAAACCTCGCCTTTCGGTCAGAATTTGCTGGGAAGCCACAATTACGTGGACGTCTCTGTAAATGTGAAGACATGAACATGTTACGAGGCATTCCACACAAGAGTAAATGTCCACTTACGAGTACGGTGGGGCTTCGCCGGGCGGTAATGCGTCCAACGCCTTCTCCAGTGCGATACAAGCGTTATCGAAGTCCACACCGTAGAGAGTTGAGACCCCACCACCGATAACTGACTGGAAGATAAATGAATATTGATTAGATTGGAAAGTGGCTCCACTGAGTCTCTCGGTTTCGGCAACTTACTCGACCACTGACTGGTAGCAATACAGCCACCAAGGACGCGCAGCCCAGAAGGAAGAACACTTTTGCAGAGAACATTTTTATGGAGGTCAACGTAGTGCGCACTTCAAACGATTGTGAAGAACTGTGCAGATACAACTGAATGAACTGATTTTCTAAGCGGCTTTTATAGCAAATTTCAGCCGAGAGTCAAGATAAGAAATGGCCACAACTGCACAACAAATCGTTGATAAGATTTGGGCTCATATGCTAATGGTTTATCAGCACATCAATCTGCAGACGCAGTTATGGGACTTTGAGGCCACTTTAGATGGCCGCCGGAAGTTCGGTCTTAATTCGATAGCACTATCGTGAAATGATTGATTGAAAAAATTGTGCGCTTATATTGCCCTCCACTTCTCGAGTTGCTGAATTGATTCATGTTCTTGATACGGATCTCCATGGCCCTGCAAAAATAGAAATCCAGGTGTTTTGAAGCAGGTGCGCAAGTTTAGCAGATACTCGTACACTGAAAACATTTTAATAGCGATATTAAAATTATCGTTCGAGTAGTTTCTTTGCTTCTGTTGATAAGTCCAGACGGAACAAACAGATTGCATGTAAGGACACAACACCTCACGGTAATTAATATCGTTACCGTGGAAAGTATATTTCATTACTGGAAGGATGTCATATTTTGCATGGATAAATTTTGTGGCATCTACATTTATGCCTATAAAAAGTGAATGTGGATGTAGGAAATGCTTCTTTACTATGGTCAGGATCCCCAATAATATGAATAGTTGGAGACTTGTTATAATAAGTAAGGAATATACTCATTTACATCTGCCGAATATAATATTAGAAATACAGGCAAAAGTCCGTATTATGTTTTTCTAATTCTGCCATAATTGGGTAAAATTTATAAGCATTGTGTCCAGAGAATATGAATCGGAGGAGATACTAGCTACCTTGCTGGTGGTGCTTGGTTAGAGTCCGATATTTCAATTCAACTATAAATGAAATTGCATCCTCATATTTTTCCTTCTCTCAGCGTCATCGTGCGGCTCTCTTCATGATCATGAATGTAAAACCATGTTATTCTTCGACATAATCTTCTCTAAATTAAATACCAATCCATTGTTTGCTTTAACTTTTGGGACCTTCCCAGGAAGTGAGTAATAGGAACATTTTCAAAATAGCAATTAAAGCACTGATGTATTCATTGTTGGCAACATCTCGGTTCCCGGCAAGGACAGTTTTGAATGTTCGAAACAGGTGACGGAGTCGTATTTGTAGAATAGGATGGGGATTAGGGTGTTGGACTCATATGGAATCTCAACTGCTACAGTTTCGGAGCTCTTGACTAAGCCAATTCGTTGTCACGGTGGGACAAAATTTTTCTTCTACCTATACTGAGAGGCTTCTCTGCAATCCTTTCCCTTCAACTGTTTCAGATTAAGTCCAAGTCTAAGCTGTAATAACTTTGTGGGAAGGAGACGAAGAAAACGATGAATGAAAATGCCAGACGAGCGGGACTGGATGAGCCAGTACATCACCCAGGGCTTGATATCAATCAGAGAACACAGAGAAAGGAAAGTCTTTTTCGCTGCCAGCGTCCGTAGTGGACACACCACTATTTTGAGTGGATTCACCACGATTTTGAGTGGATTCACCACGATTTTGAGTGGATTCACCGTGATTTTGAGTGGATTCACCGTGATTCTGAGTGGATTCACCGTGATTTTGAGTGGATTCACCGTGATTTTGAGTGGATTCACCGTGATTCTGAGTGGATTCACCGTGATTTTGAGTGGATTCACCGTGATTTTGAGTGGATTCACCACGATTCTGAGTGGATTCACCATGATTTTCAGTGGATTCATGTACAATGTCCGTCTGCTTTATTTCGCTGATTTGCCGTTTGACGTTTAAGTTTCTTTACTCTGATACTCTGATATCAATACTGTGGTAGATTTTGGAGAAAAGTGTGGTGGATATGAAAAAAGTGTGGTCAACTTTAATTCCACCAGAATTATTTGAGCTAAAATTTGTGTGTCTTTCAACGTTAGCCTTTATGAGTTCCTCTGAATGGTTCTTCACAGTTAGTTTATAACATGAAATGTCAATCGATGATTCTTTGTACATGACTTCTAAGCTTCTTATCGCGATTGTCAGAGATTTTTGTTCCTCAGATTCTTCAGAGTCTCTCAACTATCGCTATGCTCGGTCCGTGTCATTGATCGAGACCCTTATACAAAATCTAGAGACTGAAAGTTTCTATCTTAGATAATTAAAGATTCATTCTTCCGAAGGTTTGGTTGGGTTAGACTGGTAGAACAAGGTCCACGCATAGACGTGGTAGGTTCTTAGCAATATTAGAAGAGTGTCCATTTAAGACTCCCGGAATAAATATCATTGATTAGGGAGGTGTTTTTAGTTTGCCTTACAAATGGGCCCAAAGCCAGTAAAGGTTTAAAGCTCTTCTAGTCCCCCAAGCCAGGGTGTCTCCAAGTTCTTTAAGCGTGCTCTAGTGATGCAAGGACAGAAATTTACAAGCTTCTCCAAGATTCCCTTGGAGTCTGCTTTCCCGCATTTCCTACACCCATGATTGCTTGAAAGCCTCATCTTCTTCGCGTGTACTGCTGTTAGCTGGTGACTTGTCTGTATCCCCATTATCGTTCTGCAATCGTTCCATGGAAGTGCAAGTATAGATGTAGTATACTGCTTGTCATACGGGTTGCACATAAACGTTGGAGCTCCACAGGTAGTTACATTGCTCCACCTCGCACCGCCTTTCGTTGCATGCTTTCTCCCAAACCTTTGTAAACTCCGTATAAAGGCATCAGTACGCAGCTGAGCTGACCCGCTGGTAAGTGAATTCCGCTTTTGGCAATTGTGTTCGGGCACCCAGTAGACTTGTGGTCGCCGATTAACGAACGTCTTGTCCATGGCAGCCTGTTACTGAACAACACTTTTGGAACATGAGGAGCTTAATTGCAGGCTCACTGTCTCTCTAAAATTGTTCCAACAGCAAAAGAAAATAGCAAGGATGTGGAAAATGAGGTCGATATTTAGGTATTATACCGTAGAACATAAAAAATGGGGTCTGCCATAATTTGCTAGATTGAGTATTGGCAGGACTAAGGCCTTCGACTCGAAGAGAGAAGCAGTTAGAAAGGAGCATTTTTGAGACCATTCCGTATACAGGTGCGGAGACCATTCCGTATACAGCCAAACAGTGAGGCTAGCATGCTTACCACTGGTCCCCGGAAGCCACCTCGTGGTAGCTTCACAATGTCACAATATTCACCACAAGTGGGTTCAAGTGACTTAGAACCAGAGTACACAGAGTAAAGAAACTTAAACGTCAAACGGCAAAGCAGCGAAATAAAGCAGACGGACGTTGTACACGAATCCACTAAAAATCGTGGTGAATCCACTCAGAATCATGGTGAATCCACTCAGAATCATGGTGAATCCACTCAGAATCGTGTTGAATCCACTCAAAATCATGGCGAATCCACTCAAAATCGTGGCGAATCCACTCAAAATCGTGGTGAATCCACTGAAAATCGTGTTGAATCCACTCAGAATCGTGGTGATTGCACTCAAATTCACGGTTTGTCCGCTATTTATTCGTACTCCTTTCACAAAGCGGATTTGAGCACACAGACTAATGAAATACTTATAGAACTACTATGAAAGGGCTCACCCTTGAGTGTCACTGCTTAGTGAGCGTGTGGACAGGCCCATTGGCATAGTGTCCAGTGGCCGGTGTCCACCGCCACCTACTCACTAATGGCATACCGCAACACCACACGACTTCATAGGAGTAATTTATGCAAAACAGTGAAATTGCTTCAGGTGTCTGAGGAAAAGCTAGTCGCGGTGGTGGTGGTGGAGGTGTTGTTTGTTTGTTTGTTTCTTAGCCCTTTTATATCTCATAAATTGAACAATATTTGATGCGCCTGATACGCTGCTATGAATTTTTGATTAAAGTGCAGCAACGCCACTGTACACAAATGCCGCAGTAGTATTAGCTCTGGTTGTTGTTGTTGTTCTCAATGTTGCTATCATTGTTGTTGTGGCTGTAGTTGTTGTGCTCAGTTTTGTTCTTCTCAGTTTTGTTGTTGTTGTCATTGCTGTTACTGTTGTTGTCATTGTTGTTATCATTGTTGTTGTCATTGTTGTTGTTATTGTTGCCGTCAAGCACACTCCTTCGGCGGTACATTTGTTAGTTTAGAATTTACTCTTGCGTCCGCTTCTTATCCTTAAAGGAGAACCATATAAAAACTATTACAAGCGCTCGCTAAATGTTCCGCTCCGCTCGTTTGACGGCAGGCTGCATGTCAATTGTGTAGCAAAGTTACGAGGTACACCGTAAGAAAAGGTAAACATAAATCGATTCTACGCAGTCGAATGCAGTGAAAAGCACGCGCGCCTCTACGCAAATACCAGTATGACGACAGCAGCAAACCCAGGCAGCAAAAGCACCAATCCACAAACTCACACACACACACACAAACACACACGGACGCACACATATACACATGCATATGGGTGCACTCCTTTGACGTGCTCGTCCTACTTTGTTGGCTGGTTGTAATCCCTGTATTTGAAGGCTGCAAGCCGGGCGGTCGCGTCTGGCGCACGTTTTTATAACCACGCAGCCGTGCACCCAGGCGGGCACACACTACATCAGTGTGCACGCGCCCCCACCCCACGCAGCCGCGCACTACCAACCGTAGACATATGGCCACAACCGCTATCAAAAAAAGCGGAAGCCCTTTCGGTGCACTGCTGTGCATGTCAGGTTTATTAATTTTACCCCCTTTTTTACTACTTTTACTATTACTATTGCAAGTATGATTACTACTACGACTCTGGTGGTGCTCCTGCTGCTCCTACTGCTGTTAGCGCGGCTGGAATTCCTGCTGCCATTTTCAGCATGTTGCTGTAGCTTAAGGAAACTATTGCGCAAGGATGGCGCCGGGTTCTTGTAGCTGCATTTGCCCACGGCAAAGTTTGTTGCGATTCTCTGCCAGCACAAGGACAATAAAGCGCTTTCGAACTGGAGATATTGAGAAGTCTGTCGTTGTCCTTCGTTTTCTTTGACCCGCCATCGGCCACTTAAAACTCGCCAGAGTGGGTTCGAGTGGAAAAGGTCACTGAAAGGGCATTGAGGCAAGAGTGTTGTCAGTAGTCATATGTCAAATATCCTGAGACATTTCTCATCTTCAAAGGCTTCAAAAGGCTTCCAAGAGATATGCCATCGATTGCCAGCTTCGCTACGCTTTGCACCACGTTTCAAATCTTCAAAGGCTTCAAAAGGCTTCCAAGAGACATGCCATCGATTGCCGGCTTCGCTAAGCTTAGCACCATTTTTGAAATCTTCAACGGCTTCAAAAGGCTTCCAAGAGACATGCCATCGATTCCCAGCTTCGCTACTCTTTGCACCACTTTCAAATCTTTAACGGCTTCAAAAGGCTTCCAAGAGATATGCCATCGATTGCCAGCTTCGCTACGCTTTGCACCACGTTTCAAATCTTCAAAGGCTTCAAAAGGCTTCCAAGAGACATGCCATCGATTCCCAGCTTCGCTACTCTTTGCACCACTTTCAAATCTTTAACGGCTTCAAAAGGCTTCCAAGAGATATGCCATCGATTGCCAGCTTCGCTAAGCTTAGCACCATATTTGAAATCTTCAACGGCTTCAAAAGGCTTCCAAGAGATATGCCATCGATTGCCAGCTTCGCTACGCTTTGCACCACGTTTCAAATCTTCAAAGGCTTCAAAAGGCTTCCAAGAGACATGCCATCGATTTCCGGCTTCGCTAAGCTTAGCACCATATTTGAAATCTTCAACGGCTTCAAAAGGCTTCCAAGAGACATGCCATCGATTCCCAGCTTCGCTACTCTTTGCACCACTTTCAAATCTTTAACGGCTTCAAAAGGCTTCCAAGAGACATGCCATCGATTGCCAGTTTCGATACGCTTGTACACATGATAAAGTCCAGTCATGTAGTCTGTAGCCGTTTCTAACTCAGCCGTAACTATCCTTTGACCCTTCCGTTTTATTTCGCTCAAAATTGTACAGTGTCCATAGTTGGCAGATTTCCACGTGTTGCACCCCCTTAGTCTGAGAGCACACTTGGCGGCACAGCTCTGAATGAACACCCCTAGTGATAAGAGGTGACATAATATATTTAAGCCTTCTTGAGGCGCGCTACTTACAGCTCCTGAAATTCCCAGACTAGCAAGTCTTTGTACTTTTCCACTACGATTTTGATTACATTTCCTTCCCAATGCCTTCCACCAGACAATGGACCCGTAGATGATAATTGGTCTAATGATTGTGGAGTGCATCTCATACACAATGTACGGTGACAATCCCCATTTTTCTCCAAAGATCCTTTTACAGATATGGTATGCAATCAAACCCTTCTTTGTTCTCTTCTCAATTCCTTCTTCAATTTCACTTGGAGTCCAGAATGGAACCTAAGATTCAATTGAAGAAGGATTCAACGTCACCCTACCTAGCTTTGGCAAAGGGAACTCAGGGAACCTGGTGAACAAAACTAGCTCCGTCTTAGTAGGGTTAACTCCTACGCCGTTGCGCTCAGCCCATATGGAAATTTCACCCAGTGCTGATTCCATGAGATCGCTAATCGTTGACAAGAACTTGCCCGGGATTAGTATGGCAACGTCATCTGCGTGGGCTAGACCCTTTGTTCTCTCTGCTTTGAAGATTCCTAATATCTCATTTAATACTAGAAGACATGATAGCAGAAGAGGTGATAGCACGATTCCATGCTGTTCTATAACCTTCGATAACTATTTCATACTGTTCTGTAACCTTCGATTCAACAACAACCCGGTTTTGCACCCAGGTACAGGGGCCCATTCAGCAACAATGTTAATACCTAAATTAGCCTATGCTAATTCAACTCGATATTTTTTCATTGACGCCATCAGGATGTGGAATTCGCTGCCTTCTACTGTGAGAGGCGTCGCTGGGATTAGCGAGTTTAAGTGTTTAGTAGTTCAGTATTCTTGTTGTGAGCTCATATAGAGCTTCCGACACACAGGAACATTGAGGCCCCGAGAGGGCTGATGAGCTAGCACGAAGAGGCTCTTCGGAAACCAATCCAGTATTCTCTTTTATGGGCGTGGGCGTCCCCCTAACTATTGTTAAGGGATATATTTATAAGCACTTCCTCCGCAAGGGTCGCGAGTGGTGGAACAACACTGCGACATGTGCCATTTCTAGAATGATGTGGCCTGATTACAGTGCAAAAAGAACTAACCACCTGCTCAATAAGCCAAGACATAACTTTAGCAACCTTAGAGCGGTCTGCACAGGTCTTTGGACAATTGGCACACACGCTGAAAAAATGGGCAATCCGTTCAATGCTCATTGTAAAGACTTTCAGGAGAACGAAAGAGTTGTACACTTTCTTTGTGATTGCCCTGCCCTCGCTCGCTTGAGGCTCAAATATCTCGGAAGTCCCTTTCTGGAGAGTCCAGGGCATTGCTCTAAGTAATCTCGATGCGACAGCTCCCACAGAATACTCTCTCTGGAAAGCAACTAGGAATCTAAAGAGACCCACAATGGCCCAATCCGCTTTACGAATGGGCTAAAAGTGACTTTGAGAGCAGACGCATTTACCGGACATTTAAAAAGAGTATTCACCCCACACGAAATCGAACCGCCAGCCTGTGCAACAGAAGAAGTGAAAACTGTTCTGAGTAATACCCATCATTCTGGACTGACCCTTACGTAAATTTTCCAAATCCGAAGTGAAAGCAACATTGATAGGTTAAGTATTGAAAAAGCCCCTGGGTACGACCTTATCACTGGAAAAATAGTAAAACAACTTCCAGAAGAAGGAGTGACATGTCTAACTTACTTATTTAGCGCGGTACTAACTTCTGGCTTTATACCTCCTGAAAGGAAAGTATCACAATTAAAAATGATTCTCAAACCCGGAAAAAACGCTAATAAAGTTGAATCGTAACTTCCAATTAGCTTGCTACCGATTACTTCTAAACTCAGGGAAACCCTGTTCCTGAAAAGACTACTCCCAATTAGAGAAGAGCGAATCCAAATCATCAATTTGGATTCATGAAAAAACACAGCACAATCGAACAGGTTCATGGGATGGTTGAGCACTGCATCCGAACAGAAAAAATATTGCACAGCGGTGTTTCTTGACATCATTCCGTTGACACTCTCCCACTCTTCGCTTCCTTCAAAATCGAAAGAGGGCTACACAAAATTACTGACTGGCTAGAAAAATGGAGAATCAAGTTGAATGAAACATAGAGAGGAGAGTTTAGTTATGAGTCCTATAAAGGGAAGGTAGGTATGATCTTTGTTAAGAAGAAAGGCAGTGGAGTTCGGTCATTAAAGAATGTGAACAAAAAAAAAACTTCCAAAGCATTAACTGAAGGGGTCTCTAGAAATATATCTAGCATGAAGAGGAGATTAGGGAACATCCAATATTCATCTGCAATAAAGTAAAGAGTGACAACACAACAACATTGCTCAGTAAATGTACTGAAACGTGATTGCATACTTTTAGGATCCCATCTGGAGTGTGAGAATGAGTGCACCATCCTATGTATTTAAGCCAAGACACAATCCATGCAGATAAAAGCTTCTTTCGTGGTGTAGATAATGGTGCGAAGAAAGCACTCGAAAAAAAGCTTACCCTCTTCGAGGTGTGTATACGATTCTAGAATGATCCAGAAACTTCTTGAATAGTGTACAATCTTCTACTTCAACCCTTCGAAAGATATGAAAGCCACCACACCATTAAAGTGAGACGCAGTTGAGCAGAGATCGTAACAGTGTGTACATCGTGCATTTCAGTATTACGAAGTAATAAACTGATGAAATGAATTATTAAATAAAGTGCAAATTGTAGCAAAGTAAACTTTAAGCTTAACTTTAAGTGTGTAAATAGCAATAATTAAATAAAGTTAGTTATTTTAATTAAACTGCGATTGTTTGATTACTACACAATCCAGTGGTACGAATGCGAGTATAGAGAGTTAGAGTAAATTGTCAATATCGTAACAATAAACAACTTCCTAAAGAGTGTTCAAATACCGATTGCAACACCACACGCACATCGGAGAGAACGCTTGTGCGGGAACTACACAGCACGGTCGCACTACAATCTGACGCCCAAAAAGTGGGTTATTTGCACTTCGCTGGTTTGTCCTTTAGTTCCTTACACATTGCCAGTTACAGCTCATGAACGCACTCACTACCGAACAAGTGAGAATCATGTGAGGTGCAATCACAGCCCTCGTCCGGCACCAGGGATGTGTACTACTGCGAGTGCATGCATCCCTGTTAACATACTCTTGCACTAGAGCAATATGTACCGAGAAATCAGTCCCAGAGTTACCGACCTTGCTTCAAACAGTTAAACAAAACGTGGCATAACAGCAACACCGCAATTTTTATTATTGCACAAAATTTGAATTTGAATCAATCAAAAAATAGGAATAGAAAATAAATATGTAAAAAATAAATTGTTTTTTGCTGAGATCTGGCCCGATCCTTCTTCGTCATCTGGGCTGTCAATATGGGAGACTCTTCAAGTACTTATAAATTCGTTTCAAATATATTTTGCCCATTTGCACTCGTGATAGCGGAGGAGGGCGTTTGGGTCTCAAATTAAAAGCCTTGAGAATGTAATCATACAGTTGGGCGTAGTCTACGTGCGAAAGGACTGTCGATAGGATCGCACACACAACCAGCACTACGCACACCCAAAAGAGGATATCAATGCCTGCGAACAGCATTTTCAAGTAGCGTAGATTGGAATTATTTGCCCGCTGGAGAGTCTGACTGCCTCTAGTTCGCCGACGTGGTCTCATTAATTGCAGGGATGATCCGATGCCGCTTGACTGCGAGGTGTGAGCCACTGCATTGGACAGTTGTCCCTCTGAGTGCAACTGCAAATTCGACATGTCCAATGTATGTGGTTTTCCGATTGATGAGATTTCGATTGGTTTCGTCAATTATCGTCCGGCTTGCTGCGTAGTCCCAGCCACGAAAGTGAGTTCGACACGAATGGAAAAATCGTAAATGGGAAAAAATCGTCAAATATAAATTGTGCTTGATCCAGAAACGCCTGCTTCGTTTCCTCTGTGACTGAACATCCAAGTGCTATCCGGCAACATTTCCGTCGCCTACTAATCAACCAGAAATGTATCTTCAAAGCCTTCAAACTGAAGTGCGATTTTGAGCAGGGTTTCAGAGCAATTGAACAATCTGCCCCGCCTGATTTTCGGCATTAGCACACTTTTTTTACCAAGTCTTGAAACACGATTTCCTTATGTAAGGACTATAAAATCGAAAGATGTGCTTTGTTGTGTGAATTACGCCGTTGCAGCTCAAGTTTTAGTGAATCTACTTCCACTCGCCGTTCACTTGAAGGGAATTTGTACTGCATTAAACCAACTGCCGCCTGCTGCCATATTGGAACCTACCACATTCAACTGGACTTAAACCTGTAACAAAGTGGACTGTTCTGTCCTGTCGTATCAGCGCAGCTTAGCTCTATTTGCCCGGTGATTCTAATGGAGCTACATCAAGGGTCGCTGTTTTATTGTACAACGGCGCTTCTGGACATCTCGCAAGCACTTGATGGCGTTGGCACGAATAAAAACTACACTCCCTATTAACTACTACGTGTAAATCCAGTCCTATCGTACACACCGGTATTTATTCGTGAAGCAAGGTGAGGAACAATCTGAGCTCCATGGAAGCTCAGCAGGTGTACCCCAGGGTAGGGTCATGGGCCCAATACTTTATCTACCTCACACGTACGACTTACCATCAGCTGAAGGAGGCCCCTTAGGTATCTTTGCAGATGACACTGCTGTCTTAGCTGTTGACACTCTCCCACACATTTTACCTACCTACCTACCTAAGAATTAATTTTTATTTATTTATTTTTAATTATTAACTTTTATTTATTAATTTTTATTTATTATTTTTTATTTATTCATTTTTATTTCGTAATTTTTATGTTGTAATTTTTACTTGTTGATTTTTATTTATTTATTTAATTTAATAATTTTTATTTCTTAATTTTTAATCATTACATTTTATTTATTAATGTGTATTTATAAATTTCTAACGATTAATTTTATTTTATTAATTTTTATTTCTTAATTTTTATTTCGTAATTTGTATGTATTAATTTTATTTTTTAATCTTAATTATTTATTTTATTTTTTAATTTTTATTTCTTAATTTTTAATTGTTAATTTTTAATTATTAATTTTTATGTATTAATTTTTAATATTATATATTAATGTGTATTTATAAATTTGTAACTATTAATTTTATTTTATTAATTTTTATTTATTTATTTATTATTATTATTTTTATCGATTAATTTTTATTTTTAAGTCTTATTTATTTATTTTTATTTTGTTGGATTTTGCTTATAATTATTTTTTTAATTTTTTTTTTTATTATTTATATTTTTTCTATTTATTTTGTTATTTTTTGTATATATTTATTTATTATATTATTATTATACATTATTTATATAATTTTCATTAACTATCAGACAATTATTTTTATTTGTTAATTTTTGTTTAAAAATATTTTTTTATTTTTTTATGTATTTTGTTAAAAAAAAAAACAATATTTTTGTTCTATTTTTTTTATTTATTCTCAGTGTTTAATGACTGAATTCCTGTTGAATTTAATAATGCTTGGAATTGTAGGTGCGTTCTTCGCCTTATTTTCTTTATTATAATTGCAGCAAAATTATTGGTTATAATAGTTTTTCGTTTTTTAAGGAAATTATGTTTGATTTTGGCCATCCTTGTCCCTTTATCCACTTATGAAGCCTCTTCACTCGGTGCGCGTGGTTGCACGATCGATGGCCACGATGCAGACTCTGAATCTGGTGATGCGGCTCCCTCGCTGGTTTCAATACAAGTGCCGAGTCAAGTCGCGAGAAATCGCATGCAAACCCTTGACAGGGCCGATCGGTGGTAGATAATAAAGATGGCTGTCGACCGGCTCGAACGTTTGACAGGCAGAATATGGCCACGCTCGCACCGTGTAGCAGCCATCGGGAATAGGGGTTCACGGCGTGAACGCTTAGAAATATTCTATAATTATTTAAATTTGGTATTTTTATTTATTTATTTTCGTACCTATCCTACAATTTTATATTTTTAAACAATTTATTTTAATTTATTAAGTCTTTTAAGTAAATTTTTTTATTTTGTTTTCATTTAGTTTTATTTATGTCTATTTATTTATTTTTATTTATTAATTTCATAACTTTATTTCATTATTTTTATTAATAAAGTTATTTTATTTCTATTTGTTGATAAATTTTCATTTATTTATTTGCTCAACTATGAATTATTTTTCTTTATTTAATTATTTCCACATATACTCGTATAGCATTTACGAACTTATTTTTATATTCATTTATTTTTAGTTTATTTTATCTATTTATTTTTACATATCTATTATGTCTTCTTCCATAAAGAGTTGTGTCTTCAAGAGCTTGGGACGATAATCACTCGTACTAGCTACTGAGTCTTTCGTCTAGCAGAGAATTTGTAAAGAAGCATTTCGAGACCATGCCCTGGGCGGGATACGAACCCACGATCCAACGATTGCGAGTCCAATATGTTTACCATTTCAGCCACGAACTATGAATAAGATTAGAGACTAGTGATAAGAGAAGAACATTGATAACGCAGGTCTTCAGCGCATTTCAAGATGACAATTACAAAGGAATAGTGACACATAAAATATCTACTCCATTGTTTACAAAAGTAGGCACGAATATTTGGCTAAGATGCTAATATATTATACAAACTCTATTCCCCGATTTGCGCAGAACATCGGTTCCTTAGAAACCCTCTTAGCTTTGTTAAAAAGTCTCCTACAGTTCTTCTTGAGGTCCTTTATTTCCGCGCTCCACCACGAAGATTTTGTTTCCCGCTGGGTTTACTAAGGAGGCAAGATATCGATAAGGCTTTGTTAAGAGAACCCGCAAGAACTTCCACAGAGCGATCAATCCTCTTCAATCCGATCCTCACACGTTTTGTGCTTCGAGGCTTTTGAGGCAGTAGTTTAGCTACAGTTTTGCTATAGAGGTCCCAGGTAATTTTCCGAATGTTTCTGGTAGCCAGAAGGCTTGGTTATCTATCTACAAGATCGAACTGAATTAACCGTCGATCTCAAAAATAATGTTCCTCTAGAACTCTCTAGATAGGGGTCAAATAAATTATTACTTGAATTCGGTGTTCACCACAAGGGTTACCGTCCCCTCGTGGCTCCTCCACCTTGGTTACGTTTAAATTTTTTGTCGGAAGCTCCTGATTACTTATCTAGAGTATCCATGATCTCCTTCCGTTCCGATGGTTCGTTTGGTATCCATGCTCAGGCTCTGGGTCTGTTAGATATCTGGTCTTTAGTACGAGTTTCTGCCTTGCGCATAGACAAGCCTCGTCTATCTTAGAGATAGCGATGCTATAGAGGTCCAGCGATGGGCCTGAAGTCAACCGCTGTTGCAAAAGTTAGAAAAACTGCCAGGTTTATCACTCAGTATTTGCAGGTAGAGTTTCGAGAGATTGACTTCTATCTTCCTCCAATGCTCAGGCGAAATGGTGCCAACCGGATGGCTTTGGTCCACGCCCGTCCTTAAATGGTATCCTTTCAGCACTTCGCTGAATAACTTTGCAGTGGTTACGCTAAATTTTTGGGCCTTTTTGGGCTCATGTTAGGTGGACTCTTCTAGGGTCGCTGACACTTTGAAGCCTGTGGTGAGGGAGTCTTAACTTCTTCATGACTTTCGGCGCCCATCCCAGGGAACCCTACTGCTTCTCCCTCCTCCTCTTATTCGAAATGAGCGACAGGTGTTTTACTGTCCGGAAACTTCCTCTCTTTATGGGGTTTTGGCAACACTGTTGCAGCGAGTGGCATTGCTGGTGCCAGGCTCATCGTCCTTAGCATCAGTCACTGCTGCAGCGAGTGGCATTGCTGGTGCCAGGCTCATCGTCCTTAGCATCAGTCACTGCTGCAGCAATTGGCATTGCTGGTATCAGGCTCATCGTCCTTAGCATCAGTCACTGCTGCAGCAATTGGCATTGCTGGTATCAGGCTCATCGTCCTTAGCATCAGCCGCTGCCGTAGAATGCGGATGTACATCGTCTTTTGCGCTTTGAGACCGCCTTCGGTGTTTTGTATTTGTCTTTTGTGATCATCTGTTTCGTACGGCTTCCCGCTGAACGAAGCAAGCTAAGGTAGCCAAGCATTTAAGAGGGGGAAAGGGTTGGTCAACTGTGGCTCTTCCCCGTGCTACAGCTAGGCCAGCGTTACTCTCTGAGGCGGCCCGGTGTCCCGGTGTCCCTTAAAATACAGCCTTATTTTCCTCCTGACTGCCAAATCCACTTCAATAGGCCCGATCCCAGCCTGTATTAGTAGGGAGCCAGCTCGTTGTTGGTGTACTCCCCAATCAGTCAGTCTGGTTCGGGTGAGAGCCGAGCCTCCACCAGCCTGGCTTGTTGCCTTGTCATTGCAATCATATAAGCCTCCGCACCACGTCAAGGTGACTGCTCAACGCGAAGGATGATTAAATCAAAATAATCCAGGAATTTAAAAAAAATTCATTATATTTTGTTCCTCAAATATCAATCTTAAAGTTGATGAAACTGGAGGATGACCTTTCAATTTACGAGTTCGTTTAGAGTGGTCTCAAAAAGGCTGCGAGAGGCATCCTCAATTATACATGTGCTCATATATGTGTTCGAATGTGTGTGTGTATTCAAGTGTGATTGAGTTTGAGTGGCTTGTGTGTGTGTGTGTGCCTGTGTGTGTGTGTGTGTGTGTGTGTGCCTGTGTGTGTGTGTGTGTGTGTGTGTGTGTGTGTGTGCCTTTGTGTGGACGAGCATTTATACTGACCCAAATCCACTTTGTCACAAATACTCGTACTTTTAATACCATTTATATTCACTTTCCCTATTGATTTGTGAATGCAGTTGAGCGTAAAATAAAACAATTAACTTTTTCTTGTTGTTCGCCGTTGTTGTTGTTGTTGCCGGTTGTTGTTGTTGTCATGTTTTCACAATCACACAAAATTAAAGCCAATTTTGTAATTAACAATATGGCGTCTGGCAAATTTTACGCCTGCAAAGGACAAGATACTCTACAACAACAACAACAACAACAAACGCAACAACAACAATACTAATAATAACACCAACATTAACAACAACAACAACAACAACCAACAAAAACACCGTTAGCAGTGGCACCAAAGAAATGCTCACAACAACGAAAAACGGCCGATTTTGTACAATTCGAGCCTTCTTCAAATTAACACATGAATTAACTCAGTGGGCGGGGTGGGGTGGCGGTGTTCTAGAGGCTGTTCTAGAGGGTGTAGACGTCGAGGCTCAGGGGACCGTTAGGTGAAAAACAGGCCGTGTATGGCGGGAGGATGTCCTGGCAGAGGGCGGCGGCGCACACCAAAATACAAATGTTGGTGCTGATGGTTTTGTGCTTCGTTTGGTTGCTGTTTCTGTCGTTGTCGTTGCTTTTGTTGTTGTTGTTGTTGTTGTTGTTGTTGCTGTTGTTGCTTGCGGTAATGGTAGTGGTGGTGTTGGTGGTGTTGGTATTATTATCGTTAATTATAATCTGCTTCTAGGCGCATAAGCAAAAAAGGAAAATACATTCGAAAAAGGAAAGAAGAGCACGATTTAAAATTGCAAGATGTAAATAAAACCGACCACGAGGATGACAAAAAAGAAGTAAAGTTTTTACATTAAAATTTAATTAGCAGATAATCGGTGGAGGAGGAAAAATGTTTTCATTTTTTCTCCATTGGCGTCTTTGAAGAACGGGCTGCGTGGCGCAATGGAGAGGAAGCGGCCAGAAGGAATTCATTCCTTCTCTTTTGAAGTGAAAGTTATTTGAGTGTAAAATTTGCGTGTTAAGCAAGCAAATTGGGTGCAAATGCCAGTGACATGGGTTCGTTCACCTGCTCAAAACAACAGTGCTCTACACAGGGGCGATTTGCCAACTAAACTTAGCGATCCAATCTCGGAGCGAAGATGCGTTGTGTCAGAAAGTCGTTGGTAGAAGAAATCGTGGCTATTTTTAGCTTCTATTTCAGTGCATTCTGTCTCAGACTAAAAATAGTTTAGAGCATTCCCAGACCAGCTTTGATTGGAATGAGAAGTTAATGAATGATATCAGAGCTGCCTGGCTATCTGAGAGTATGCATATTTTGGTGCTGCGTGTACCCTTGCGTAGAAATTCTTTAGCACATAACTGTAAGGCGTGGACCTCCGCCTGAAAAACGGAAGTTGTTCTTCCCATTGCAATTGCTTTTTGGAAATTTGGCCCTACAATTCCAGCTGCAGCACTGCCATCTTCCATTTTGGCCCCATCTATATACCACAACTGTGAGTCCTGTTTTATTATCACTTCATTGTTTCTTCAAGCTGAACGGTCACTGATGACCACTTTGAAGTGCTTGGAGAAGTCTAATTTTCTGTCCATCTTGTCGAAGATCATGAGGCACGGATAATTCCAGACAGTGTCCAGAATCTTTGTGTGCCCCGATAGGTTGCCTTCTTTAAGATGGGCCAGATTAGCTGGCCTTAGGGCCGCGCTGGCGTAGGGGAGTCAGTCCAGTGATAATTCCGAAAGCGAGTGTGGGGCACGTTCTCATTGCTCCCGTTAAACTCAACCGGTGAATCTTGTTAAGGGTCATCTGAGCCTTTGTTTGATTTACTCTTGGCCACCATACCAAAGAAGCACATGTGATCATTGGTACTATTATTGCTTTATATGACCACGCCATCATTTTTGGCCGTAGTCCCCATGTTTTACCGTACAGCCTCTGGCAGGCGTAGGTTGCTCTTAAGGCTTTACTAGTTATGTATGATAAATGGTTTTTCCAAGTTACAGTTTTGTCTAGGATTACACCCAGATATTTCATTTCGTTGGACATTGGGTCGTGGTGCCTAAACTTAACCTCCCCAGAGTCAGTTTCCCTCTTTTGGTGAAGGGTACCACATTTGTTTTATTCGGATTTATCGATAGTCCTTTCTCCTGACACCAGTTTTGCGCGATGTCAAGAGCTACTTGCATGCGATCTGTTATGGTAGAGTCAAACTTGCCTCTGACCATAATTACCAAATCATCCGCGCAAAGCCCTGAATTTCGTATCCGAGGTCATTGCGAGTTTGTAAGAGCTCGTCGATAACAAATAACCATAGGAGTGGCGGTAGGGGGACATCCTTTGGTTGACCTGATAGTTATCCTTTCTGTCCTTGTTTCAAAGACTATTGTTCTGTTTTTCAGCATATTGAGAACCCATGCTATGATCAGTCTTTGTATACCTTTCCTGTTCATCCTCTCCTCAATTGATCTGAAAGTAGCATTGTCAAAAGCCCCCGTAATGTCAACCGATGTACAGAGAGCTATTTCTTTACCTTCAAACGCCTTTTCAAATATTTAATAACTTAAAACTAATTTTTGAGTTTGTTGTCTTTCATGGACTACTCGCAGTGGTACAGCCACTGCCTATTAGCACAGGAGATCTGTTGTGGAGTTTCTCTTCAGTCGGGTGAAAGTGCAGGAGTTGGAAGCCAGTTCCGATATTAGTGGGTTTGGGTGAACTTGGAGTCTCAGATTGTGCGAAGTAGAAAGCTTTTCTATCTCTTGAGCGACTGTGGGAACTTTGCGGTCACGATGGATTTGCTTGTTTGTGGCATAATAAGGTGCGTTTAGGGGTCTTTGATTGGAATCTTAGGATCATTGATTGGAATCTTAGGGTCTTTGTTTGAATCTTAGGGTCTTTATTTGAATCTTAGGGTCTTTGATTGGAATCTTAGGGTCTTTGATTGGAATCTTAGGGTCTTTGATTGGAATCTTAGTGTCTTTGATTGGAATCTTAGGGTCTTTGATTTGAATCTTAGGGTCTTTGATTGGAATCTTTGCAGTATTTCAACATTAGAAGTTGCCGAAGTGCCCCACAGTCGAATACCGCATGTCAAGACTGGTTTTAAAATTGCTGAGTACAGGAGTAATTTGCTATCGATTGAGACTTTGGAGTTTCGACTCAACTTCATCCCTTCGCCAGTGTGGATCTCTGAGCTTTATGCCGAGTCTTTTCGTTTTGTAAATATGTGTTTTCCAAGTTCATCTTCTGTCGAGGTGCATCCCAAGGTATCTGGCCTCATCACATTGGAGCATATTTATGTCTTTGAGTTTAACGGGTGGGCAGGTGTCCCGTTTGAGGGTGAATGTAACCTGGACTGACTTTGTTTCATTCAACTTGATTCTCCATTTTTCTAGCCAGTCAGTAATTTTGTGTAGCCCTCTTTAGATTCTGGAGGAAGCGAAGTGTGGTAGAGTATCAACGAAATGATGTCAAGAAACGCCGCTGTGCAATATTTTTTCTGTTCCAATGCAGTTTGTGAATACTCAACCATCCTCTGAACCTGTTCGATTTTGGTGTGTTTTTTCCTTAATCCAAATTGATGATTTGGATTCGCTCTTCTATAATTGGGAGGAAGGGAAGTGTGGGAGAGTGTCAACAGCTAAGACAGCAGTGTCATCTGCAAAGATACCTAAGGGGCCTCCTTCAGCTGATGGTAAGTCGTACGTGTGAGGTAGATAAAGTATTGGGCCCATGACACTACCCTGGGGTACACCTGCTGAGCTTCCATGGAGCTCAGATTGTTCCTCACCTTGCTTCACGAATAAATACCGGTGTGTACGATAGGACTGGATTTACACGTAGTAGTTAATAGGGAGTGTAGTTTTTATTCGTGCCAACGCCATCAAGTGCTTGCGAGATGTCCAGAAGCGCCGTTGTACAATAAAACAGCGACCCTTGATGTAGCTCCATTAGAATCACCGGGCAAATAGAGCTAAGCTGCGCTGATACGACAGGACAGAACAGTCCACTTTGTTACAGGTTTAAGTCCAGTTGAATGTGGTAGGTTCCAATATGGCAGCAGGCGGCAGTTGGTTTAATGCAGTACAAATTCCCTTCAAGTGAACGGCGAGTGGAAGTAGATTCACTAAAACTTGAGCTGCAACGGCGTAATTCACACAACAAAGCACATCTTTCGATTTTATAGTCCTTACATAAGGAAATCGTGTTTCAAGACTTGGTAAAAAAAGTGTGCTAATGCCGAAAATCAGGCGGGGCAGATTGTTCAATTGCTCTGAAACCCTGCTCAAAATCGCACTTCAGTTTGAAGGCTTTGAAGATACATTTCTGGTTGATTAGTAGGCGACGGAAATGTTGCCGGATAGCACTTGGATATTCAGTCACAGAGGAAACGAAGCAGGCGTTTCTGGATCAAGCACAATTTATATTTGACGATTTTTTCCCATTTACGATTTTTCCATTCGTGTCGAACTCACTTTCGTGGCTGGGACTACGCAGCAAGCCGGACGATAATTGACGAAACCAATCGAAATCTCATCAATCGGAAAACCACATACATTGGACATGTCGAATTTGCAGTTGCACTCAGAGGGACAACTGTCCAATGCCGTGGCTCACACCTCGCAGTCAAGCGGCATCGGATCATCCCTGCAATTAATGAGACCACGTCGGCGAACTAGAGGCAGTCAGACTCTCCAGCGGGCAAATAATTCCAATCTACGCTACTTGAAAATGCTGTTCGCAGGCATTGATATCCTCTTTTGGGTGTGCGTAGTGCTGGTTGTGTGTGCGATCCTATCGACAGTCCTTTCGCACGTAGACTACGCCCAACTGTATGATTACATTCTCAAGGCTTTTAATTTGAGACCCAAACGCCCTCCTCCGCTATCACGAGTGCAAATGGGCAAAATATATTTGAAACGAATTTATAAGTACTTGAAGAGTCTCCCATATTGACAGCCCAGATGACGAAGAAGGATCGGGCCAGATCTCAGCAAAAAACAATTTATTTTTTACATATTTATTTTCTATTCCTATTTTTTGATTGATTCAAATTCAAATTTTGTGCAATAATAAAAATTGCGGTGTTGCTGTTATGCCACGTTTGAAGCAAGGTCGGTAACTCTGGGACTGATTTCTCGGTACATATTGCTCTAGTGCAAGAGTATGTTAACAGGGATGCATGCACTCGCAGTAGTACACATCCCTGGTGCCGGACGAGGGCTGTGATTGCACCTCACATGATTCTCACTTGTTCGGTAGTGAGTGCGTTCATGAGCTGTAACTGGCAATGTGTAAGGAACTAAAGGACAAACCAGCGAAGTGCAAATAACCCACTTTTTGGGCGTCAGATTGTAGTGCGACCGTGCTGTGTAGTTCCCGCACAAGCGTTCTCTCCGATGTGCGTGTGGTGTTGCAATCGGTATTTGAACACTCTTTAGGAAGTTGTTTATTGTTACGATATTGACAATTTACTCTAACTCTCTATACTCGCATTCGTACCACTGGATTGTGTAGTAATCAAACAATCGCAGTTTAACTAAAATAACTAACTTTATTTAATTATTGCTATTTACACACTTAAAGTTAAGCTTAAAGTTTACTTTGCTACAATTTGCACTTTATTTAATAATTCATTTCATCAGTTTATTACTTCGTAATACTGAAATGCACGATGTACACACTGTTACGATCTCTGCTCAACTGCGTCTCACTTTAATGGTGTGGTGGCTTTCATATCTTTCGAAGGGTTGAAGTAGAAGATTGTACACTATTCAAGAAGTTTCTGGATCATTCTAGAATCGTATACACACCTCGAAGAGGGTAAGCTTTTTTTCGAGTGCTTTCTTCGCACCATTATCTACACCACGAAAGAAGCTTTTATCTGCATGGATTGTGTCTTGGCTTAAATACATAGGATGGTGCACTCATTCTCACACTCCAGATGGGATCCTAAAAGTATGCAATCACGTTTCAGTACATTTACTGAGCAATGTTGTTGTGTTGTCACTCTTTACTTTATTGCAGATGAATATTGGATGTTCCCTAATCTCCTCTTCATGCTAGATATATTTCCTGAGACCCCTTCACTTAATGCTTTGGAAGTTTTTTTTTTGTTCACATTCTTTAATGACCGAACTCCACTGCCTTTCTTCTTAACAAAGATCATACCTACCTTCCCTTTATAGGACTCATAACTAAACTCTCCTCTCTATGTTTCATTCAACTTGATTCTCCATTTTTCTAGCCAGTCAGTAATTTTGTGTAGCCCTCTTTCGATTTTGGAGGAAGCGAAGAGTGGGAGAGTGTCAACGGAATGATGTCAAGAAACACCGCTGTGCAATAATTTTTCTGTTCGGATGCAGTGCTCAACCATCCCATGAACCTGTTCGATTGTGCTGTGTTTTTTCCTGAATCCAAATTGATGATTTTGATTTGCTCTTCTCTAATTGGGAGTAGTCTTTTCAGGAACAGGGTTTCCCTGAGTTTAGAAGTAATCGGTAGCAAGCTAATTGGAAGTTACGATTCAACTTTATTAGCGTTTTTTCCGGGTTTGAGAATCATTTTTACTTGTGATACTTTCCTTTCAGGAGGTATAAAGCCAGAAGTTAGTACCGCGCTAAATAAGTAAGTTAGACATGTCACTCCTTCTTCTGGAAGTTGTTTTACTATTTTTCCAGTGATAAGGTCGTACCCAGGGGCTTTTTCAATACTTAACCTATCAATGTTGCTTTCACTTCGGATTTGGAAAATTTACGTAAGGGTCAGTCCAGAATGATGGGTATTACTCAGAACAGTTTTCACTTCTTCTGTTGCACAGGCTGGCGGTTCGATTTCGTGTGGGGTGAATACTCTTTTTAAATGTCCGGTAAATGCGTCTGCTCTCAAAGTCACTTTTAGCCCATTCGTAAAGCGGATTGGGCCATTGTGGGTCTCTTTAGATTCCTAGTTGCTTTCCAGAGAGAGTATTCTGTGGGAGCTGTCGCATCGAGATTACTTATAGCAATGCCCTGGACTCTCCAGAAAAGGACTTCCGAGATATTTGAGCCTCAAGCGAGCGAGGGCAGGGCAATCACAAAGAAAGTGTACAACTCTTTCGTTCTCCTGAAAGTCTTTACAATGAGCATTGAACGGATTGCCCATTTTTTCAGCGTGTGTGCCAATTGTCCAAAGACCTGTGCAGACCGCTCTAAGGTTGCTAAAGTTATGTCTTGGCTTATTGAGCAGGTGGTTAGTTCTTTTTGCACTGTAATCAGGCCACATCATTCTAGAAATGGCACATGTCGCAGTGTTGTTCCACCACTCGCGACCCTTGCGGAGGAAGTGCTTATAAATATATCCCTTAACAATAGTTAGGGGGACGCCCACGCCCATAAAAGATAATACTGGATCGGTTTCGTGCTAGCTCATCAGCCCTCTCGTTGCCCTCAACGTTCCTGTGTCCCGGAACCCAGACAAGGGACATAATTCTATTTCCTGACAAAATTTTAAATTCCTCCTTGCAGACACCGACCAACTTGGAGCTGGTAAAGGGTGTCGTTAGCGCCTTTATTGCCGTCTGCCTGTGGGAGTAAATGGATATGTTTTTGGTCAGCTTGTGGTCCCCCTCAACGTCCTGCATGCCTGCCAAATTGCAAAGACCTCTGCTGGAAAGACACTTGATGTCGATGGCAATTTGAAGGAGAGCAGAAAATTGAGAGATTCGAAAAATATTCCCGCACCCACTCCAGATTCCATCTTGGAACCATCGGTGAAAATGGGCGTACCCCCTTTCGCGAGCACCGCTCTCTTCTTCCAGTTATTCCTACTTGGTAGAACTGTGTTAACAGAGCCCGCAAAATCCAAATTCCGAACGAAGAAGTCGGTTCTCGAGAATACTATGTCTGGTGGCAGTTGTCAAAAATGCTATCATGACCACACGGGGTATTCCTCCAGTTACCGGATTCCCTGAGTCTTAGTGCACTTTGTGCGGAAATACTATAAGTATGAAGATCTATAGGGAGGAGCTTTGGAATCGCGTCTAACTCAACCCCCGGACAAGTGCGGCAGACTCCTGTAATTCCAATGCACGTGGCGCGTTGGATTCTTTGTAGTTTCGTGAGATTATAGCCCTTCCTGAGAGCTTCCCACCAAACCACGGAGCCGTATGTCAAGATCGGCCGCACCACCATATTGTACATCCAGAGCACAATTCTTGGTATAAGACCCCATTTCTCCCAATTTCCCCATTTCCCCATTTTTTGACCACTCTTCTCTTGAGGGAAATCTAACCCTGAAGTCCTTTTTAGAGTCTAGTTGTGGTCCTATGCAGTATGTTGTTATTTGTGTTAGTTCCCTCAGCATAGCGTATATCACCCTACCATGACCGTAAGATCGCTTAGTCCAGCAACCTGTCGCTTTTAAGCTTAGAGCACTATTGCAGGCCCAATTTTTAATGTAAAGGTCAATGGGGAGAAGATGTAGCATTAGATTGAGTGCCTCCGAAGGACATTGAGTGCCCAGCGCCAGCTGCTCTTTGAGCTCCACTGAGTCTCTGAACAATATAGCGTTTATATAGCGCCGGCCACCAAACTATTGAGTCAAAAGTGAGTATTGGACTCACGATTGCTTCATACATCCAATGAGTGATATGGAAGTAGTCCTTTCCGAACATTCTTTTGCATGAGCAGAAGGCTACATGAGTCTTCCTAGCCCGCAACTCTATAAAAATAGATCCCATCCAATTCAACTCAGTTTCAAATTCAATCAATTGCCTATTTCCCCAATTTCCCCAATGAATTTGTGTCGTTCGCATCTGTGTTGTTGTTGTGGCGTCCAGAGAGCTTACAATGCTGCCTTTTGCGTATCTTGCCGCGGTATCTCGGTACTCGTACATTGCATGGCCCCACTACGCTGGTCTATGCTACTCTGATATCTCAAGATAATGACAATGTCATGCACAGAAACACGTTTATTGATTCGTTGTTAAAATGTTCTTATTATTTTTGTGGTTGTGTTGTTGTTGTTGGTGGTGTTGTTGTTGTTGTTGTTGTTGTTGCTGTTATTCCGTTATTAATTATATACAGTCACTTTTTTATGGCTGGAACGCATAAACCAATTACTCGACAGCGACCGCAAGAATCCACTCTGGCAGCGGCAGCAATTTTCGTACTACCACAAAAATTTAATGAAGCCAGTAAAGAAGGTTCGTTGAGACGGCCCAAAGTTCTACGCTTAAAAATACTAAAATGAAGGACGATTATGAAGATTTTTATATATCCTGCAATCCTTTCCTATTCTAATATGTTATATACAAAGTATTCAACTCCCTCTTAAATTATGACAGTTTGCGGTTTGTCGCAGCGAAAGAGATAAGGATAGAGAGGGAGAGATAGAGAGAGAGAGAGAGAAATAGAAAGATAGATATAAGGATAGAGATAAGGATACAGATAAAGATAGACATAGAGATAGAGATAGAGATAGAGATAGAGATAGAGATAGAGATAGAGATAGAGATAGAGATAGAGATAGAGATAGAGATAGAGATAGAGATAGAGATAGAGATAGAGATAGAGATAGAGATAGAGATAGAGATAGAGATAGAGATAGAGATAGAGATAGAGATAGAGATAGAGATAGAGATAGAGATAGAGATAGAGATAGAGATAGAGATAGAGATAGAGATAGAGATAGAGATAGAGATAGAGATAGAGATAGAGATAGAGATAGAGATAGAGATAGAGATAGAGATAGAGATAGAGATAGATATAGAGATAGAGATAGAGATAGAGATAGAGATAGAGATAGAGATAGAGATAGAGATAGAGATAGAGATAGAGATAGAGATAGAGATAGAGATAGAGATAGAGATAGAGATAGAGATAGAGATAGAGATAGAGATAGAGATAGAGATAGAGATAGAGATAGAGATAGAGATAGAGATAGAGATAGAGATAGAGATAGAGATAGAGATAGAGATAGAGATAGAGATAGAGATAGAGATAGAGATAGAGATAGAGATAGAGATAGAGATAGAGATAGAGATAGAGATAGAGATAGAGATAGAGATAGAGATAGAGATAGAGATAGAGATAGAGATAGAGATAGAGATAGAGATAGAGATAGAGATAGAGATAGAGATAGAGATAGAGATAGAGATAGAGATAGAGATAGAGATAGAGATAGAGATAGAGATAGAGATAGAGATAGAGATAGAGATAGAGATAGAGATAGAGATAGAGATAGAGATAGAGATAGAGATAGAGATAGAGATAGAGATAGAGATAGAGATAGAGATAGAGATAGAGATAGAGATAGAGATAGCGATAGAGATAGAGATAGAGATAGAGATAGAGATAGAGATAGAGATAGAGATAGAGATAGAGATAGAGATAGAGATAGAGATAGAGATAGAGATAGAGATAGAGATAGAGATAGAGATAGAGATAGAGATAGAGATAGAGATAGAGATAGAGATAGTGATAGAGATAGAGATAGAGATAGAGATAGAGATAGAGATAGAGATAGAGATAGAGATAGAGATAGAGATAGAGATAGAGATAGTGATAGAGATAGAGATAGATGTAGAGATAGAGATAGAGATAGAGATAGAGATAGAGATAGAGATAGAGATAGAGATAGAGATAGAGATAGAGATAGCGACAGTGATAGAGATAAGAATATAGATAGAGATAGAGACAGTGACAATGATACAGATAGAGATAAAAATATAGATAAAAATAGAGATAGAGATAGAGATATAGATAAGAATATAGATAGAGATATAGATAAGAATCTAGATAGAGATAGGGATAGAGATAGAGATAGACATAGAGATCGAAATAAAGACATAGAGATAGCGATTGAGATAGAGATAGAGATAGAGATAGAGATAAATATAGAGATACCGATAGTGATAGAGATATAGATATAGATAAAAAATAGATAGAGTTAGAGATAGAAATAGAGGTAGTGATAGACATAGAGATATAGATACAAATAGAGATCGAAATAAAGATAGACATAGAGATAGCGATAGAGATAGATTTAGACGAGCGAGATCGACTGTAGATGCAATACGAACGGGGGACCATTCGGTACCATGAGGTAGTGCGCTGTCGTCACTTTGGACATCAGGAATGCATTCAATTCCCCCAACTGGACAATGATCCTGAGAGCAGTCCAAAATTTCGACGTTCCCGCATATTTGCTGCGTATGATCTGTAGGCACTTCCGCGACAGACTGCTGCAATATGACGCTGAGAAAGGCCCGAATGAGGATGCGGCGACGGGTGGCGTCCCACAAGGTTCTGTTCTTGCTCCATCATTGTGGACCGCTGTATATGATGGCGGCTGAACATAAAGATTCCTAAAGGGCTACACTGGTTGGATACGTAGACCATTATTTCACTGGGGGTAGTGGACAAGCAGATTGTAGACTGTGAGCTGGCATGTAATGACACGGTAACCAGAATTCAGCGTTGGCAAATCTAGAATTGGTAGCCCAAAAATCCGAGATAGTATTACTTAGCGCAAGTAGGCGAAAAGAACACATGACGGTGAAAGTTAATGGGCATGACTTCAAATAGAAGCCTTTCATCAGATACCTGGGAGTCAGCATCGATTCACACATGACCTTTAAAGAGCTTTTAATGGCAGTCAGCACCAAGGCGGCATCAGTAAATGGTGGGCTCACTCGTATACTCCCCAATATAGGGGCAGCGCAAAAAGCAAGGAGAAGATTGCTTTCCACAGTCACGGACTCTATTGTCTTATATGCGGTATCCATACGGGCAGGAGCAAAGCACACTCATTTGCGCGAAGCCTGACAGGCTTATAGACTCAGTGAGCTACGAGTTGCCTGAGCATACCGAACCGTGTACGAGGAAGCTATCTTAGTGGTCGCTGGGAGGACCCCCTTGACATGGCTGATTCCTTTTCAATAGCATTGAAAGCAGCAGTGGCATCTCTCTTGGTCCAACCGATAATATCGTACGCAAGGAGCTGGACCCATTGGTAGAAAATGGTGCCATTGCGACGTATACCGGCTTTTCGTAGGATCCCCTCCATGATGAAGTTGAAGATATCGCAGGGTAAAGGGTCGCCTTCTCTGAAACTTCGTTGAGTAGTAAAGGATTCGGAAAGGACATTGTTCCCAGTTGCCTTAACAGAAGTAACGAGTGAAATGGCTAACAATCCATCTACTCATTGTTTAGAAGAAATTACTCGTTGCCAGTTGCCATAACAGAAGTAACGAGTGAAACGAGTAACAATCCATCTACACAATGTTTAGAAGAAGTTACTCGTTGCTATTTGCATTAACTGAAGTAACGAGTTAAATGACTAACAATCTATCTACTTATTGTTTAGGAGAAATTAGTCGTTGCCAGTTGCCATAACAGAAGTAACGAGTGAAATGGCTAACAATCCATCTACTAATATTTTAGAAGAAGTTACTCGTTGATATTTGCATTAACAGAAGTAACGAGTGAAATGTTTCACAATCTATCTACTCATTTTTTAGAAGAAGTTACTCGTTGCCAGTTGCCATAACAGAAGTAACGAGTGAAATGACTAACAATCCATCTACTCATTGTTTAGCAAGAATTACTCGTTGCCAGTTGCCATAGCAGAAGTAACGAGTGAAATGACTAACAATCCATCTACTCATTGTTTAGAAGAAATTACTCGTTCCTATTTGCATTAACTGAAGTAACGAGTGAAATGACTAACAATCCATCTACTCATTGTTTAGAAGAAATTACTCGTTGCTATTTGCATTAACTGAAGTAACGAATGAAATGACTAACAACCCATCTATTCATTGTTTAAAATAAGTTACTCATTGTCAGTTGCCATAACAGAAATAACTCCCTACCAACAGAACCCTTTTATAATTGATACTCTTTGGCCCATACAGACCCTTCCGAAACGAGCGTGTGAGTTCCACAGTGCTTCGCTTCCCTCCCAGTTCGCTGCTTCTCTTAGATGTGGCCAAATAAAAGACCACTGGAAGCTTTCACACGTCATGTACTGAGTTCCAACGAAAGGTACGCGTGGGTGCTGTTAGCAGCGCTGATTTATTGGATGCCGCTGCGAATCGGTTGGCAATATTGAAGATTACCGGTGGCGAAATGAAACACACACTATCCATATACACGCAGATTCCAAGATTCTTGCATATATGCATCAAAAAAATGTTTGTTTACTTGCTTACTTTCGTGGCCTAATCACAGAATCTGAGGATACAACCCTCTATCCGGGTTACGGTCGAACTTAACAGCGCTCGCCAGGCCCCTCTACTTTGAGCGAGTCTTCTCCAATGTGTTATACCAAGCGTGGTTGGGGTTTCTTCGTCCTGCCATCGTTGGCATGGCCGTCCTCTACGTCGTCGTCCAGCACCTTTTTCGCTGCAGCTTCTTCGTCCATACTCACGACATGTCCAAACCAGCGCAGGCGTTGTATAGTGATGCGTCTGACTAGGTCAATATCAGCGCAGAGCTCGTACAGTTCATCATCATGATTCATCCGAGTACTGTAGTCTCCGTTTGATGTTGTATATACTCAGAGCTGTTACGGAAATACGCGGTGGTCTACGAGTTGTTTTGTTGGATTGGTGCTATGAAAAAACTAACTCCCATACAGGGTCTAGCGGGTCTGTGTGTATCGCCGCTGATGCCGTTACTATCGTAATGGTGGTTTGAGTGGTCCGTGCATGATAACTCCACACCCGCGTTCGTACGATTGTGCACATTCAATTAGCCGGGCGGGTCAATTACTCACGATTGAGCTACGATTTCCAGATAAGGGACAACATGAGCACCTGCCTGCGTTTGCTCATTAGTGCCCTAGACCGCTGCTATCTGCCACTATTATATTGTTGCAATTACTATTGTTTTTATGGTCGTTGGTGTTATGGTTGTTGTTGTTGTTGATGTTGTTGGTATTGCTGATGTTGTTGTTGTTGTTGTTGTTGTTATTGTGGTTGTTGCTGCTGTTTGTAGTGGTTTATTTTTAGAACAATTTGTCGCTCGTAAACGCCTTTGGGAGTGGGATTTCTTGGAGCCCATCTAGGCCGTTCTCTTATCGTAACTTGTGTGGCTTCGAATGTACCGCGTTGGAGAACTAAAGCATTAACCTCAATTAATTTGTAGATTTTAGTTCATCCGGTATTCGAGCCAATAAGTTTGTGAATAATTTTTAATTTTATCTTCATTTTTCCTGTTTTTTTGCCACTTTTTTTTCTTTCTCCGCTGGATTGGTTTTTTGTAGTTGTTTTTTTTTTTATTAATTTAAGTATAATTTTTATTATATATTCGCATTTTTAATGTATTTGTGATTGGGCAATTACTGCACAGTTCACTGCTTCGAGTCCGTTGCTGATTTATGTGCATGTGAGTGTTTTGTTGTTGCAGTTGTGATTGGCGCTGTTGTTGTTGTTGTTGTTTCTGTTGTTATTGTTAATGTATCATGTCCGTTAATTTATTAAATATTTATTAACGAATTTTTTCTTTTGTCAAAATAAATGCCATAAATCAATATTTAATTTAAATAATTGAAATTTTACATTCGCGTCGCCACACGAACACCACCATTCCCTTGGAGCAGGCCACACCGCTCGCTTGGAGCCGGCCACGTCGCTCGCTTGGAGCAACTCACACCACTGCCTTTGAGTAACTCACACCACTCCCTTTGAGCAACTCACACGCTGAATGTGAACGTGCCATCCTGGCAGTTTTGTTTAAAGTAAGATAATGGAATATGCCGATGAAATGTGATGGCGAAGGAGCTGGGCCCGGCCTGCAAACACACCGGAACCGAGAATATGGAAGGCGAAGTTATCATTGCAATGATTATTTTGTATAGATCCAATATAGACTGGATTGTGACGAAATAGCCATCTCAGTGATCATGACAAAACCTTAAATTCAATCAATTGATTAACAAAATAATAATAATTTATTAACATAAAAGGGAACACTCAAATTTGAAACGTCTCACACCAATCTAGGGCAAAGCATTCGATATGATGCTGTTATCTCTTTCGTGCTATCTGTTATCTCTTTCTTGCTATGTGATATCTCTTTCTTGCTTTCTGATATCTCTTTCTTCTTATCTTACCTTGTCTTATCTTATCTCCTTGCTGTATGTTGTCTCTTTCTTGATATCTGTTATCTCTTTCCTCTTATCTTATCTGATCTTCTTGCTATCTGTTATCTCTTTCTTCTTATCTTCTCTTATCGTACTTATCACATCTTATCTTCTTGCTATCTGTTATCTCTTTCTTGCTATCTGATATCTCTTTCCTTCTATCTGTTATCTCTTTCTTGCTATGTGATATCTCTTTCTTGCTTTCTGATATCTGTTTCTTCTTATCTTACCTTGTCTTATCTTATCTCCTTGCTGTATGTTGTCGCTTTCTTGATATCTGTTATCTCTTTCCTCTTATCTTATCTGATCTTCTTGCTATCTGTTATCTCTTTCTTCTTATCTTCTCTTATCGTACTTATCACATCTTATCTTCTTGCTATCTGTTATCTCTTTCTTGCTATCTGATATCTCTTTCTTTCTATCTGTTATCTCTTTCTTGCTATGTGATATCTCTTTCTTGCTTTCTGATATCTCTTTCTTCTTATCTTACCTTGTCTTATCTTATCTCCTTGCTGTATGTTGTCGCTTTCTTGATATTTGTTATCTCTTTCCTCTTATCTTATCTGATCTTCTTGTTAAATGTTATCTTTTCGTATCTTATCTTGTCTTATCTTATATCCTTGCTACCCTTTCTTGCTATCTCTTTCGTCCTATTACAGTCCATCATTAGTGTTAACTTGCAAGCGATGCCGTCTCTTTCTCTCTTAAATGAATAAATGAATGATTGAAGCAAAGAGAGAAAATATACCACTGGCAATTTGATTGCACTCCTCCTGCATGTACCTATTAAGGGTCTCCATTAAGTCCAACAGTTCTAAGGAAACGTAGCACTGAGTTGGGGTTCACTGCTCTAATCTATCTCTAATGAGCTTATATGGACGTGACGCCAACCCCCGAAGCCCTCCTGTCGCGAGCCAGGGTTCCTGTATTAACGCCACATCAACCTTCCTTTATGCACGGACAAATGCGAGGTTGGAATACCAACCTGCCACCTGTAAGCTTATGCTGAAGGATAGGGTCGTGCGTGAGGCCAATGGGTCTTGCACACACGAGTGCATTTGTTTAACGAGCAGGCTAATGTGGCCGAAGCTTAATAGGAGGAAATCTAGAGACTGTCGAGAGAGAATATCTCTAAGGTCGTGGCTTGTATAACTGGTCACTGGCTATGCGGCAGGCATGCTCTCAGGTTGTGAGTATTCTCTCATGAAGACTGCAGGAGCTGTGGGGAAGAGGAGGAGGAGGAGACTGTGGAGCATCTCTTCAGAAGGTACCCCGCTCTGGGTAGAAGCTTTTAACTCTCTTACAGAAGTGTCAGGTGCTCTCTTACAGCAGGTCAAACAAATCCTGCTCTTTATTAGGGCTTCGAAATGGTTTGACAAGTAAATCAGAGCTGCGTTGTTTCGCGGTGGTATCACAATGGACCCATGGTGGTCTGAGTGAGTTGGTCTGTAGACCGGCTACCACGAGAACCTAATCTAACCTAGGTAGATAGGTAGGGCAGCCGCATCACCAATAAACCAGTGATGCCACTTAGACCACCAGTTGGGTCCGCTGTGAGCCGCGGATGCGAGGCATAGCTACGCTTCCCCGTTAACATTGAGCCACCCTGAGCCTTTTACGAAGCGAATCTAACCTAACGCCAAATCAATATTCTGCTCATCCATAAAGAGCAGCAAGTCGTCGGTTGCTGCTTTGGAATGGTGCAAATTAATTTGCACAATCCTCTGCATTTTCCTCTGTCCCGCTGCTGCCATCCTTCCCAGGCAGGATCATTCTTACATGACCCACACCTAGGCGATTGGTACCGCCTAGGGACCTCAGTAGCTGCTCGGACTCCATATCGATTTTAATCCGGAGATCCTTGCCGTTCCCTATGTCCCTGGCCCTCTTTCATACAACTTCTCAATAGTCCGGTTTTACTGCTCGGTTCTGGCTCTTGATCAGAGAGAGAGTATGGTTTCATCTTCCATAACTGGCGGAGGAATCCACACTCTCCTGATCGTTCGCCTAGGAACCTCGCTGATTTGAACGACAACCAGTTTGGCACCCGGCCAAAGAGCTCCCTGTCCCCTGATGCAGTTTGTCAGGAAGTTTAGAGATTCCTTGTTACCACACCCGATGGCCTTGATGCCCTTCTGCTACTTAACTCTATCATGGAATCACTATTTGCATGTTTCAGTTCGCCAAGGATTGCCCTCATGATTCTGTCTTCCAGGAGCAGCCAGTTTTCATCCGTGGTTACTGGTGAGAGTCCCAGCAGGAAGAGGTGGCTTCTTAAATGGCAGTGGCCTGGAAGGTGACCTGTGAGTTGACCTGTGAGGTGGCCTGTGAGGTGGCCTGTGAGGTGGCCTGTGAGGTGGCCTGTGAAGTGGCCTGTGAGGAGACCTGTGAGGAGACCTGTGAAGTGGCCTGTGAGGTGGCCTGTGAGGTGGTCTGTGAGGTTGCCTGTGAGGTGGCCTGTGAGGTGGCCTGTGAGGTGGCCTGTGAGGTGGCCTGTGAGGTGGCCAGTGAAGTGGCCTGTGAGGTGGCCTGTGAGGTGGCCTGTGAGGTGGCCTGTGAAGTGGCCTGTGAGTAGACCTGTGAGGTGGCCTGTGAGGTGACTTGTGCGGTGACCTGTGAGGTGGCCTGTGAGGTGGCCTGTGAGGTGGTCTGTGAGGTGGCCTGTGAGGTGGCCTGTGAGGTGGTCTGTGACGTGGCCTGTGAGGTGGCCTGTGAGATGGCCTGTGAGGTGGCTTGTGAGGTGGTCTGTTAGGTGGCCTGTGAGGTGGCCTGTGAAGTGGCCTGTGAGGAGACCTGTGAGGTGGCCTGTGAGGTGGCCTCTGAGGTGGTCTGTGAGGTGGCCTGTGACGTGGCCTGTGAGGTGGCCTGTGAGGTGGTCTGTGAGGTTGCCTGTGAGGTGGCCTGTGAGGTGGCCTGTAAGGTGGCCTGTGAGGTGGCCTGTGAGGTGGCCTCTGAGGTGGTCTGTTAGGTGGCCTGTGAGGTGGCCTGTGAGGTGGCCTGTGAGGTGGCCTGTGAAGTGGCCTGTGAGGAGACCTGTGAGGTGGCCTGTGAGGTGGCCTGTGAGGTGGTCTGTGAGGTGGCCTGTGACGTGGCCTGTGAGGTGGCCTGTGAGGTGGCCTGTGAGGTGGTCTGTGAGGTTGCCTATGAGGTGGCCTGTGAGGTGGCCTGTAAGGTGGCCTGTGAGGTAGCCTGTGAGGTGGCCTGTTAGGTGGCCTGTGAGGTGGCCTGTGAGGTGGCCTGTGAGGTGGCCTGTGAGGTGGCCTGTGAGGTGGCCTGTAAGGTGGCCTGTGAGGTGGCCTGTGAGGTGGCCTGTGAGGTGGTCTGTGAGGTGGCCTGTAAGGTGGCCTGTAAGGTGGCCTGTGAGGTGGCCTGTGAGGTGGCCTGTGAGGTGGCCTGTGAGGTGGCCTGTGAGGTGGCCTGTGAGGTGGCCTGTGAGGTGGCCTGTGAGGTGGCCTGTGAGGTGGCCTGTGAGGCAGTCTGTTAGGTGGCCTGTGAGGTGGCCTGTAAGGTGGCCTGTGAGGTGGCCTGTGAGGTGGTCTGTGATGTGGCCTGTGAGGTGGCCTGTGAGGTGGTCTGTGAGGTGGCCTGTAAGGTGGCCTGTGAGGTGGCCTGTGAGGTGACCTGTGAGGTGGCCTGTGAGGTGGCCTGTGAGGTGGCCTGTGACGTGGCCTGTGAGGTGGCCTGTGAGATGGCCTGTGAGGTGGCCTGTGCGGTGGTCTGTGAGGTGGCCTGTGAGGTGGTCTGTGAGGTGGCCTGTTAGGTGGCCTGTGAGGTGGCCTGTGACGTGGCCTGTGAGGTGGCCTGTGAGGTGGCCTGTGAGGTGGCCTGTGAGGCGGTCTGTTAGGTGGCCTGTGAGGTGGCCTGTAAGGTGGCCTGTGAGGTGGCCTGTAAGGTGGCCTGTGAGGTGGCCTGTGAGGTGGTCTGTGAGGTGGCCTGTAAGGTGGCCTGTGAGGTGGCCTGTGAGGTGGCCTGTGAGGTGGCCTGGGAGGTGGCCTGTGAGGTGGCCTGTGAAGTGGCCTGTGAGGTGGCCTGTGAGGTGGCCTGTGAGGTGGCCTGTGAGGTGGCCTGTGAGGTGGCCTGTGAGGTGGCCTGTGAGGTGGCCTGTGAGGTGGCCTGTGAGGTGGCCTGTGAGGTGGCCTGTGAGGTGGCCTGTGAGGTGGCCTGTGAGGTGGCCTGTGAGGTGGCCTGTGAGGTGGTCTGTGAGGTGGCCTGTGAGGTGGCCTGGGAGGTGGCCTGTGAGGTGGCCTGTGAAGTGGCCTGTGAGGTGGCCTGTGAGGTGGCCTGTGAGGTGGCCTGTGAGGTGGCCTGTGAGGTGGCCTGTGAGGTGGCCTGTGAGGTGGCCTGTGAGGTGGCCTGTGAGGTGGCCTGTGAGGTGGCCTGTGAGGTGGCCTGTGAGGTGGCCTGTGAGGTGGCCTGTGAGGTGGCCTGTGAGGTGGCCTGTGAGGTGGCCTGTGAGGTGGCCTGGGAGGTGGCCTGTGAGGTGGCCTGTGAAGTGGCCTGTGAGGTGGCCTGTGAGGTGGTCTGTGAGGTGGCCTGTGAGGTGGCCTGTGAGGTGGCCTGTGAGGTGGCCTGTGAGGTGGCCTGTGAGGTGGCCTGTGAGGTGGCCTGTGAGGTGGCCTGTGAGGTGGCCTGTGAGGTGGCCTGTGAGGTGGCCTGTGAGGTGGTCTGTGAGGTGGCCTGTGAGGTGGCCTGTGAGGTGGCCTGTGAGGTGGCCTGTGAGGTGGTCTGTGAGGTGGCCTGTGAGGTGGTCTGTGAGGTGGCCTGTTAGGTGGCCTGTGAGGTGGCCTGTGACGTGGCCTGTGAGGTGGCCTGTGAGGTGGCCTGTGAGGTGGCCTGTGAGGCGGTCTGTTAGGTGGCCTGTGAGGTGGCCTGTAAGGTGGCCTGTGAGGTGGCCTGTAAGGTGGCCTGTGAGGTGGCCTGTGAGGTGGTCTGTGAGGTGGCCTGTAAGGTGGCCTGTGAGGTGGCCTGTGAGGTGGCCTGTGAGGTGGCCTGGGAGGTGGCCTGTGAGGTGGCCTGTGAAGTGGCCTGTGAGGTGGCCTGTGAGGTGGCCTGTGAGGTGGCCTGTGAGGTGGCCTGTGAAGTGGCCTGTGAGGTGACATGTGAGGTGGCCTGTGAGGTGACCTGTGAGGTGGCCTGTGAGGTGGCCTGTGAGGTGGCCTGTGAAGTGGCCTGTGAGGTGACTTGTGAGGTGGCCTGTGAGGTGACCTGTGAGGTGGCCTGTGAGGTGAGCCTTATAGAGTCTAATGAATGATACTTTTCTCAAGATATTGTCAGATAACCTTATAAGGGAATCATTCAGAAAGGGATCAAGTACCCTCATATAACCTCAAAGGTCAGCACTTTTTATGCTGGAGTTGTGCTGAAGGCGCAAGGCTTCATCACAGGCCTCCCTCTCAAGGGTTATGGTTATCGCAGAAGTGTCCGAGATCACCCTCAGAGCATCTGTTGGGCAGCTACGCATCGCCCCCGTTACTCCCGCGCATACAAGACGATGGAGTTTA